>JAPWTK010000233.1:377500-520000 GCA_029963805.1 Aromia moschata
CCCCCCCCCCCCCCCCCCCCCCCCCCCCCCCCCCCCCCCCCCCCCCCCCCCCCCCCCCCCCCCCCCCCCCCCCCCCCCCCCTCCCCCCCCCCCCCCCCCCCCCCCCCCCCCCCCCTCCCCCTCCCCCCCCCCCTCTTTTCCCCCCCCCCCCCTCCCCCCCCCCCCCCCCCCCCCCCCCCCCCCCTTCCCCCCCCCCCCCCCCCCCCTCCCCCCCCCCCCCCCCCCCCCCCCCCCCCCCCCCCCCCCCCCCCCCCCCCCCCCCCCCCCCCCCCCCCCCCCCCCCCCCCCCCCCCCCCCCCCCCCCCCCCCCCCCCCCCCCCCCCCCCCCCCCCCCCCCCCCCCCCCCCCCCCCCCCCCCCCCCCCCCCCCCCCCCCCCCCCCCCCCCCCCCTCCCCCCCCCCCCCCCCCCCCCCCCCCCCCCCCCCCCCCCCCCCCCCCCCCCCCCCCCCCCCCCCCCCCCCCCCCCCCCCCCCCCCCCCCCCCCCCCCCCCCCCCCCCCCCCCCCCCCCCCCCCCCCCCCCCCCTCCCCCCCCCCCCCCCCCCCCCCCCCCCCCCCCCCCCCCCCCCCCCCCCCCCCCCTCCCCCCCCCCCCCCCCCCCCCCCCCCCCCCCCCCCCCCCCCCCCCCCCCCCCCCCCCCCCCCCCCCCCCCCCCCCCCCCCCCCCCCCCCCCCCCCCCCCCCCCCCCCCCCCCCCCCCCCCCCCCCCCCCCCCCCCCCCCCCCCCCCCCCCCCCCCCCCCCCCCCCCCCCCCCCCCCCCCCCCCCCCCCCCCCCCCCCCCCCCCCCCCCCCCCCCCCCCCCCCCCCCCCCCCCCCCCCCCCCCCCCCCCCCCCCCCCCCCCCCCCCCCCCCCCCCCCCCCCCCCCCCCCCCCCCCCCCCCCCCCCCCCCCCCCCCCCCCCCCCCCCCCCCCCCTCCCCCCCCCCCCCCCCCCCCCCCCCCCCCCCCCCCCCCCCCCCCCCCCCCCCCCCCCCCCCCCCCCCCCCCCCCCCCCCCCCCCCCCCCCCCCCCCCCCCCCCCCCCCCCCCCCCCCCCCCCCCCCCCCCCCCCCCCCCCCCCCCCCCCCCCCCCCCCCCCCCCCCCCCCCCCCCCCCCCCCCCCCCCCCCCCCCCCCCCCCCCCCCCCCCCCCCCCCCCCCCCCCCCCCCCCCCCCCCCCCCCCCCCCCCCCCCCCCCCCCCCCCCCCCCCCCCCCCCCCCCCCCCCCCCCCCCCCCCCCCCCCCCCCCCCCCCCCCCCCCCCCCCCCCCCCCCCCCCCCCCCCCCCCCCCCCCCCCCCCCCCCCCCCCCCCCCCCCCCCCCCCCCCCCCCCCCCCCCCCCCCCCCCCCCCCCCCCCCCCCCCCCCCCCCCCCCCCCCCCCCCCCCCCCCCCCCCCCCCCCCCCCCCCCCCCCCCCCCCCCCCCCCCCCCCCCCCCCCCCCCCCCCCCCCCCCCCCCCCCCCCCCCCCCCCCCCCCCCCCCCCCCCCCCCCCCCCCCCCCCCCCCCCCCCCCCCCCCCCCCCCCCCCCCCCCCCCCCCCCCCCCCCCCCCCCCCCCCCCCCCCCCCCCCCCCCCCCCCCCCCCCCCCCCCCCCCCCCCCCCCCCCCCCCCCCCCCCCCCCCCCCCCCCCCCCCCCCCCCCCCCCCCCCCCCCCCCCCCCCCCCCCCCCCCCCCCCCCCCCCCCCCCCCCTCCCCCCCCCCCCCCCCCCCCCCCCCCCCCCCCCCCCCCCCCCCCCCCCCCCCCCCCCCCCCCCCCCCCCCCCCCCCCCCCCCCCCCCCCCCCCCCCCCCCCCCCCCCCCCCCCCCCCCCCCCCCCCCCCCCCCCCCCCCCCCCCCCCCCCCCCCCCCCCCCCCCCCCCCCCCCCCCCCCCCCCCCCCCCCCCCCCCCCCCCCCCCCCCCCCCCCCCCCCCCCCCCCCCCCCCCCCCCCCCCCCCCCCCCCCCCCCCCCCCCCCCCCCCCCCCCCCCCCCCCCCCCCCCCCCCCCCCCCCCCCCCCCCCCCCCCCCCCCCCCCCCCCCCCCCCCCCCCCCCCCCCCCCCCCCCCCCCCCCCCCCCCCCCCCCCCCCCCCCCCCCCCCCCCCCCCCCCCCCCCCCCCCCCCCCCCCCCCCCCCCCCCCCCCCCCCCCCCCCCCCCCCCCCCCCCCCCCCCCCCCCCCCCCCCCCCCCCCCCCCCCCCCCCCCCCCCCCCCCCCCCCCCCCCCCCCCCCCCCCCCCCCCCCCCCCCCCCCCCCCCCCCCCCCCCCCCCCCCCCCCCCCCCCCAACTGTATTTATTATTCGGTATTTATTTACTTATACCTATATATTTACTTGAAGTTGTATGTCGTTTAGTTAGTTCCATATATTTTGAGAGAATCAAAATATCGCATAGAAAGGATTATTGGAAGAACTTACTATGCCACATTTCATGAAGGCGATATTGTAAATTGCGTGTAAAAGAGTTGTACTCGTTATTTTAAAAGTATTCCACATAGGAAACACTCACTAGCCTAACGTGTAATAAATTAATTTCTTCATAGTCATAAATTAAGATGCCACAAAGCTTATAACAGTCACGATTTTCTGTAGTTACTACTACAATAACTATGAATAATCACCTGTCTAATTGGAGAGTTCCATAGAAAGTAGATGGCGGGAATTTTGGAAGGAGAAAGAAAAAATTAGCAAGCGTTATTAAAAACGATCGCATTTAAAAGAGGTTTTGTAAAGGAAAAATATTTATTGGGTACCAGTAAAAGTTACAGCCACATAAGTTCAGATGTACTGTTGACATTTTGCAGGTAAAACCACTTCTAAGTAGGTTTCACATTAACGAAATCTTCAAACAGATTTATCAAAGAATAATTGGATGACACCTACAAACATCAGATTATTCGAATGTTTTTATGCGTGCATCTGACAAAATATAATTAGGAAGACAGAAGGCAATTTTGGTACATCAATTACTCGATTGTAATTATTCACTTGTAATTATTAGGGTTCGGAAAGTTTGCTCTCACGCAGTTTGTCGAGCGCTCCCGCACGGGACCGGCGTACCATCGCGCATACGCGAGTCCCGGCGCTTTGACATGATCGGTCAGTGGCGTACGTATGCAGGGGCAAGAGATACGCGCGTATATGATTTACAAGGCGCTTAAAAAAATACGGTTTATACTTTAATTATCACAAGAGTTTTATAGTGCCGACCCTAGTCTTTTCGATTTTCAATATTATTTAGTGGAAGGGCGTTTTAAGGGTGGGAAGTTTGCAAATTGAAATTTATTTACATTGAAAAATATTTATTTACATTAAATTTAATGAACTTAATGAATCTAAAGCAAATGGGATACTTGACAACTTGTACTGATATTCTATTTGACATTACTATTAAGTCAACTTTTATTACTATTATTATAAGATTTCTTATGTTATTTTTTTTTAGATAGATTCTTAATAACACACTGGACAGGATCTCATACTGATATTAAAAATTATCAAATAAATGTATGTACCTACAAGTCCTATTGATTATTTAATGCATATTTTTATTTGAAAAATAGGTAACAGTATATACATTACGTTTATCTAACATATGGTCATTTTAACCGAGCAAATAAACTCTGAAGAATGTTCTTAGACACACAATAAAAACATCGTCTAAGCACAGTAGTCGATGTATTTATTCTTCATTTATATTCTGCGTTGAAGGTTCAAACACAGGTCTTGTCTGTGTCTGTGTATACAAATAAATAAAGTATTGTATCGCGAAGACACTATACACGCGCATTTATTGTATGGTAACAAGGTGGTTTTCTATAGAGTGATGGATATAAATTGTAACTATATTGACAGTCCGTACTGATTGGGAGAGTACAGTAGATGTTGCATGCTTATTCTACACTGAACACCTATTTAATTTCCATATCCACATTGTAGAGAGGAACTATAGTGTCAGTGTAAATCTTTTTGTTAACAAAATAGATATAAAAGGTATTTTAAATAACCCAACTAATGCTGCTACCAGCGCGCTGCGAGCGAGTCGCGGCAAGTTTGAACAGAACTGTGTCTGGTGATACTTCCCCCACCCTGAGCTCGCTGGACAAGCCAGTGGGTCGCTCAGTGTGACTGTAGCAGTCGTTTGACTTAGTCTACGCACCAGTGACGCGTAGTTCAGATGGCGACCAGGGTGCCTGGTCCCCAGGTTCATCGGGAATTTTGACGTCAGATTCGGGATCAGCGACCCCAAAAACCCCCGAGAAACCAAATTCATCCCGTTTCGACAATGTATTCTCGAATTATGATTTTTTTCTTTAATTGGCTGGAAAAATTGCACCCCAGTAATGCATTTTTTAGGTGCAGTAATGCAGTTTCTGATTTGTATATGACAAAAATAGGTAACATATTTTCTAAATTTTACAAGGAATCAACCGAGCCTAATTATGTCGAAATCCATCTTATTACGGAAATTTTGGAGATTTGGCTCTTTTTTGTGCTAAATTTCCTCGTCTAATAAGTCCGACATGCGTACCTAACCGTTCGTTATTAGAGGCATTTCAAGAGAAACCGTTCTTCCCATTTCCTACAAATAAGGTATTCCATTAATGGGATTCACGAGCATGCTTCGAAAATGCTCAGTAACGCGAAATGAACTGTTTTATCCAATTCGAATCTAATAGTTTTCCTTTGCAAATTACAGTCGAGGGACGTGCAGCGCAATTCACCATCGGCATTCAGCAACCAAAGGAAATTGAAAAAGCGTACTATCCGTTTAACAAGTATAAATCAAAAATAAAAACCAGCTTCTTCCTTGTTGTATCCCCGTTAGTGTACATTTTTGCATGCTTACCTAACTAGTACCCGTTCAGGTACTTGTGAAAGAAACAACATTATTGTTTCCAAGCTACAATTTTATTGAACGGGTAAACAAGGCAAGAAGGGCATTGAAAAAATCGAAAAGTGATTTTGGATAGAAAAGTTGATGAACTTATTATGTTTCTTATCTGATAAATAATACTTATATTGAGTACTGGGTTTTCATTTATATATTTTGACACATGCCTACAGGGTTTATTATACCCACAAATAGAAAAAGCTCTTCAAATAAAAATGTTAATAAACATCCTGTATTTATCATATATTATAGACTTCAAAATGTCAAAAAAACAAAACAAACATAATTTTTTGTTAACTTTAAAGATTAATACGAGCCATCAAAAAAAAATTCATCAAAGTTGGCCGAGGAAAAAAACATATATATCTATTCTATGTTAAATATATACAGGGTGTCTCCGGATTGAGTTACCTATAGGTGAAATGGACAAAAAATTTTGTTTGCTGTTGTTCAATTTAACATCCAAGGGGAAAAAAAAAAAAAAAAAAAAAAAACAATGTTTTACATAAAGGCGGTCCCTAAATATAAGCAGTAATTTAATAAATTATAAACCAAATATGAAAATGGCCTAATATTATTTAAACATTTATTTTGAAAAAATGTTACTAAAGGATATAATAAACAAATTCAAGAAATTAGTTAATTTTGAAAAAACAGCAAAATTATTATTCACGCGCCATAACTATTCTATGTACATGCAGGCCTCCAAGTTCAACACACCTCTCCAGTCTCGTTCTAAAAGATGTGTATGTTGAGTGGATCATTTCTTGATTTACTTAGGCCACTGCTTGAATGATCCGCGTCTTGAGTAAATCAATATTGTCTTCTATCGGCTGTCTATAAACTATTTCCTTCAAAAACCCCCAAAGGGAAAAGTCAAGTGGCGACAAGTCAGGGGACCTTGCTGGCCAACAAATACAACAACACATTTGAAACAATTCAATTGCATGACGATAAGAAATATTACCGATACCATAATATTTAATAAGATACATTTTATGTTGTAAAGTAAGCATGATTTGGAATTAAAAATCAATAATCGAAATTTCAAGCACTTTATCAAGCACAATGTCAAACAATAACAACTGCCTTATTTTCGTCGGTCTATAGCGCGTAATTTGGACTGATTCAACTCATTATTGGGTGGTTGTACTGTACATACTGAATACTTTATTTCCGGCTCAGCGGCCTTGAACTCTAAAAATATAATTAAAGATGGGGCATTATAGTAAAAGTGTGTTTCATTTACCATTGGCGAGGCAACCTAATCTATTTGGTGCTATAAATAAATACCGGGCAATCAATAGTAGACTGAATTTAGATCAGTGTAACTATGTACATGTATCTCATAACAAACCATTATGGTCTGTGTTTTTGCTCTCCTTTTACGGTTACATAATAAAAATAAAGAGACCCACATTTCTCAATCCGCCATTATTATGCACTTAAGAGCGACAATTACGTTAGAAATTTCTCGGCAAAGTCATCTCTTCACAGACAGATAATAAACCGCATTTCCATTAGTTCACTAAATGTTTATGTAATTTTGATGACTAGAAACTCAACGTAACGATGTAACGCACTAATACATGTAATAAAATGTATATAAATAGTAATCATGGACTTGGAAATAATTTCTAATTTATGTTCGGTGTATCGACATTTGAGTGCCTGTGAGTAACTGTAATGCAATGAGTAACTTTGGTAAAATAATCTGTCGGTAATTATGGTTAAATTACCTGGGATTAAGATCAACCAATGATCCTGTTTTAGGGGCTTTGACTGTTTATGAATAAGATATAAGGAGTATAGAAGGTTTGTTTACATCAAATGAAAACAGTGTCTTCATTAAAACGATAAAAAAGTATTTTAATAACTTCCAATTGCAGAGAAAGTGGCAGCTAATTTTGATATACTGGAATCTCTTACTTAACATGATAACCTATGATGATAAAACGGCTTCAGTTGCTCCTTTTTGAAGGAGTCAGGAAGACTTTTGAACTGAAAAAAATACTTGAGTGTTTAAAAACTCCCTCATTTTGTAATACTGAACTCTTTAAAAAAAAAAAAAAAAAAAAAAACCCCACTCCATGAACTCTAAGTTTATGAAGATTTCAAATAGGTGAGAATATGTAGGGTGTTTTTTTGTTAATAAAAAAAAACCTTCAAGTCCTACACAAGAAAGTTAAATTAGAAAATTGTAGGTCTTCAAAAAGCGCATCGAATGAGATTTGAACGAAAAAATCGGTTCATAAACATTTGAGAAAAATAAAAAAAAAACCCTCAAAAATCGCGTTTTCGTATTTTTGCTGTATAAATTCCAATTTTGTTTGAACAGACTTCTTGTTAACTACAAATATAGCCCAAGACAAGCGAAAAATGATCCTTTTTTTCAAAAATGCAAAAGGTTTTATTTTTTTCGAGTTATAACGATTTAAAAAAAATCAGCTTTTACAGAGGCAAAAATGATCGTACAGAAACGATCATGGGCTCACTTTATTCGTGAAGACTTGTTCTTTCATGGTATTAAAAAACCAAATCGCTTTTATTTAATTTTTGCATAAAAAAATGCGTTGTAAAATTGTATCATTTTTTCGAACCGGTTTTTTTCGAATAACTTTTTTTAATTTTGGTTTTACATTTTTGGCCGTTGCATATTTGAAAACTGGCATTCAAAACACGCATTTAAAAAAAATTAAGGTCCTACGTCCTCAGGGAGCCGAGATTAAAAAAAGCCGAGACAAAAAAGTTATTCGAAAAAACCAGTTCGAAAAAAATGATACAATTTTACAACGCATTTTTTTTATGCAAAAGTTAAATAAAAGCGATTTGGTTTTTTAATAGCATGAAAGTACAAGTCTTCGCGAATAAAATGAGCCCATGATCGTTTCTGTACGATCATTTTTGCCTCTGTAAAAGCTGATTTTTGAAAACGTTTTTTTTTTTTAAATAAATCGTTATCTCGAAAAAATAAAAATTTTTTTGAATTTTTGAAAACGGGGTCATTTTCCGCTTGTCTTGGGCTATATTTGTAGTTAACAAGAAGTCTGTTCAAACAAGATTGAATTTATACAGCAAAAATACGAAAACGCGATTTTTGAGTTTTTTTTTTTTTATTTTTCTCAGATGTTTTTCGTTAAAATCTCATTCGACGCGCATTTTTAGGTTTTGCTGATAACAATTAGTGACCGATTTTCTCCCCGTTGACTGGGCTATAAGGAAAATTTCGTGACAAGCGTTTATTTGCCGCCACAATACAAATTTTAAATCGAATTCAGAATATTTTCGGTCTATGAAAACCCTGTCTACTGTGATTAACGATATACACGTGGTGGATGCAAGAAAAACGTTCCGCACACTTAAGTTATCAACGTTCACTGATTAATTCCTTCCCAGGCAAAAACTGTTAACGCTTCTGGTCATTATCGTTCTCGCGATCCGAGAATATCATTTCCAGAAGCTCGGAAGAAGTGAAGAAATTATTTCGAGGAATCGCAGACGCCTGAGCGCGTGAGCGACAACATTCTTTACATCCTTTTCTTTCCTCTATCCCTTTTTTTTCGGATTTCTTTCGATCGCTTTCATCGACAAAAACCAGTTGTACAAAGTTGTCAATAAAAAATACTGAGTAGTGGATGATGCTGTCGATTATCGGTAGATTGTAAGTTTTAGTGACTAGACAGAGCAAAAAACATGTTTATATTAAGTATTTCAGTTGTCACAAGATAGGGTACTTAGAAGCTGTAGCTTATTATGGTGATGTTACCTACGCATTTTGGGGAAATAAAATGTGTTATCTTGAGGTTTGCCCCGAAACAGTCCAGTAGGCAGAGATTTTTATGTGTTCTTGAAACATACAGGGCTAGTTTTGACGGTTGCCTATGTATTTATTTTTGCGTAGAACACAATGCGCGGGGTCCCTAGAGCTGAAACCGTCCGCTAATTTTTTAAATTAACAATTTGTGAAAAATATTGTGTTGTCTTTTTTTCACATGTTCGCTTATATCTCCGTTCGTTAGCATATTAAATTTTATATAGCATATGCATTTAGGAAGTTGTAGCCTACTGAATTTACAAAATTTTAAGCCCAACCTGAAGTCTCCAAGTGTTATTGTTAACTTGCAAATGTCTGCTGAAGTAGAAAAAGTGCTTTTTTTCACGTAGTACGTGAAAGAACACGAAAAGTACATGAGTACGTACACGAAAGTAGGGCGACTATGATCACGAACGGACTGCTGTTTGTAGTATGATGTTATAAAAAAGAAAATCAGCTCGATCCGATAATAACTTTTTGGGTAATTAACGATCGCATTTTTTTGCAAGCCTTAATTAACAATGACGCCATTTTTTTGTTTATTATATGACATTCACCGGGTTGGGCTAGAAACATCATAAATCTCTTTAAGTTTGCGAGACTTTTGAGATTTTGAAAAATATTAATTTGGGTCAGTTTTATAACGTTTCTTATAATATCTTGAAAGTACGCTTCAAGACGCGTATTTTAAACAATAAATGGGCGTCAAGATATTATAGTCA
This sequence comes from Aromia moschata, assembly GCA_029963805.1. Classification (NCBI taxonomy): domain Eukaryota; kingdom Metazoa; phylum Arthropoda; class Insecta; order Coleoptera; family Cerambycidae; genus Aromia; species Aromia moschata. Next base: position 386,878 of record JAPWTK010000233.1, read on the forward strand.
CAACTCCGAGAATTTCGAAGCGGCAACGCCAAAACAAAATATACGTCGCGTCAGAAAAGGTAGTCGCGTAGAAAACGTTATAAAACTGGCCCAAATTAATATTTTTCAAAATCTCAAAAAGTCTAGCAAACTTGAAGAGATTTATGATTTTTCTAGCCCAATCCGGTCAATATCGTACAATAAACAAAGAAATGGCGTCATTGTTAATTAAAGCTTGCAAAAAAATTCCAAAGTTATTAACGGATCGAGCTGAATTTTTTTTTGTAACTTCATGCTACAAATATCAGTCCCTCCAAGACAGTCCCACAATTTCATGATCATAGTCGCCCTACTCTCGAAGTAAAAAAATTGTGAAGAAAAAAGCACTTTTTTTAACTTCAGCAGTCATTTGCAAGCTTACAATACCACTGGGAGACTTCGGGTTGGGCTTAAAATTTTGGAAATTCAATAGGCTATATAAAATATGCCAAGGAACGGAGATATAAGCGAAAGTGTGAAAAAACACGTTTTTTTTTCACGAATTGTTAATTTAAAAAAATAGCGGACGGTTTCAACTCTACGGACCCCGCGCATTGTGTTCTACGCAAAAAAAATACATAGGGAACCGACAAAACTAGCCCTATATGTTTCAAGAACACATACAAATTGTCAGGGACAACCCCGGAAAGTTTTATATCGCACTTTTTGGGAAAACATAGGGTGTTTCATTTAAAAAATCGGCTCGATTGACACTGCTGCAAGATTTTTTAACACTCTACACCGCTATATAAAATAAAAAAAAGGTTTATTTTTTAATCACAATTTTTTATCGTAAATATTAACGAAGATAGATGGGGGGGGGGGTGAATTCTCGATCAATCGCCCTGTATATTTTAATTTCGTAGTATACGCCTTCCCGAGCGTTCCTTAAAAGTGAATCTTTTCCCAAACGACCTGGGAAAAACCGTTTGCCGATATAACTAAACTAATCACGTATTGTGAAACAGACGCGTGGAATATTTTACGCTGATTTACTACAGATTACTACTGGATGTACGGTTAATTACGGAATTTATGACTAATTTCAATATTCAAACTGGATTTATCACACGAAGAGCTACTTGGAATTGCAGATGACTTCCCATAAACCTCAGAAGTTGTGCCCATGCATCTCCCGGATTTATTCACTTATTAATTAGATTTTTACGTTCTTCCATCTAAGCCGGTATGGTAATAATGTAATAAATTTCGTTAACGAGCTTCGAATAAACAAATTCTACATATATGTTTGCGGTTTTAGGCGTAGACATACGTCCAATAATGAGATTTCCCAATTCTCTCGAATACCTAATGCGATCAATAAAATTTTCGGCGAAAACGGAAATTATATTATTGATAATTAACTACCTACATCGGAATAAAAAAGAGAAATTGGGTAACAGCTGCGAGGAATTTGGGAAAGCATCGGTACAAATATTAGGCACTTAAAATTGGAGAAACGCTCTTTCTTTTAGAGTAACAATACGATTTTAAAATCAAGTAGCCTCGGGCAGTACTTTACTGTAATGTAATGAAGAGTTATGTATGCTCAAAGATTTGAGTATCCTATCGATATGAGTAGATTAATTAATTATTGTTAATAGATACGCTTTTACACGAACTAAGAGCTTAAATTTCGGTTACGTTTACTTTTTTATGGTGTTTTTTATTTGACATACATTCATATTCTTTCGGAACGTCTAACAAGAAGTTACCACGCTATAAGTAGGTTATAAAAACAAATATGTATATTGCAAATAGTATATGCAGAGGAGAATCGATTAAAACATGCTACATTCATGTTAGCGAAAAATCATAAACCATAATAATATAAATATAAACCGTAGTAATAAAACTTTACTTCAAGTACCATTAGTTCAAATTTAGTCACTTTATTTGTCAAAGGTGGTTCATTAACACCTAATAAATATCAATAAAACGCATCACTTGTCCCAAAACCTACTTGTTTCCATGCTGTTGAGTATGGACTTGATTATTATTTGAGAATATCATATCGGTTGCACTCCCCGTCAGAGACTGTAAAGTTCAATAATGCTGATATTGACTGAATACGAGGTGTGGCTATTAAATAACCGAACTGATGCCGCTACCAGCGCGCTGCGAGCGTGTCGCGACAAGTTTGCACAGAACTGTGTCTGTTGATACTTTCCCCACCCTGAGCTTGTTGGACAAGCCAGTGGGTCGCTCAGTTTGACTGTAGCAGTCGTCTGAATTAGTCTACGCACCAGTGACGCGTCGAAAAAATGTCAAGTGTTCAGATGGAGTAACGGGTTAATCTCAAGTCTCTTGTTAATCTGGGGAAACTTTTACAGAAGCTAATGCAATGTTAAAAGAAGTGTACGGGAATGAATGTTTATCCCGCACACAAGTTTTTGAATGGTGTAAATGGTTTAAAGAGGGACGTGAAACGACCGAAGACGATCCGCGCCCCGGACGACACTCAACGTCAAAAACGGACGAAAACATTGAAGAAATTGGTAAACTAATCCGCGAAGATCGTCGTCTAAGCATCCGAAAGCTTGCTGAAATAGGAATCGGCAAAGAATGTGTTCGCCAGATTTTGCATGAATCGTTCAACATGCGCAAAAATAGTGCCAAAATTTCTCACTCCCAAGCAAAAGGAATCAAGAATGAACATTTGCGCTGACATTCTAAACAACATTGACAGTGATCCAGGCTTGTTAGACACGATGACATTGAAGGGGACAAGATTCGAAAGTGCGGAAGCGGTTAAAGCAAAAGCAACGGAGGTTCTGAACCAGCTGACAGAAGCGGACTTCCAGCACTGCTTTCAACAATGGAAAAGTCGTATGGAGCGGTGTAGAGATCGCTAAGGGGAGTACATTGGAAACGAAAAAGTTGCTACTGTAATTGGTAACGAATAAAAAGTGTTATGACAGCAATTCGGTTATTTAATAGCCACACCTCGTAGACTTCAAGAATGAATAATTGTTGCGTTTGCAATGAAATCTTAACTAAACGAGTTATACTAAGTGAAAATTAAAATAAAAAAGAAAATAAACTTACCACCACAAACTTGTCATTTGCTCGTGGAGAAAACCAGCAAGATAGGAAGGACAGGGAATGAATGGAATCTCGCTGATTATTCTTGTTTATTACGACGAAATTACTGTAACTATAATTATACCAAAATGCACTTGTACTATTTGCCTAAGTCACTATAAATATATTGAATCTTTCTATGGGAATATGTCCTCGTATACGAATTGAACCTTTCTATTAGAATATTTTTCTATTAATGTACGTTTTCTAACTAAAAAAATTGGATGTATAGGGAATACTATTAGCGACATCTATGAAGCAGTAGACAAAACAATGAAATATGATTATTTAATTATGAAGAGAACCGAGAGGCGTAAACAATAATAGACATCAAACATCATTCAAACATTAAAACTGTACACCTAGTTAAAATTAAATATATACAGAGATGTGTTTAATTACGTGTCTGTTTCCATTAATTAAATAAAACATTGTAATTTTCGTACACAGTAAAATGTATCCTCATATAACTTGACACACTCTGTGGACACAACTCCTGTAGTGATTTATTGAGGAAATAAAAGGAAGGAGAATTATCTTAGATTATTAAATTTTATTGCGACTCAAACAGTTTCCTCAAATTAAAATTTAAAGATAGCGTGTCTTAAAATCGCAGATGTGCAAAGATAGCGATAAAAATGAACAGAAACTAAATTAGAAAATGACTCGCGCATTATCTCGGGATTGCCTTCCATATAAGGCGATAGAAGAGGTACTCACAACAGAAAAAAGGTAGATTCTAGAGACAATGGTAGAGGAATTGTATAAACGATTCACCGTTCGTTCAAAATTCATTAAATACGAGGTGTGGTTAATACTAACTGCTGTTATAACACTTTTTATTCGTTACCAATTACAGTAGCAACTTTTTCGCCTTCAATGTACTCCCCTTGGCGATCTCTACACCGCTCCATGCGACTTTTTCATTGTTGAGAGCAGTGCTGGAAGTCCGCTTCTGTCAGCTAATTCAGGACCTCCGTCGCTTTTGCTTTAACCGCTTCCACAGTTTCGAATCTTGTCATCACAAGTAATCACCGTGTCTAACAAGCCTGGATCAGTGTCAATGTTGTTTAGAGTCAGCACAAATGTTCATTCTTGATTCCTTTTGCTCGTCAGTGAGGAGTTTTGGCACCATTTTTGCGCGAACTTTGCGCATGTTGAACGATTCATGCAAAATCTGGCGAACACATTCTTTGCCGATTCCTGTTATTTCAGCAAGTCCTCGGATGCTTAGACGACGAACTTGGCGGATTCATTTACCAATTATTTCAATGTTTTCGTCCGTTTTTGACGTTGAGGGCCGTCCGGGGCGTGGATCGTCTTCGGTCATTTCACGTCCCTCTAAATCGTTTAAACCATTCAAAAACTTGTGTGCGGGATAAACATTCATTCCTTCTGTTCTTCAAGCTTCTGTAAAAATTTTCCCCAGTTTAACAGGAAATTTGAGATTAACCCGTTGCTCCATCTGACCACTTAACATTTTTTCGACGCGTCACTGGGTTTCTAAAAACATTGTCACATTGTCTTCCGAACCGTTGTGAAAACAGGTACGTAGGCAAAGATATTTTTCTAGTAATATTATTGTGATATTTTTCTGGTGATATATGTTATTAACTCTAAAAAAAATAGATAGATTTTTCTCTCCACAACTGCACAGAAAGTACAAATAATTAAATGGTACTACGGAGGCAATTCCGTTCAGTATGTATAAAAACATACATGGACATGAATGAAGTTCTTTGCGACGAATGTTTACTACTGTAGTAATCCGAGGCGTGTCATTGGTCTAACGAATGAAAATAATATTCTGTCCATAATTGCAGTTTTGTCCAGTACTATTGACGTTTATATAGCCTATTAATAATGATTTATAGATGTTGAAACATATACACCTTAGTGATAAGTCGATTAGTTTAACTGGTTGGTCTCTCATAGGCAAGTAACTTCCAATAAAATATTTTTTAAATTGTCTTTTACTGTCTGTCAGTGGAATGGCCACCCAGATAAAAAAATACGTATGGATATTTTAATAAGTAACTGTTTTAAAATGTTTTTAATTAAAATTTACCGTATATATAGTATCATAGCGAACCATAAAAGTTTTATCTGTTTTTAAGTAAATATACAGTGCGCGCCTAAAATATGGATTAAATTCAGTAAATGTGAAACAAAAAATTTTTGGAAAAAAATCCTCGATTTTGTTTTTGAGTAATGACGTCATCAACTTATTTTTCAAATGGCAACCCCCCATTTTTTAACTTAATTTGAGAGACCCTCTCATTGTCGATTTAACGGTATACAAATGTTACCACCTTACATAACAAAATTTTTGAGTAAATGACAATTGAATGTTACAAAATGAAAAATATATTTTTCACATTAAATAAACTAGATTTCTAAAAAAAACTGAACACAAATAAAACATCAAAAAAGTACATTGCTAAGCAAAAACATTATCAGACTAAGTTTTTTGACGTAGCCGTGGTATTTACTGTTTTTGTCATTAAATTGTGCGAAAAGTTATTGTAACGTGTTAGTATTTATAAAAATTCCAATTTTAATATGGCATATTTAACTGTGACACAGAGAATTTTGTTTCTCATCGGATGTAGAAATAAGACTAGAACTCAGCAGGAGATATGCAATTTATTTAATTCAAAATATCCAGATAACCCTATCACCCAATCCACAGTTAGTAAGATTGAGTCCAAATTTAGAGAAACTGGTGATGTTAAAGATCTACCAAAATCAGGACGTCCAAAAATTACCCAAGGTAAAAAGACTGACATTGTGTTAAGTATGGAAGAGAACCCTCAGAGTACCTCTACACTGGTTGCCTCAGAAAATGAAGTTAGTCAGACGACAGTTCTACGTATCCTGAGGAAAGAAATCTATTATCCCTACAAATTTCAGCTCGTGCAAGAACTCAACGAAGACGACCCCGACCGGCGACTGCAATTCTGTGAAACTATGATGAATCTGTCAAACCAATCCAAATTTACACCAGAAAATACTTTTTTCCGATTAAGCCACGTTTTGTCTAAACGGCACAGCGAGCCGTCAAAATTGCAGGTATTGGAGTCGGACGAATCCTCATTGGATCATCGAAGCACATACTCAACATCCGCAGAAATTAAATGTGTGGACCGGAATAGTCACAAACAGGATAATAGGGCCTTTCTTCTTTGAAGAAACTCTCACAGGAGAAATATATCTGGAGTTCTTGCAAAATGATATAGTTCCAGCGCTTGCAGTAAGTTTCCCACCCGAGAATGATCCTGACATTCCAGATAACACACTCTGGTTTCAGCAAGACGGAGCACCCCCGCATTATGCGCGTTCAGTTCGTGAATATTTAGACGTCATCTTTCCTCAGAGGTGGATTGGCAAACGAGGACCGATAGAATAGCCCGCGAGATCCCCAGATCTTACACCACTTGATTATTTTTATGGGGTTATTTAAAATCAAAAGTTTACTGCAGAAGACCACACAATTTAGCCGAACTACGAGATCGCATTAGAGATGAAATGGGATCCATTACCCCGGAAGTCATTCAGAATGTACAAGAAGAATTTGTACACGGGCTTGCGTATTGCCAAGAAGTTGATGGACGGCATTTCGAACACTTAATTTAAAATTGACATTTTCGTTTATTTATTGTGAAAAATATATTTTTCATTTTGTAACATTCAATTGTCATTTACTCAAAAATTTTGTTATGTAAGGTGGCAACATTTTTATACCGTTAAATAGACAACCCCCTAGGGTTGCCGTTTGAAAAATAAGTTGATGACGTCATTACTCAAAAACAAATGACAAAATAGACGTTCGCTCAAAAATGTGTGTTTTTATTAAACAAAATCGATCTGTCCGAGGATTTTTTCCAAAAATGTTTTGTTTCACATTTACTAAATTTATTCCATACTTTAGGCGCGCACTGTATATTTATAAGTAAATTATAAACATATACCATTCCATAATTACAGAAGGATAGTTTGGATTTATATGGATTTTATTATAAGACCCATCTGTAGGTACCTTGTAAATATTAATTAAGTCGACTGTTAAGTTTTAAGTACATTATAAACAAATCGCAGAAAAACATATCAGTGACACGCAACGACGCTGGATGCACGCGCCTCACAGCGTCCTATATATGCAAAATTGCTACCGGTTATGCAAAATTGCTACCGGTAACTATAAATTATTATAATTATTATGGATAAGCAGGACTATTTTACTATTTTCCGGCGCCTGTGGCGAATTCAGCGTCCAGCCAGCTCGAGAACGAGAAATGCTCCGGAAGGACGTCTTAAGATGGTCTAACCATTCGACACAGTGGCGTCGAAGAAATGCCGGAATTTTGTAACCTGCCCGCCAAATGCCACTTAAATGTTCCTTCAGATGTAGCCGGTGACAAAGCAAAAATGGACAGGGTATCCGAAACATGAATCATAAATTCAAGGTACGGGGCTCGTGCCTTATATATAAAAAAATTCAAAAAAATCTAAATTTTTCCCCGATTTTGACGGGCTGTTCTAAGTAAAAAAGGACGAATTAAAAGGTTTTGGAGCTCCAAGACTTTTTTTTGTAGATCGCCATTTGGATTGTCCAGATTAGCCACGGGTTTATTCAAGAAATAGCTAAATTTCCAAATTTTTTTTTTGCTCTACTTCGAACCATTTTTTTGTTAAACGACCAATGACCAGTAAAGGTCAGTTTCGCGACAACCATCGATATCTCAGCAACCAATGATCGTATAGGAAATTGAAGGGCAGTTTCGGAAACTGGAATAAACGTCCTATAAAATCCTGTCAAGACGTTTAAAAAAAAATATATTTTTCCACCCTCAATATCGACTTGAAAAAAAGTTGAAAAAAAGTGACTTTTTCCCTTGTTTTGGTAAATCGACTGCATCTTAGCAAATATGGATGGGGAGGCTAGGACTTTTTAGGAATTTTGACACCTCAATGTACCCCCAATAATTAAAAAAAGAAAATAAGGTAGGTATGCAAATATACTATATGATCCTTCATCACCAGGCAGTGGCGGTGCGTGATATTTCAGTTAGCCATATCTTGAAAACGACGCATGGGATCCACTTCACTTTTTAGGTGATGACTATACACCTCTTACAGAAAGGATTTATAGTGAAAAAATCGTCAGCAAAGTTTGCGAAAAATTTTTCAAAAACACTGGAGCACTCCCTGGGTTCTCAGTAACGCTCTGTGGGATATTTGCAGTATATTTTTTTTTCATAATCTAGAAACAAATATAAGGAGACATTTTTCGATTTGTTACAAAATATTTTTGTTTCAAAAAGTTATGGCCATTTTAATTTTAATTTTATAGGAACATTTTGTTTCCCAAAATTAAAATGGCCATACTTTTTTTTTGTGTTTCAAATTAAAATGGCTAACTTTTTGAAACAAAAATATTTTGTAACAAATCGAAAAACGTCTCCTTATATTTGTTTCTAGATTATGAAAAAAATATATACTGCAAATATCCCACAGAGCGTTACTGAGAACCCAGGGAGTGCTCCAGTGTTTTTGAAAAAATTTTTCGCAAACTTTGCTGACGATTTTTTCACTATAAATCCTTTCTGTAAGAGGTGTATAGTCATCACCTAAAAAGTGAAGTGGGTCCCATGCGTCGTTTTCAAGATATGGCTAACTGAAATATCACGCACCGCCACTGTCACCAGGTATAATTTTGTATCGCTTTTATGACATTTTCATTTTTTAATATTCTTCTGTTTCTTTGTACGATTTGCCACAACAGATATATTCTGTCAAATTAAATGTTGCACAGTAAACGATATAAACTACTTTTGCTACATAAGGTACTACTTTTGTTTCATTTCACATTACGACATTTTTCGTTGATTTTGCTAAACAGCGAATAAATTAAAACGTGCTATTTAGCCATATTTAATAAATAATTAAAATATTTTATATTTTATTAAGGGGACTAGGGAGGGTTGATCCTTAACAATAAAAAAAGTTTTATATTCATTCGCGGCCTTGTTATAAACCATTAAACATGAGCCAATCTTTGCATTTTCGACCCTCCCTAGTCCCCGTAAAAGCAGTACTGATAAAGTCGACGCCTCTGGTCACATCGTGACTATCTGTGTTGACGGATGAGCTGTCCGGATCTACTTTCACAGTTATCGTGTTTGGTATGTGTTCTTTTTTTTCATACACCGCTCGTTGCAGAAGTGCAAAAGAAAGTCTCCCACAAAGGAATAAATCATATTTTATTCCGGCATTTGCCATCATTTACTCGATGTAAGTGGATTATCTACAAGAATTGTCCGCTGACGGCCAGATGTAGGTGACCGATCAATCATCACCCAAGAAGGAAACGGTCTGGTTTGAATATTCATGAGAGCAAAAGTGTAATACTTATGTATTCTAGATCTTTTTTGTCGTTCTCGGCATGATTATCGAGTACACTGACAGAACAGACTTGGCGAAGCGAAGCCGACATCCAGCATCGGAGGAACGTTTGCGCACAACTTCTCTCCCATAGTCGTCGTTTCGACTGGTTGAACAATATTGTATCCGGGGATGAAAAGTGGGTGCTTTATGTAAATCACAGTTTCTTTACTATTATAGCCTTATATTTGGGTCTAATAATAAACTTCAAAAATCTGGTGTGGGCCCACCAAGAATGAAAAATTTAAAAAAAATATATTTTTCAAAACAAAATGGCGGCTGCACGCTGGAGCAAAGTGGACCTACAAAAAAATGGCAACCACTCTGGACGTCGTAATTTTCATCCTTAACAGTCCAGGAAATAAAATTTATGTTAAAAATACCTACATATAATTTGTCGGTAAACCTCAAAAAATTTAAAAAAAAATAACGTTTGGGAAGATCGGTTTTTTCCGTTTTTTAGACACTTTTGCATTAATAATAAAATTTTGCAACATAAAATTCCAAAACAGGTTTAGGTTTACAGACAAGCTAAGAGTATAAAGAAGAAACACTGAAAGTTTCAGCCAAATCGGCCGTGTAGTTTTTGAGTAGTCGTGGTTGCCAATTTTGAAAATGTTGTTTTGAGTAAAATTCGTTTAAAGTTTTGAATACCGAAAAATGGTACTACCCTATACATTTGAATATGTATATAATAGGGTGATTTTTTTACAATTTTTTTGTTTTCAGTTAAAGTGACCAGACGTCCGTCATTATGACGGACAGTCCGTCATTCAGAAAGCTTGTCCGTATTCAAGAGCAGTCCGTCAAACTGTCCGTCATTGAAATTTTTTTATTAAAATGTCCGTAATTACGTCTTCTAGGTTAATCTGAAGACGTATCGACGTATCGTATCGATCGTGATTAAATATTAGTATTTCAAAAAGGCCTCAAATTCCAAAAAGTATCCTTGTGAAAGTTTATATTTTTATGTAAATGTATCTTTCATTGAAATTCTGAAGTGCCAGGAAAACGCGTGACCTTAAAGTTTTAAAAATTTTCTCTAACTTTTGCCGCGAAAAAACTAACTTCGTCAATGTGAACCAGCTGAACATGTCCGTCTTTGGCAAGATCAAAATCTGGTCACTTTATTTTCAGTCCCCACTTCAAATTGTTGAATATGTCGAAAAAAAATCCCTGAAAGTTACAGCCCTTAATATTAATTTTAAGTACTTTCCCAAAGGGTAAAAAGATTTTCCATTTAAAATACACGTAAATCGATTTTTTTTTTTCAAATTTCTATTCTTCTTCTCCATCTCCTTTTTTCCAACTCAGTCGCATTTTATACTATTACATTGGTCTTGGTCTCGATTTACTCAGAATAAAACACTCTACAAAAGTGCCCATGCAGCGAAAATGTAACTTGTACTGGTGAGTTGGTACGGGTCGCTGAAGTTGATTTTTACCCAAAATTCTCGTTCTTCTGCTGTTATCTCCGAAATTATTAATTTTACAAAAAAAATGTAATAGCATAAAAAAGCGACTGTTATAGAAATTTGAAAAAAAAATCGACTTACGTGTATTTTGAAAAAATGGAAAACCATTCCACGCTTTGGGAAAGTACTTAAAATTAATATTAAGGGCTGTAACCTTCAGGGATTTTTTTTCGACATATTCAACAAAATTTCAAGTGGGGACTGAAAAAACAAAAAAATTGTGAAAAAAAAAACACCCTAGTATATAATACTCTCAGGTATACAAATCCGGCCTTGGGTATTTCATAAATAAAACTTTCACGAGCGTATTCTACGGGAAATTTCCTAACTTATTAGAAAAAAATATGGATTTTTTTGGCCACCTAATTGTATTAACCCCTTAATAAACAGATCTATAATACAATTCTATTTTTTCAGAATTCTTGTATTGAAATTACTGTGACACTAAAAACTGGTGAAGAAATCCTTCCTTCAAGCAAAATATATTTGTTGCACCTTCTTGCTCCTACGTTATTATCGAAAATATATACAGCGCATAATTTACCGTAGGAGCGTGAGGACATAAAGAGAAAACCAATAATTTCGTGTAATTTATACAAAGCCCACATTTTAGGCAGTAATTTGTAAGATCCCTACGCTAAAATTGGAACATACGTGTCTAATCGTTTTTAATTTCCATTCGAGGATAAAACTATCATTATTGCCATTATCGATGGAATCACTAGTTTCATAAGTTTTAAATTTCTCTTTATGCTGGACAAAGGTGAAATACAGACGTGTGTAGATAAGCGTGTTGATATCACGTGCGAGAAGCTACTTTCAACGATATTTTCTCCTTTGTATCCAGGTCTTGTTATGGTCATCCTGTTTATTGGAAATACCTATCGTTTTCCCGTTACGTGCGATATTTATATGGCACTGCTAAACTTTCACTGCTAAACATCACAAACATCAAGTCCACGAGCTTGAAAAAAATGTTCTACCTTAGTCATGCTATGGACCGGATAGCTTGTTTATTCAGCTTCGATTTGCTTTTTTGTTTAAATCTCGATAGGACCATTTATTGCTGAGATATCGAACTTTAAACCAAAAAGGACCCTTTTGTCTTTGATCGACGATATCTCAGCAACCAATGGTAGCACAGAAAATCTAAGGGCAATTCTGAAAACTGGAATAAAACCCCTACAAGGTTCTACTGCGATTTTTTGTGGAGAACATTTTTTTTATCCTTGACGTGAATTTGAAAAAAACAGGAAAAAAACGGGTAATTGATGGTTTTTCAGAACATCAACGGCTGATATTCAAAACTTCATGAAATTACTAATGTTGCGTGTCCCTTTTTACAGTTGAATATATATAAAAATTGTTTTCGAGCTTACCCACAATTTTTTCCGCAAATACCGTTGAAATTTACAAAAATAATAAAAACGAACATTTTTTTTTCGAAAATTGAAAAAAAGTTTTGGAACCTTACAAATTTTTTTTTCAATTTTCGAAAAAAACGAAATTTTTTTTGTAAATTTCAACGGTATTTGCGAAAAAAATTGTGAATGCGCTCGAAAAACTTTTTTTTTTACTTTAGCCATGATTAGGACATGTTTAAGCTCAAAAAGCGTGACCCTTTATTTTTTTCATAAGTTTGACCGTTTGCAACAAGAAAACGGTTCGTTAGATCGTAATGTAACTTTGCATGGTTTTTGGGGGTATATTCAACTGTAAAAGGCACACGCAACATTAGTCGTTTCATGAAGATTTGAATTTCAGCCGTTGATGTTCTGAAAAACCATCAATTACCCGTTTTTTCCTGTTTTTTAAAATTCATGTCTAGGATAAAAAAAATTCCTCCTCAAAAATCGCAGCAGAACCTTGTAGGGCGTTTATTCCAGTTTTCAGAACTGCCCTTAGATTTTGCTGTGCTACCGTTGGTTGCTGAGATATCGTCGATCAAAGACAAAAGGGTCCTTTTTGATTTAAAGTTCGATATCTCAGCAGCAAATGGTCGTATCGAGATTTAAAAAAAAAGCAAATTGAAGCTGAATAAACAAGCTATCCGGTCCATAGCATGGCTAAGTTAGAACATTTTTTTTCAAGCTCGTGGACTTGAAAAAAAAAAGCAAAAAAATTCGCAAAATTTTCTTCTCACACTACTTCCTAAAATTGCGCGAAACATGTAGCTCTAACAATTTTGTTGCCGAAATATCTCAAAACTAGAAACTTGAAGCTTCAAAATGCTTTTTTTAGACCTCGATAAGACCATTTTTCACTGAGATACAGCATTCTGAAAAATCACTAAAAATTCGGAAAAATTTCTTGACCCTTTGATTTTTTCCTTTAGTGTATAATGAATCTCATCAAATATTATTTTCTGAATCTCATCGTGTATAAAGACTAAGTGTTCTTGCAATTCTAGGTAGTGTAGGTATGCCACGCGCTACTTTCAGCAATTTTTTCCTAGTGCGCGGTGCATTGTTAATGCCATCTCGACCTTACCAAGCCGTTTTCCGTTAGATGCAATGTTTACGGCACTCCGACAACTTTTAATTGTCCTCGTTGTCAAGCAATAATGGCTTTTCCATATTGTAGAATACAAGAAAACAATTATCACCACGAGAAGCGTCTCAAGTTGATAGCTTCGCCAACTTAGTTCTATAATTCTTCGGTAAAGTTATATCCAGAATATTATCGGCATTGACATTTATGTTGTTATTAGACTACAGTTACAAACTGTAGTCTAATCTATGTAATCTATATGTATGTAATATAGATTGCTTTCTCTCGAGATGTAATGAGATATAAAAGTATTGGACACTGGATATTCTACATCCTGGAGACTGGAGTTGGATGTCGAAAAATAGTTTCTTGGAGACAACAACTGTAACAATTTTTTTCCAGGTCGATGTCTATTTTCCTGGATTATATTGATAAATCTATTTTAAGGGATCCGAAAAATTTGAATGTCCTCTAATTATCTTTTCTGAAAACTTTGATGATTAGGAAAAAATTACATTTCTCGTAAAATTATGAATAAAACAAAGGCCGGTCGAATGTATATAAATATTGCATTAGAAATCATGGGAAGGCGTCTGAAATGCAAAGTTGTTTGGCATGTTTATACAGGGTGAGTCAAACTTAACGCGACAAACGAAAGGTACGGATAGGGCATGTTATTCTAAGCAAAAAAAGTTCTAATAAACATGTGTCCGGAAATGCTTCCTAAGAGCGCTACGGACGTTCAAAGATGGCAGGCCCAAATTGATTTTCTTGCCTTTTTATTTCAAAAACTGCTCGAAATGTCCACCGTCATTTTCAATGCAAAGTTGACATCTGCGAATGACTGATTGCGCGGCTGCACGACACTCCGCTAGTGGTATTTCTTGGGCAGCTTGCAAGATCCTCGCTCGGAGACTAGCTTCGTCGTTGACGGGCTCAGCATAAACTTTGCTCTTCATTCTGCCCCAAACATAAAAATCCATAGTGGTTAAGTCCGGGGAACGCGGAGGCCAAGGACGGGGACAGTCTCGACCGCGACCAATCCATCTTCCTGAAAAATGGTTGTGAAGCCATTGCCGCACTAGTAGAGTGTAATGGGCTGGGCAACCGTCTAACTGAACCACCTGTTTGCTCTATCAATTAGAGGCATGTCATCTAATATTGCTTCAAATTCATTTTCCAGGAAATGAAGAAAGGCCGGACCATTTAGTCTTGGAGGCAAGAAATATGGACCAATGAGTGTATCGTCGCATAACCCCATCCAAACGTTGCACGAAAATTCATATTGAAAATGTTGTTCTTTTACAGCATGCGGGTTTTCATGGGCCCAAATATGCGCATTATGTTGGTTAAAGATACCACTACGGGTAAAAGTTGCCTCGTCCGTCCAAATCACCTTCCGATAGTAAGAAGCATCGTTTGTTATTTGTTCCAAGAACCACTCTGAAAATTCTCTTCTTCGAGGTAGGTCTTCAGGAAGCAAATTCTGAACTTTCTGCAAATGATAGGGGTGGCGACCATCTGCTTTCAGAGTTCGGTTCACAATGCTCTGGGAATAGCCTAATTGCAAAGAACATCTCCTCGTGCTACTTGAAGGTATTTGATCGAAGTGTTCTAGGATATTTTCTGTTCTTCGATTATTATGAAGGGGTGCAAAAATACCGTCTGCTCGCGATTTCGAAGAAGTTGTCCCAGTTTCTCTTAATCGTTGAAATGTTCTAGTAAATACCGCTTTGTCGGGCACTCTTCTCATTGGAAATCTTCGGGCGTACTCATTCACAGCAGCGCGCGCATTACCATCACAGTACCCGTAAACAAACACAATATCCGCATATTCACTTGTAGTGTAGGTATTTGGCATGTTTCCGCAATTTACTCATAAACTAGCTTAAAATTAGTGACAAATTGAATTCAATCGACACGTCAAACAAGGCTGTCAAACAAACACTTTCAATTGTTATCAAGGCCTGCTTCTCTTTTTAATTAATAAGGCAGCGGAGTGAATTAATCAGTCATTCGCAGATGTCAACTTTGCATTGAAAATGATGGTGGACATTTCGAGCAGTTTTTGTAAAATTTTAGTTTGTTTTGTTACGTTAAACCAATTATTTTAAGCAGTTTTTGAAATAAAAGGCAAGAAAACCAATTTGGGCCGGCCATCTT
This sequence comes from Aromia moschata, assembly GCA_029963805.1. Taxonomy (NCBI): domain Eukaryota; kingdom Metazoa; phylum Arthropoda; class Insecta; order Coleoptera; family Cerambycidae; genus Aromia; species Aromia moschata. The sequence goes on from JAPWTK010000233.1 coordinate 402,552, forward strand.
TAAACGTCCGTAGCGTTCTTAGGAAGCATTTCCGGACACATGTTTATTAGAACTTTTTTTGCTTAGAATAACATGCCCTATCCGTACCTTTCGTTTGTCGCGTTAAGTTTGACTCACCCTGTATATCTGGGATTTTTCAGTGTTGTATTGTATTCGATAAGAATAATTAAAGTTCAATTGCATTTGCCTTCTACACAGAATAATACATTATGCAACAGGTGATATTTTATTTTTTTCTTTTCCGGCATATACTTGACAAAGGACTTCTCCGGTATGACTAAGAAGAGGTCAGTTCGCATAGAATATACAACAGGAAGCTCAAAATAGTATCTCCTCGAATAATTGAGATACCTGCTGTGCAACACCTAGTAGTTCTAAGTATAGGGTGGGCCATCAGATGGTTTCTTTTAAAAATTGCTATTAAAACTACATCGTTGAATATTTTTAAATGATTGTTGCCTTATTCAAGAAAGTGTGCCGTCCCATTATTTATGAAAAACAATTTCAGTTAAATGGCCGCCGCGGCTGGCTTGGCAGTAGTTCATTCTTTTCGCCCAATTTTGCAGTACCTACACTTTCGATTATTTGTGGCTCTATTGCACGAATAACTCGATTCATGTTTTCCTTCAGCGCGTCAGTTGTTTGTGGATCGTTCGAGTAACAACGGTCCTTAACATGTCCCCATAAAAAATAGTCCAACGGTGTTAAATCGCAGCTGTGCGATGGCCAATTAATGTCTCCAAAACGGTTACCGAATTTAGTGCGCAAAAGATCGATTGTTTCACGGCTTGTGTGACACGTTGCTCCATCCTGCTGGAACCAAAGCTCGTCCAAGTCCAAATCGTCCAAACGCGGCCACAAAAAAACAGTTAACATGTCTCTGTAACGCATTCCATGTACTGTAGCGTTACCATGTTCATTTTGAAGAAGTACGGACCAATGATGCCACCACTCCAAACAGTCACTCTTGCAGGATACATTGGCTTCTCTATGATTACGTATTTATTTTCGGAACCCCAAATCCTACAGTTCTGTTTATTAACATGTCCTCCAAGATGAAATGAGCTCGTCCAAAAAAATGATTTTTCGATTGAAGTCGGCGTCATTTTCAAACTCATCTAAAGCTCACACGGAGAAGCGATATTGAAGTCGGCGTCATTTTCAAACTCATTTAAAGCTCACACGGAGAAGCGATAACGAAGTGGATGGTCATTTTCCTTTACGTCTTGAGTAAGTTGCAACTTGTAAGCAAATAAGCCGAGGTCTTTATGCAATATTCTCCTCAGAGAAGTGCAAGTAACATTAAGTTGTTGTGCTCTGTGACGAGTTGAGGTTCTTGGGTTTTCACGCACACTTTGGGCAACAGCAGCAATTATTTCAGCTGTGCGCACCGGACTAGCACGTGGATGACTTCTGTAATATTTCCCAACGTTGTTCAAGCGTAAAACGATTAATTTCTTACAGCAGAGATTAGACACCACATATATTTTAAATGTCAAGCGCGTCAGTGTCGTCAATATAGAAATAACACTCAGTTTAAAAAGAAACCAATAGATGCCCCACCATTTAGTACTCTTCGGAGGCCTATTTATATGCAAAAAGTGTCCGGGAATGACATAAACCAGTGACGCGTATCAACAGAGTCAATAATTCCATACGGTCGCTTCCTCAATACCGATATATTTATTACGTCTGATTAGTATATCCATTAGCCGTTCAACGTGCACCGTTCGGTCACTTCACCATTTCGTATGTCATCTTATCTGACGGCCATAAATCGGCCACCTGCGAAATGCACTTACCGATATATCGTCAGGACAGCGCACAGTAATAATAAAGTTGAGCATAAAAACGGGCTAGACGTACTCCCATTAGTTGTGCTCTACTGATCGAAGCCTACGTTGCGCTGGTACCGAGGAAAATGTAACATCGGCGATTCGAAATGGCAAGATCCAGATAACGTAGCGGACAGACCGATGATTGATTGAATCATCGGCAATTCCTTGAGCGGATAAAGATCTCTGTCGGTATACGCCTAATAGTCCAGTTGGCAGAGACTTTTATGTGTTCTTGAAACATGTAGGGCTAGTTTTCACGGTTCCCTATGTATTTTTTTTGCGTAGAACGCAATGCGCGGGGTCCGTAGACCTGAAACCGTCCGCTAATTTTTTAAATTAACAATTTGTGAATAAAAAACATTTTCGCTTATATCTCCGTTCCTTGGCATATTTTATCTAGCATATGCATTTGAGAAGTTGTAGCCTATCGAATTTCCAAAATTTTAAGCCCAACCCGAAGTCTCCAAGTGCTATTGTTAACTTGCAAATGAATGCTGAAATTGAAAAAGTGCTTTTTTTTCACTATTTTTTTTTACTTTGAAAGTAGGGCGACTATGATCATGAAACTTGGAGGGACTGCTATTTGCAGTATAAAGTTACAAAAAAAATTCAGCTCGATCCATTAATAGCTTTTCGAGTAATTAACGATCGAATTTTTTTAAAGCCTTCATTAACAATGACGCTTTGCTTTGTACGACATTGACGTATATATAAAACGTTATAAAACTAGCCGAAATTAATATTTTTCAAAATCTCAAAAAGTCTCGCAAACTTGAAGAGATTTATGATTTTTTCTAGCCCAATCCGGTCAATATCGTACAATAAACAAAGAAATGGCGCCGTTGTTAATTAAGGCTTGCAAAAAAATTCGATCGTTAATTACTCGAAAAGTTATTAACGGATCGATAAGAAATTTTTGTAACTTCATACTACAAATAGCAGTCCCTTCAAGAAATTTCACGATCAAAGTCGCCCTACTTTCGAAGCAAAAATATAGTGAAGAAAAAGCGCTTTTTCAACTTCAGCAGTCATTTGCAAGTTGACAATAGCACTTGGAGACTTGACAATAGCACTTAAAACATTAAAAATTGCTTTGTAGTTATAATTCAGGTTTGGTGCAACACTGTGTCAGAATTGTAAAAACTTTAACTTAACGAATAAGTAACTCTTTTTCTATTATGCATTTTTACTAATCGTAAAGTAGCAGGTTTTATATTGTTATCGTAAAAGTTTTTTTCTGGTTGCGATAAAATTTCTTTAGCGGTTATTACATTATTTGTTTTAGACGTAAAACTGCTTTGAAAATGTACAAAAGATATATTCAGTTTTATTTTATAATTTTACGGGAAGAACAAGTAAGTAATCACATTTATAATTACCTGCGGAATGAAAATTAAATCTACAGTTAGAACAATTACTAATATTTAATACCTCAAGGAGACAACGCCGCCATTGCACTATACCACTTTTACAAGCACGTTTCAATCCTCAATGACGAGGATGCATAACAATTTAAGTACTTTTCAGTATTTAAATCATAGGTACTCGTATATTATGTATGTACATAGATACTGCAATGGAGATTATGGTATTTAAATACTTCTGAAATGATTGAGTGCGTGTTAATAACTGTTTAAATTTTTTTTTGACGAATCTAAACCTTTTGTTTTATTATATTCAGTTAATTACTTTCAAAAAATATGGTATTTTAGCTACCATGCTATCAAATGTTTTCGCATCAGATAAAATTTTAATCAGCGCAATTTAAAAAAATTAATAGTTTGTTAGCATTTTATAGGAGTTACAGTTAGTAATGAATATTTAGTACTATGAATTCAAGTACACTGTTACGAAATAGTTAAAATTTTCAACACACATTCAAAGGATTTTGGCCGAAAATAAGTTTAAAGCTTTCCAACCGAAAATAATACACACGTTGGAAGTTGGTGATGATGCACGTCGATTGGATTTCTGTTTAGAAATAGGAGCGAGGCTTACTGTAGATATGCCCTTTCACAAGAGATAATTTTTTGCGATGAAATCACTTTTTCTACCAATGGAGTGGTATCGTCGCAGAATTGTCGTTTTTGGGCACAAGAAAATCCGTCTTTTTCAATTACCTCTAGAAGTCAAAATATCAAAAAAGTGAATGTTTGGTGTGCAATTTCTTTCAATCGAATAATTAGTCCGTATTTTTTTAAAGAAAATTTAAATCAAAAGTCATACTTGGAGATGCTAAACACATTTTTCTGGCCAGAATTAGACGAAGAAAATTTAGAATATAGAAAAAAGCGTATTTTCAACAGGACGGATGCCCCGCCCATTCAACAATTCAGGTCGCAGTTGGCTTACAAACAATTTGGAAAGAAGTGGATCGGAAGAAATGGACCTATTTGTTGGCCAGCAAGGTCCACTGACTTGTCGCCACTTGACTTTTTCCTTTTGGGGATTTTTTGAAGGAAATAGTTTATTGACAGCCGATAGAACACAATATTTATTTACTCAAGACTCGGATCATTCAAGCAGTGGCTGATCCACTCAATGATCCACTCAACATACACATCTTTTAGAACGAGACTGGAGAGGTGTGTTGAACTTGGAGGCCTGCATGTACATAGAATAGTTATGGTGCGTGAATAATAATTTTGCTGTTTTTCAAAATAATTGTTGAATTTGTTTACTAAATCGTAATTTCTTCAAAATTAATGTTTAAATAATATTTTTGGGGTTTATGATTTCCTATTATGTCTGCGCCTTTAGTAAACATAATTTTTTTGAAGGAAAAATGGCTATACTTCAAACGTATAACAATGATAAAAACTGCGGAATCTTCAAAATACTTAATATTGACTAGTAGGCGCCATGCTTTCATATTTGAGTATTAAATTTAATTGCAAACAATTTTTCTTAATAACTTTTTTACATAGCGTTAACATTTAATGTACTTTACTCTTCATTATTATTTAATTTTTGCTATTTTTGAACACCCCTGTATGTTAAATTGAACAAACAACAAACTTTCTGGACGTTTCAAGACAAGCAAAACTTTTTACGAAGAATGACTTTTTGTCGAAAAATTAAATTTTTTGACCATTTCACCTGTAGGTAACTCAATCCGGGGACATCCTGTACATTTCGAGAAAGTATAATTCATTTATACCGACTAAAACTACCAATAAAACTGTAATAATACAGCAGAGCGGCCTTTTCGAACGTTCTGGGCCTCTGAGACGTGTTCGGAAAATAAGCTGTAAACATTTTTGAAAAGTTTGGCCCCCAAAATTCTTTTGATTATCGTGATTATATAGTTTATACATTAGAAAAAAAATGGAAGAAAAGAGAAATTTGCCGGGTAGTATAACCCCTTAAGACGTGTTTCGGTCAATAGACTCACCGTGGATGTCGTCCACGCAGATGCGGAGGTCCTCCCTTAGGGCTGGCAGGTGCGGATGGCACCGGCACGTGCACAGATCCCTGCCGGATGCCGCGCTCGCGGTACCGCTGCTCATGCCCACGCAGGTCTCCTCGGTGCATATTACGTCGGAACCTGGAAAAATGAGGAACGTCACAACGGGCTTAAGGCTTACAATGTGCCGTAGATATCGGGCCGCTCAAAAAATAAAACTTATCAATGTTAAACGAGCAGAAGTAGGTCGTTTAAACTCTTTTGCTGTTAAACGAAGCCAGTCCAGTAGGCAGGGATTTTTATATGGGGCATTTCACGCCAACTTAGTGAGGTCAAAAAAAAATCTGTTTGAAACATATCGCAATCGATAGTACTTGCTAAAAAACTAACGTCCCTAAAATTTTAGATTTTTTTGAGCCACAAGGAGAGGAATGGTGAGGGTGAGAAAATACAAATTTTCGTTTCGACTCTAATTTCAAGCTTTCTCGGTAAGAAAATGAAAAAAATTAAAAAAGAAGATTGCGATGGTTTTCGATGTGTTTTTTTGCGTAGAATACGATAAAAATATTTTCAAAATTATTGTGGGTAGTTTTCACCCTTATGTTGAGGATTGAAAGTTTAAAATCGAAATTTCGAAATGTATCACAGTTTTTTTCAATTTTTTTTTAATTCCATTCATTTTTTTTGTATTTTCGATAAATTTTTAATTCATAATGGGCGTCGACCAGGAACTGGCCCAAAAAACGGCCCAAAGGGGAAAAAACGTAGTTTTAGCGTATTTTCTCATCCTGTGGGATAGTAAATGGCAAGTGAATAATATATTCCAAGGTTTTGGGGTCGCTGATTACGAATCTAACGTAGAAAATTTCTCATAGAATACGATGGTATTTTTTAAATTTCAAAATTTAGCCAATTTTTAAAAGTTGACTACCATACTGGATCTGCCATTTTATTTTTTGAAAATCTGACGTTAGATTCATAATTAGCGACCCCAAAAAACCTTGGAATTTTTTATTATTCACTTGCCATTTACTATCTTACAGGATGAGAAAATACGCTAAAACCACGTTTTTTCACCTTTGGGCCGTTTTTTGGGCCAGTTCCTGGTCGACGCCCATTATGAATTAAAAATTAATAGAAAGTACAAAAAAAAAAGAATGAAATTAAAAAAAAACGTGTCATACTTTTCGAAATCTCGATTTACAACTTTCAATCCTCAAAATAAGGGTGAAAACTACCCCCAATAATTTTGAAAATATTTTTATCGTATTCTACGCAAAAAAACACATCTAAAACCATTGCAACCTTCTTTTTAATTTTTTTCATTTTCTTACCGAGAAAGCTTGAAATTTTAGAGTCGAAACGAAAATTTGTATTTTCTCACCCCTCACCATCCCTCTCCTTGTGGTTCAAAAAATCTAAAATTTTAAAAAATTTAGATTTTTAGAAACAATACAAAATGTTTTAGAAGAATTTCAGCAACGCCTCCATTATTGTTAAGAAGCAACGGGCGCCCAGTTTGAACATTTGATTTAAACTGTTCTTCTGTTCTGCTTCATGTTCTTTTCTTTACTTAGTAACATTAAAAATTAATATTTTTCAATAAAAAAATTATAGAAATTAAAAAAGTCTTATGTTGCTGGACAGATAATTAAAACCCCTTTCAAATGAGCCATCACACGCACCTTCGTTCCATTTAAAAAATTTAAAGGGGTAGCTGTCACTCCAAGGGGTTGGAGGGGAGGTATAAAACTATGCTCAAAAAATGTCATTCTAGAATTAAAAATTGACGTGTTCAGAATTTTACTCATAAATTGTAAATTACGTAGATAATGAATTTATCCGTTACTTATGGACCTCACTGTATATTTATGGACTTATCAGTCTATCTTCAAGACAAAATTAAAAAGCAGTAGATGCTCTTGTAGACACTCAGGCCAAAAGTGTAGCACATTTTGTTCCCCTTGCAATGGCGAAACATGCAATAATACATGTATTATGGAAGCTGTTACAGAAGATTCTACTCTTGAGAAAGATGTTTAAAATGTTGTTTTGAAACTAAATAAAAAACAAATTAAACAGCAGTTTCAATATTTTTGGTTCTAATGTCGTTCTCTACATCAATGGATTTGCAATTTTATCACCGACAAAAAATTTGGTAACGATATTTTTCGTCAAGCTTATAGTTTTTTCGGTAAAAATCAGTAAATTCGACGTGTCCTTCAAGAAATTTCAATTAATCTCGGAACAGCTTCCTTTTGATACGCCACTGGTGTGTACCACGTGGTACTATATGGGTTCGCGTTGGAAGGGAAATTTTGTCAGCTTCAAAAAATGCTCATTTGAAATTTTTCCTTAAAGTGGATAGTTTTCGAGAAAATCACCAAAATATTAAAAGGGGGAGGGTTTGGGGGGTGAAAAAAGGGGGGTTGCGGAAGGAGGATTCTCCAGGACTTCTTGTATATTACTATTTAGACCTCAATTATGATCTGTACCAAAAATTAGCTTTATATTATTTTTGTTTGTAGTTAGCGTTGTTGTGCTTTAGTTAATTCCTAGCAATGTGAATCGATTCCAGAGACTGCCATCTTCATAGCGATATTTAAAAGGTGCGTGATATACCCATTACGGAGTAATAAAGACATAACAGGATACTTTTTTTATTAAATCTTAAGACCCTACCGTCATCGCCTCATCAATCACCACCCATCAGTTTTAAAATTGTACGTAAAGTAAAAGGTTCGCCGAGGTCACCTCCGAACAAGTTAATTTTACGTACAAAGAAAGCGTTAATGCATGATGTTCTTCTAGCGTCGGTACTTAAAAGTCTACACAATGCTTAATTAAAAAATTAATTAATATAAAATTATCCAATTGTTGGGTACATGTCACGGTGAAATGCATATCGTTCCATTAATTGTCACCACTGAAATAACTTAGCGCTGTCGGCTTATGGAATTTGAGATTCTCGCATCTTTACAAAACACTTAATTAATTGCATAATTTCTGCTCATCTACAGTAAATGTTAATAGCACATTTTATGTGGTTATAACTTTGTATGCCGAGACCGGAACAAACTGCTAGATTTATTAACATTAGAACTGTTCGCATCCCATTATCTTGTTTGCTATCTATTTTTTTTATTGTCTTTAACTTTAAATTTTATTGTTCAATGAATTTTCAACAAATCCTGCAATAGAAGATTGCCACCCTTTGTGATACTTTAACCTCTGCGGCTCCATCGATCATGATTGTTATTATTTTTGTAAAAGTATTACGTACTTATTCCAGTGGCGGCTCGTGGGTGTGTTACATGGGTGGGCACAGGGAGGGTCAGTAGGATTACCCCTTAGCCCCCCGGCCGCAGGGAATAGATTTTTAAGTTTTCAAGGTCATGCGTTTTACTGACACTTCAGAATTTCAATGAAAAATTCTTTTATACAAAAATATAGGCTTTCCATATTTGGATTTTAAAATAATGGTGGTAAAACTTTTATAAATATCTTACCGTTATTTGTAGGAATTCTAGCTCGCCTGTCCTTATTGTTCAAAGAAATGTGTAATCGCCTATTCAATAAATACCGGATAGTTTAAAAAAGTAATACAATTATTTCTCGGATAACTTGTATTTTACAACAATGTTAATCGATACAGCTATGTTTCAAGTAAGCATAAAGAAGAATTCGTTATAGTCTCTTTCTAAAAACACACTAAAAGTAAGTTTTTAACATTTGAGCCAATAAAAAGTGGTCGATCAGTTTTAAGTCACAAATTACAGACTGCGGAAGAAAAAGTAACCACATTCGGTGAATTAGTGCATAGTGAATATCCACCTCAAAGGTAAAAGTTTCCAAAATCGTCGAAAAATAAAGATTTTGGCCAATTGGTTGGTAAGTCCTTGAACGTACAACTGTGATGGAGCATCCATCCATAATGCTGTAATTATGATGAGAAATTGGTTGATAGATTGCCTCAATGATTTGCAGACGTGGCCTCTTATTCTTGGCCGACGAGATCCATAGATTCCCACTAGATTACCTATTGGGGGACAAAGAATAAGTGTTGCTACAAGGCCCCAGACTACAAGACCTTATCTTATGGCTTAAAGAAGCATGTAGACCGTTAATTCTACGACAGTCTCTCATAAATGTAATGGAATAATCATCGTCGACGCGATAAAAAATGAGATAAAATGGGGTGGTCGAATGCTACGGTTTGCTTTTCAGACTGCCTTGCTATTAGTTTTACAATTAGTTGGCCGTCTGTACAAAGTTGTAAGTTTCGTAATTGTACGGTTGTAATCCTTTTTTTCGACACTTGTATTTCAGGCAATGAAAATACAGCGATGTTTCAAGTAAGATAAAGAAGCGTCATTAAGTTTATTGGGAAAACAACCCTAATGCGTTTTTGAAATTGAGCCCATAAAAGTGGCGTAGTTGGCCACGATTACTGAACAAGAATAAGAAACCCAGGTGGTTTGAATGCACATGAATGGCTAGTTCCTCAGATCAAGTTCGGTCGAAAAGGCAGGAGGTTAACAAGGTACACTTAACGTGGATTTCTGTTTCAGACGGAGATTTCTGCAATGTTTAATCATGATTAAAAAATTTGTTGAATATGCCTCGGCAAAATATCCTTGCAAACGTGCGCCATTAATACTCAACGATGAAATACATAGTTTCCCATAAATTTTCCATTGAAGAATATCTCGGGCTACCCGATTTTAATACCTCTAATTCTATGGCTTAATTCCCAGATTGGTGGACCGTTACGTTCTTCGACGTCTCTCGGATAAACGTAATGGACGAGAAACAACACTCGTAAAAACGAGATACCATGTGCTGCGAATGGGTTAATTTCAGATGCCTTGCTATTAGGTGAGTTGGCCGTCTTCAAAGTTGCCGGGTTCGTTTTTGTACGCCGAAATTCTCGTTTCGCGCAGTATTTCAGGCATATAGCCGATGAAATATAGCCGGCGATTAAGTTTACCGGGAAAACAAAATATAAATGAAGCGAAGATTTGTGGAAATGGTGATCTGAACGATAATTAGAAAAGGTCCTGAAAGACAGAATGGTTGAGATTCATCATTCTTGGATATAGTTTGGCAGTTGAAAGGAGGAGGTTAACAGAGTTACGAAGCAGGTGGCTACACTAGTATTTTTTCCGAAAAAATTTTGTACTACTCATAAGTTAAAGTTAATATGTCAAAAAATATTAATCTCAGAATTATATTAGGATTTTTTGTAGTAAATTAAATTTTCCAAATTTTTAAATTTATATTTTTTTTTAAAATTTATAACGGATAAGCAATAAAACGGACTTTTCGATTTAAAACTCAGCAAAAGACACTCTCATCAACTCACCAGTACAAGTTACATTTTCGCTGCAATGGGCACTTTTGTAGTGTTTTTTTCTGAGTAAATCGAGACCAAGACCAATGTAATAGCAAAAATGCGACTGAGTTATAGAAATTTGAAAAAAAATCGATTTACGTGTATTTTAAATAGAAAATCTTTTTCACGCTTTGGGAAAGTACTTAAAATTAATATTAAGGGCTGTAACTTTCAGGGATTTTTTTCGACATATTCAACAAAATTTCAAGTGGGGACTGAAAAACAAAAAAATAGTCCGAAAAAATCACCCCAACGCACGCATTTTATAAACGAATACTCGTAGCTATAAATGTTGTTCAGACGTGTTAGTTTTTGGGTAAAGGTGAGTATGTTGTATGATTTAATGAATATAATTTGGGTTATTTGTCCATAAAGCTATCCTCTAAGTATTATATAATCCGAGAAATTGTATATAAAATATTTTTCAACATGTAACAAAGTAACGAAAAGTTAACATTACTTAAATTTGATTTCAAAATTTATTTGCAATTTGGCTTATCCAAATTGAATAGATTTTTTTTAATATTGTTGAGGAAATTACACAAAAAGTGATAAACATATAACATACAAACATAATCAAATGAAATGGGGAACACTATTAATATATACTTTCCGTTTAATTTTTTTTTACGTTTATTTTGAAATTTTGTTTAGTTGCATTAATCATTCTATTTTCTGGTGATAGATTGTTAATATTTTTTTGGTAATACTAAATTAACAGTGGCCTGATTACCGATTTTAAATGTTAAAACATCGTTCGACAAAATAGAGAATACAGGTATATCTAAGTTGGGAAAAAAAAATATACAAGGGAAAAATATACGGCTTTACCGAGGGTGGCATTTTTAATTCGGGCTAACACTGCCCATACTACAAATTGACGTCGCTTTTGCGGCACTGCGATATCTTTATTAGTAAAACATTTCCTTGTATAATTAATTCTGGGCCATCCTGTATTTGCAATGAACGTATATTTACTTGCTCACACGGGGGGCGGGGGGGGGGGGAAAAAAAAACCCCCCCCAAAAAACCCCAAAGCCTTCCTATTTTTTTTTTTTTTCCCTCTTTTTCCCCCCCCCCCCCCCCCCCCCCCCCCCCCCCCCCGGCAAAAAAAAAAAAAACCCCCTCCCCCCCACACCCCCCCCAAAAAAATTTTTTTATTATTTAAAAAAAAAAAAAAAAAATAATAAAAAAAAACCACCTTTTTTTTTTTTTTTTTTTTCCCCCGGGACAACGCGCCCCACAAAAAAAAAAAAAAAAAACCCCCCCCCCCCCCCCCCTCTTCTCCCCCCCCCTCCCCTTTTTTTTTTTCCCGGCGTGGCTCCCCCCCTCCCCCCCCCCCCCCCCCCAATTTTTTTCCTTTTTTTTTTTTTTTTTTTTTATTTTTTTTCCCTTCCCCCCCCTTTTTTTTTCCCCCCCCCCCCCCCCCCCCTTTTTCCCCCCCCCCCCCCCCCCTTTTCCCTTAGCTCCACCTTCCGAGTGCGATGTCAAAAAAATCCTTCAGCTGTTGTGCCTGGACTAATGATCGTACAGAAGGGTAGTTGGAACGCATCTAGAGACAATCTGTCGGAGGCAAAATTTTATTGAAGCGCTATGAAATAAAAAAGAAATCCCAAGTGTCTACGTTTTTCTGGATAAATTTTCAGCTAGTTGCCACGGTCATGCAGCCGCCCAATAAATTCAAATTTGACCTAGAAGACAAAGGACTACGATTTTTTCCTTATCCAAACATATGCCTTTGACCAAAATAGCTTAAATTTGACCTACACGAGTCGAACGAAGATTTAAAGGATATCGCGATCAAAAAAAAATTCCTTTTCAATTTCGGGTGATGTTCAACGAGGGGAAACTGCAAACAGCACATCTGGGCGAGCAAAAATTTTTGGTCGAAATATTGAAAATAAAAAAAGGAAATTGTAGCCTCAAGTGTCTAGTTTTCAGATCTGGACTTAAATTTTTTTTAGCGGGAGTGGTGCTCACGTAATCATCCGAACACCAATAAAATTTTTCCAAATTTTTGCATGTCTTTAAAATGATCTGTGGACTACAGAGAATTTTTTTTTCATCATGCGACCATAATGCTCTTTTAGACAATATAATCAGCTTAAATTTGACCTCTTAACGAGCATCCGTACGATGATTTGCCGCGGAGTTATCGTCGATCAAAGCAAAAAAGTCCTTTTCAACTTTGACAATCAATTACTCGGGAACTAATGATCGTACAGAAAACGGAGGTGGGGTTTTGGAAACTGCAAAACATTCTCTATAAGACACAATCTGGGGCGATTGCTAAAAAATTTTTTTGAATCGATAATATTGGCTGGAAAAAAGTTAAAAATTTGCGAATATAAGGATTTTTGGAAAATTTGGTATAACTTTGGATATAGTGGATGAACGAAGGATATCGTCGGTAATTTTTTAACCTCAAAGTGTCTCCAAAAAACTCTCAAAGTTGCAAAACTCTGCTATTGTTTTTTCTTAGTGCCCCGAAAGTTTAAAGGACCCCGCACCAATCATATGGATTTTGGTTCCCGGCAAAAAAAAATTGAAATTTTTTGAAAAATTGCAATTTTTCGCCATTTTTAAAAAACCAAAAATCATCTAAAAATTCTGAAAAAAATTTGAGGGTATTCTTTGACTAATTCTAAGACATTTTTGTCCTTAGATAATTTTTGCTAACCTCAATTTTTGAAAAAAAAGTTTTTTTTTCGATTTTTTCCAACGAGTAATGTTTTTGAGCAAAAAATATGGATTGTCGCCAAAAAAATCATATTGAAGTTGAAAAATTGCATAAAAATCGAAAAACTGCTTGTTACGGTGATTTTTGGCCGAAACGATAAATTTAAACCTTCGGGACACTAAGAAAAAAAATCGTAGCGAATTGCAACTTTGAGAGTTTTTTGGGGACACTTTGAGGTTAAAAAATTACCGACGATATCCTTCGTTCATCCACTATATCCAAAGTTATACCAAATTTTCCAAAAATCCTTAAATTCGCAAATTTTTAACTTTTTTTCAGCCAACATTATCACTTCAAACAATTTTTTTATCAATCGCCCCCAATTATGTCTTATAGAGAATGTTTTGCAGTTTCCAAAACCCTACCTCCATTTTCTGTACGATAATTAGTTCCCGAGTAATTGATTGTCAAAATTGAAAAGGACTTTTTTGCTTTGATCGACGATAACTCCGCGGCAAATCATCGTACGGAGCTCGTTAAGAGGTCAAATTAAAGCTGATTAAATCGTCTAAAAGAGGTTTATGGTCGCATGATGAAAAAAAAACTTTTGATGTCCACAGACCATTTTAAAGACGAGCCAAAATTTGGAATTTTTTTTGTTGGTTTTCGGATGATTATGTGAGAACCGCTCCCGCTAAAAAATTTTAAGTCCAGATCTGAAATCTAGACACTTGAGGCTACAATTTCTTTTTTTTTTATTTTCTGTACGACCATTTTTCTCCGAGTTATCCCTTATTGAAAATCACCCAAAAATTTGGAATTTTTTAATATCCCTTAATTTTTGTTACTAGTGTATGACAAATTAAGTACATTCTGTTGATTTACCATTTACCGGAAGGTATTAAAAAAACATTCTGTTGATTTACCATTTACCGGACGGTATTAAAAAAGTTTCTTCAATATCTATCAACTATCCTAAGGATCTATAACTTAACTGAAACGGGCCTTTGAAAGGACCATCAATAGATAACAGGACAACAGGATTTATTATCCTCCAAGGATATGTCGTGAAATGGCGAGTCGACAAAAGATTACTCATAAATATTCAAAGCTACTGCCTTCAAAAGATCTGTGAAGTCATTAAAATCGGTTTTCTATAAAACGTTTCATACGAGGTAAAAAGTCATACGTGTATTTCTAATTGTAAGTATCCATACCGGCCAATAAATACATTATTTATTATCGCCTCATCGGTAAATCGCATTTACCGTTCCGCGTGTGTTTTTCATCGTAAATAGAATTGCGTCGTTCCAATCGGGCATCAAGGAATTCTCCGGTAAGTTCAGGAATTTTTTATAATATTTTCTTCTAACGAATATTTTTAACGGCGCCATTACGCTCGAGAAAATTACGGCCGATCGAACTCCAGATATATTTCTCTATTATCGCGCTGCATTAAATGAAGTTTCCTTTATCCGTACGGGTACAGAAAGTATTATTTTTTATAGTGAAATCGTTTTTAATTAGATATTTACGCAATAGAATTTAATCATCCTTAAAACGCGACTACTTGCATTCGCTAATTGGTCAGCTATTTTGCATACATTAATAAATTCCTTGCATTTATTGGCTTGCATTTCTTAAAAGCGTTGTAAATTCGAAACTACGAGGTGTGTAAATTAAGTAATGAGTAATGAGACGAATAGAATTACAATTCAGTATCGTCTCCTTCAAAATAACTTCATTGGGAAGCCACACAGCGCTGGACACTGGAGACGGTTCTTCCATTCCTCATAGCAGTGCTGGAACTCATATACTGGAATAGCCTTCAGCTGGTCGGTTACAGCCGTTTGACAAGGACTCAAATCAGGCGAATAAGGAGGCCAAGGAACCACAGGAATGTTATTATTGGGTAAAAACTCGTTTACTGACAAAGCGCATTGTCGTGATGCAACATCCAGTTATTCTTGATGTTTAGTCTCACACGCATGACCCATTTTCTAAGTTTTTCAAGAACCTCTCTGTAAAAGTGTTGATTTACTGTTTGGCCGAGAGGAACAAACTCTTTGTGGACAATTCCCTGGTTATCAAAAAAAGCAAATCAGCATGCATTTGATCTTCGACTTGCTCATTATTGCTTTCTTGAGTCTTGGAGAGATTGAAGTGTGCCATTCCATGCTTCCGGGTCGTACTCAAACACTCGAGTCTTATCATCAGTAATGACACGTTCCATAAAATGTCCAAAAAGTCAAGACACCTTTCTCTCTTGATGTCCTTTTGTTCCTGCAAAAGGTTTTTTGGAACCATTTTTGCGCAGATTTTTCTCATCCCCAATTAGTTAGTCAAAATCTGATGAACAGTGGTGTGATTCAAATTTGACTCTTTCCCGATCATTCTTGTCGTCAACCGACGATCTGAACACATAAAATCTCGTATTCTGTCGACATTTTCATGGGTTCTTGAAGATGAAGGCCTTCCGCTGCGTGGTTCACCTTCAATCGACTCTCTTCCTTCTGATTGTGAGACTGAGTCATTCATTTTTAAAACGCACTAGAAGAAACCGGTTTACGAAAACAGTCCCAAAGAACAAACAAACGACTGTAACAAGTTCAAACTTGTATAGTCCTTCTATTTTTAATTGAACATTAAATATGCCTTGGGAACAAAAAAGAGCGGTGCAACTTCATGATTACATGGGCGTGCATATCTTTTATAAATTCGAAAATTGTGAAATAATTTTTTTTGGAAGGAAATGACCTTTTTTTGTACTGTGTGTGAACTCATTATAAATTCTTCAGATAAAACTAAAGTAACAAGACATCTGAAAAGACATGCCTCGTCCGACGCCGACGACTCCGTATTTTTCTATGAACTTACAGAAGCCTTTGTTGCAAGCAATAGTCCATTAAACTGAAAAATTCCTCATGAAAGTACGTTAAAACTTGCATATGTCGATCGGGTTTACAATAATGTAGTGACATTAATACGCGAAGACATTGCGGACAATTTCGTGTATTTTATTATAGACGAAGCTATCCGATGCTTGGGGACGTTCAGTAGCTATTTTTTTAATTGGTGCGTTAAAAAGTGACACTGCTAATGACAGCCACCTACTAGCTTCTAAGGTTCTGGATAAAACTAATCACGAAACAGGGAACCTTGTCTCAACACTGATGTTCGTCGGGTAAGTGTTGTCATTGTTACGTATTTTATCCTTGACTTAACCGTACTATTTGGTAAAAATAGTACTATGTTGCTACATAATTTATGTAAACATATTAATATTTTCATTCGTTAACTGATTACGGTCCTGTTACACTCCGCGCTCGACGATCCCTAGTCATAACAAATATTAGCTGACAATTTCTTGTCCTACCTTGAAAATAACATGACGCATTTGCTGGAGGAAAACTGAATTGAATAATTTGAAGAAGAAAAGCCCGGTAATTTTAATATATTTGAAAAACAGTCATGATGAAATCATCAAATGTCAGTACTAAGTCCTCAGAAAACTGAAGGCGTTAACGAAAGAAGAAATATTAGAAGAAGATATAGACGTCCAACAGTTTACTATATGCCAGACTAAGCAAAATGAGTAACGAAATCAGTTCACTTCTGTAATTATTATACGAAAGAACAATACTAACCAACTGAATCTGTAAGGCATTTAATTTCAGACTTTATTAGTAACGCATGGTTAAGTTATACGTAAGTACAATAAGTTTGGCCTGATGAACTTAGCGGGTTTTCTTCTAAATAACGGGTAAAAAATAAGATGACCCAGATCAAAGCTGATTCTGTACATATAACATATCACTAGTGTAAAGATGACAGCTGTGAGACAGGACAATTTCCTTGGGGGGGAGGGGGGTGCATCGTAGGCACATTTTCCCTAGTTAGATAACTCAAGAAACTCTTTCATGCATTTCATGACCATCATTGCACCGACTCGATTATACCATTCTCGTGTGTGGATCGTTTAGAATTACCATAAACCGGAAACTGAAGCCTTTATACCTAGCGTTTTCGATTCAGTACTACGGACAAGGCATTATGAATGGATCTCGCTGGCAATGATCAGCAAGTACGCTTAAAAACCGATTAATCAACAGTACCGGCAGTAAATCGTCTACTTACATAAACAATTTATGGCTCGCGCAGGATCATTACATTGCTCCATCAGTAGGTACTTTACGGAGGGGCGTACCATAATAAAGTACGCAAATGAAATAACTGACTGCTGATGTGATTCTCTACTTGCAAACGACGTTGGGCACGCGACTCAGCCTCATTATTTATTTAATTGAGGTAGGACAAATAAGTCGTCAAATATTTTCTGTACAATACACGAAAACCCATAAAGTCGTAATAGTCCATATTATAGTCCGTATAGGGTTAGTTTTGGCGGTTGCCTATGTATTTTTTTTTGCGTAGAACACAAGGTGCGAGCTCCGCAGAGATGAAACCGTCCGCTAATTTTTTAAATTAACGATTTGTGAAAAAAAAAACGTATTTTTTTCACATTTTCGCTTATATCTCCGTTCCTTGGCATATTTTATATAGCATATGTATTTAAGAAGTTGTAGCCTATTGAATTTCCAAAATTTTAAGCCCAACCCGAAGTTTCCAAGCGTTATTGTCAACTTGCAAATGACTGCTGAAGTTGAAAAAGTGCTTCTTTTTCGCTATTTTTTTTGCTTTGAAAGTAGGGCGACTATGATTATGAAATTTCTTGTAGGGACTGCTATTTGTAGTATGAAGTTACAAAAAAAATTCAGCTCAACCCGTTAATAACTATTCGAGTAATTAACGATTGAATTTGTTTGCAAGCCTTAATTAACAATGACGCCATTTCTTTGTTTATTGTACGGTATTGACCGGGTTGGGCTAGAAAAATCATGAATCTCTTCAAGTTTGCGAGACTTTTTTGAGATTTTGAAAAATATTAATTTGGGCCATTGTTATAACGTTTTCTACGCGACTACCTTTTTTGACGCGACGTATATATTGTTTTAGCGTTGCCGCTTCGAAATTCTCGGAATTGTGACTATAATATCTTGACGCCCATTTTTTTTAAATACGCGTCTTGAAGCGTACTTTCAAGATGTTATAAAAAAAAGCGTCAAAAGCGTAGAAAACGTTATAAAACTGGCCCAAATTAATATTTTTCAAAATCTCAAAAAGTCTCGCAAACTTGAAGAGATTTATGATTTTTCTAGCCCAACCCGGTCAATATCGTACATTAAACAAAGAAATGGCGTAATTGTTAATTAAGGCTTGCAAAAAAATTCGATCGTTAATTACTCGAAAAGTGATTAACGGATCGAACTGAAATTTTTGTAATTTCATACTACAAATAGCAGTCCCTCCAAGAAATTTCATGATCATAGTCGCCCAACTTTCGAAGTAAAAAAAAATTGTGAAAAAAAGCACTTTTTCCAACTTCAGCAATCATTTGCAAGTTAACAATAGCACTTGGAGACTTCGGGTTGGGCTTAAAATTTTGGAAATTCAATAGGCTACAACTTCTTATATGCATATGCTATATAAAATATGCCAAGGAACGGATATATAAGCGAAAATGTGAAAAAAAGACGTTTTCTTTCACAAATTGTTAATTTAAAAAATTAGCGGACGGTTTCAAGAACACTTTTTGACGATTTTAGCTCCCTGCCTACTGGACTAATAAGGAACTACACTCAGCAAGATTAAAAATTCCTCAAAAGTGTCAAATTTTCGAGGATCATAAAAAATCACATCTTGGAATGACACTGGAAATTTCGTTGTAGAAACAGAAACCTACCATGTTGGCATCATCGGACGGTGATTAAAATTAAAAAAGCTCACTTCCATGGTGGAGAAATGTTTAGGGGATTAGATAACATAAATGGTTACGTAATCTAACACAATATAATTCCAGAACGTCTGAAATACTCGTATCTTGATTGATATGGGAATTTTAGGTCTGTAAAATGTATTTCTTACATAATAATATGCGATATGTCACAACACGAATGTACTTTCTGTGACTTCTCACTTAAAAATGTACAATTCAATGTATAATAAGCCGTATTATGTGTTTACTCTCACTAATAGACAACGAAAGGATATCTATGCTGCCGTGTGAAAATCTGGTGTAAATTTCGCGTGCGAACTTGAGAACCATATAAAAGCCAAAGTGAAGGCGATTTTTTAACAATGGCATTGATTCTGAAACGAACGCCGACAATGAACATGTTTAAATGGATAGCGATTGGCTGAAACGCGTTCCTCGCCAGATCGTTAGGTAACGTAACGAGAGAAATTGTTAGCGTTTACGGTCACTTTTGTTCAGCTTTAGCTTCACACAAAAAATATGAGATTTACGTGTGTACTTCCTCGATGCTGGTCTTGGATTTAGAAGAATAAGCCCAGTTATAAGTATAACAACCAATACGCTTTTTTTATCGTGAATTATTTTGTTTTTCTTATCTCCAACTTTATGCTTACATACAGTGTGGAACAGCCAAATGGAATGAATTCAGTAGCTCCATTATTTTGCATTTTTTTTAGAAAATTCTGAGACACGTCAATTTCTAATTCTAAAATGACATCTTGCGACGTAAAAATGTCATCCCTAAATTCAACCCCTTTCAGGTGACAGCTACAACCCCTAAATTTTCAAATTGGAAGTAGGAGCTTGTGATACTTCATTTGAAAGGTCTTTTCATTCTCTATTCAAAATTGCTATGGTTTTAAATTTTATTGCAGAAATTAACAAGAGAAAAGACAAGTTTCTTCAGCGTAGGAAATTCGTTACATTAAAATAAAAAACAAATCATTATTAATGCAGCAGATGTTCAAAATGCATGCCTCCAGCATCCTAGACGTAAATAGAAATGTCTTCTAACGTTAGTTAATATCTGTGGGGTAATCGACCTAATTGCAAGTGTTATTCTTCTTTTTAAGTCAGCTAAATCGTCCGGTTTGGTTTTGTAGACCATACTTTTTACATATCCCCATAGGAAGAAGTGTAACGGCCTGAGATCAGGTGATCCTGCAGGTCATTCTACAGAACCACGTCTCCTTATCCAGCGATTTGGAAAGATTGTGTGGAGATATTGCCGGATATTGACTTCGTAGTGTGCTGGTGCACCATCCTGCTGGAACCATATTGGAAGTTGTGCGTTTCCTTCAGCTGGATACAAGTTTGCCATCGTCGGTCCAATATTATTTTGGAGCGGCGCTAAATAAGTTTCTCCATTCAAATTGCCGTCAATGAAGAAGGGGCCAATGATATTTTCTCCAATTAAAGCTGATAATGGCCAACTTCTTAAATTTCAGGTTTGTTTATTTTGCTGCTTGCTCGTTTTTGTCGTTCAATTGTCAAGCAAAAAATTGTACGTATTTATTAGTAAGTGTTTATCTTTTAGTAGGGAATGTCGGCAATTACAGACATTTATTTATTATTATTATTAACATTTCAGAACCTAAAATTGACAAATAGTGTCACTTATAAAAGTTTTATTTTAATTTAACGAATTTCCTAAACTTATCTTTTTTTCTCGTTAATTTCTGCAATAAAAATTTAAAACCATAGCAGTTTTGAATTGAGAATGAAAAGACCTTTCAAATGAAGTATCACAAGCTCCTACTTCCAATTTGAAAATTTAGGGGTTGTAGTTGTCACCTGAAGGGGGTTGAATTTAGGGATGACATTTTTACGTCGCAAGATTCGTCATCGTCATTTTAGAATTATAAATTGACGTGTCTCAGGATTTTCTAAAAAAATGCATAATAATGGAGCTAGTGAATTTATTCCATTTGGTTGTTCCATGCTGTATACATAATTTGCAATTGGCGTTCCCATAATCCGTGGCGGCAGAATAGTGGCGTCTGTGAGTCGGACGAACATTGATGTCGATTTACCCGGATCGACAGTACCTTCCCCCCCCCCCCGTTTTCGAGGATGCTGAACACGATGCCGGTGTTAGAATGTCTCTTTGGGATTGCGCAACCCCCCAAAACGACCAAAAACCACCCCCTACATCATTTCCTTGTAAAAAAACGTCCTTTCCCCCGTTTTCGAGGATGCTGAGCACGGTGGTGGTGTTGAAGATGATTTCCGACCCTTACCAACCCCTCCACCGGTCAAAACTCACCCCAGCAAGGGGTGATTTTTTTATTTCTTTTATATCAGCGACAAAACGTCTGTCCCCGTTTTCGAGGATGCTGAATACGGTGGTGGTGTTCAATATCTCTTGCGACCCTCCACTAGCCAAAACTCACTCCCGAAAGGGGTGATTTATTTATTGATTTGGGGATTGAAGGGATTTGAAAAAAAAATCATCCACCACCATCATGTTTAGCATCCTCGAAAGCGGGGGGGGGGGGGGGGGGGGCAGACGTTTTGCCGCTGATATAAAAAAAACCTATCGGGGATGAGTTTTGACCGGTGGAGGGGTTGGTGAGGGTCAGAAATAATCTTCAACACCACCACCGTGCTCAGCATCCTCGAAAAAAACCCCTTTCGGGGGTGAGTTTTGGCTGGTGGAGGGATTGGTGGGGGTGCCGGGAGCGGGACTGCCGGGGACGTCTGATTTTATCTTTTAGGGACGTTTGATTTACGGAATTAAATCGATAAGTGCGCTGACGCGTTTGCGAGTAGAATAACATCCAAACTACGAGATTTTGCAACATTCGTGAACGTTTCGCGCTGTTTCTTGCCTCGATTTGCACGGGCCTTAGTACGTAGTCGTACGTATTACGTATGCCTTGCGCTCGCAGCCTGATGGAGTGATTAGAGGCCGCGAGTAAAAAACGTCACGTCCCATAGATCCGAGGCGGTGTCAGATGAATTACTGTTAAACGATTAGGCCGCATAAGCGGCCGGCGCGGCAGCCAAGGCGAAACGAGAAGGCCTCCGGTTGCCATATGTCATCTAGGCCGGTCGGCGGCTCTTCGCGACCAGCTCAGATTTCCGGTCAGTCACCCTTTTAACCTCTGGCGTGATCGCGCAACACCTTACGCGAGACCGATTAAAAAAAATGGTCATTGGATCACCCTCTAATCGTTCACGGCGATTATGATAATTATTAGCGAGGTGCCTGACGGCCTCACGGGCACTTTTAAACCTGTCGGTGGTTTCTGGAGCGGAATGAGGTCACCGCTTAGGTTGCACGCAATCGAAAAGCTCGGAAAAATTCGGAAATATAGAACAGGAAACGTACGTACAGTCTGTTTAATAAGAACGTGTCAACTCAGGGCAAATCTTCGCTTAAGATGCCCTGTATAAAAAAAACCCAATTGTCGTTCACTTTCAAAATTGAAAATCATAAACACTGAAGTCGACTGTGTACTGGATAGAAACCAGTGGTGTCCAGTTACTTTTATACCAGTAACCAGTTAATTTTATATTTAAATTACCTTTCTAACATCTATTAAGGGTAGCAAGGGAGCATTATCGTCTCATCCTTTTTCAAAATAGCCCATCAAAGATACTACCGACTCATGGTAGTAGCTGGAACTTTGATTGTTCTGAAAATAGTAGTTTCTCAATGCAAGAAAAAGACACAAACCACTATTAAAGCCAATTTAAGGTTCAGATAATTTCAAACTGTCCACAAATCCTGGAGTGGGTACTGGAACCTTCGGCGTAGAAACAAAAAACTGGACGTTTTCCACGAAACACCGAACTACTATACTTTTCTCGACGCGCGTTTCGCCAACTAAGTTGGCATCTTCAGGAGAAGATTAAAACTCACGAGAAAAGTATAGTAGTTCGGTGTTTCGTGGAAAACGTCCAGTTTTTTTTTTTCGACGCGCCCGGTATATGAACCGTACAATTCGTTACGAAACTGGAAGGAATCTCTAAAGCGAAAAAACTGGTTTCGCAAAAACGTGCCTAAAAATTACCATATTCATTTGTTTAACCCAGTTCAAACAAAACGATTTACCTCGATACAAGGTCTAAATGGGCATCCGTAAGTTCAGCATGTCCGACGGCCAATTGCTTCTAAACCGTTACTATAGACGATTAACGTCGATGTCGTCTCTTCTCTCGATTATAATTTCCACAAAAGAAGAAACTGAGAACGTGCCGTTCTGTCACCCATCCATTCTTGATCGATTACATACGCACGAGGATCCGATGGAATCCGAACGGAGATTTCTGATGATGGCGAACAACAGGATTTGCATTTTTTAGATGCTCCGGCCTTGGAAGTTACTTCCTTTTAGCTGCGTGTTGCGTCGTGAGATGACAAACGGTAGTTTTACGTACAAGCGAAATGCAGTAAAAATGTGCTCTCTAAGGAATCAGTATTTCTACACCTGATTTACCGTAATTTCACTCTTTGATTGCATTTTTTGAACATCTATATGGTAAAACGTTTACATCTAAACGGTATAAACAGTAAGCGGCACCCCAATGCGTACATAGCCGAATGAAGGGCAATTGATGATTTAACTTCTTTATTGAGCAGATGTAAACATGAGGTGAGAACCAATCGCGATCCAGTCGCTAGCGCAGGCGTACGAAAGGCATCCGGTTTGTCGGTAGGGCTGTTTGAGTTAAAATTTGAATTACCATTTTATATTTTATTCTGGTCTAGTGCCTGATTAGAAAAGTGTGTTATTACGAGCGTATTGTAGAAGCACTACGTACATTCATAAAAATAAAAATGGATATTTATCACATTGACGAAAAAGTTCAAATAATTAAATGGTATTTTGGTGGTCGGTCTGTAAGGGACATGCGCAGATGCTACTAACATGAACATGGTGATTACGTCAGATTTCGGCGAATCTCAACAGAGGCGGACTCGGGTCATTATTATTACAAAACGATAGTTCACAGAAAATTGCTAAGGGGCTAACTATTACAAAATGGAGCCGTATTTAGGTGTGGTAATGTTAGTGGTCCCGAAACATGGCAATAAAAAGAACTTCCCCACGAAGCTCATAAAATTTCGACCTAAAATGCGAAGAAATTTGATTCACAAGTTAATGTTGTAGTTATAATGACGGTTAGATTTTTTAATAACCAGTTATAAAAGTGGGGCATACAGGATCCGTGTTGTTGCCATAGATAACAAGTCGGTGATAGCAGTACAGTATTGCTTTCTTCGTCTCTTGTTAGAAAATTGTGGTTTCCTTACAATTGATTAGAATTTACTACGGATATTTGGAACAGGTCTGCCTTTGAAGGGGTTTTTCCAGGGTATACCTGTTCCAAATTCCTGCTCCCATAATACCTGTTTTGAGACAAGGAAGACTCTAATATTTCGTCAGATTAAAGGTAACATTAATTAAGTAACACAAAATCAGCTGTAATAAAACTGTAACTGTTTAACAAAAGAAGAAAAAAGTTGCAAAAATACGCCCTGCAAAATATCATACACTAGTTAAAAAGTAATGTTACTCATCACAAGAGTTTTAATTGGTATAGTCCTTCTAATTTTAATTGAAAATGATAAATACGCCTGGGGAACAAAAAAAGCGGTGCAACTTTATGATTCCATGGGCGTGCATATATCTTTTATAAATTCGAAAATTGTGAAATATTTTTTTTACTCAATATAGGAGATTAAAATTAACCTGCATACAAAACTCTTAATATTTGTAATATAATTTTCTGTAAATAATGCTTATTTAGCCAGACAACCTCAAAAAATTGTCTGTTGTAATAAACCACGCACTTGTAATAAACCAAGCACTTTTACAAAAAATTGTCAAAAATAAAAAAGTTCTTAAAGCACTCAATGAATGCACTAAAATTATCAAAAATTTTTGAGCAATTTTTTTGGATTTTGCAAATGGTCAATTTTTTGCAAAATTTAAAAAATCGCTTAAAAAAATACCAGTGCATTCTTTTCGTGATTTTAATAACTTTTTTATTCTTGACAATTTATTGTAAAAATGCACTGTTTTCAAGAAAAACAAATTCTAAATTTCGATACTAATTTGATCTTTAGAATTTTTTTTGTAGTGGATTCTAGTGCATTCATTGAGTGATTTTAAGAACCTTTTATTCTTGACAATTTTTTTGTAAAAGTGCATCATGTTCCAATAAAAAATTCTTGAATTTTTACGCAAAAATTTTGCAGTTCAGGCGCCATTTTGAACGCATAAGGCAAACAATCGATCTTTAAACCACGTATACTTAAAGTTCAAACATTTATTCCACCGGTTAGTGAGGTTCCAGGTCCATTGCAGACCGGAAACCCCTTGAAAATTTGATTTAAAAAAAAATCGTGTTTTTTAAACTGCTTTTTTTTCATAATTAATAATTTTTTGGAGGAATTTCATGGACACCATCGGAAAGGGCACGTCTTAAACTTCAAAAATATGTCCCTGTCAAATTTTTCTGTCGCAAATAGTATTAGTTATGAGGCTCTGAAGAGCGATGTACCGGGAGTGGCGTTTTCGGCCTAAACGGGTTATGTGGTTAGAAGTGTGGAATTTGTTTCTTTGCCTAAGCTTCCAATTTTCCTCCTGTAGTAAAAAAGTAGGGTAAAACCAAGTACAAAATATGTTTTTTTTTCTTACTTATAAACTTCAGGTCAATTCAGAAATTTTTGATGCGGAAAAAAAATTTAAACAAAAGCTATTTTTGATTTATAAATTTGTGATTATATAATATAAATATAATATAAATATAAATTATATCTTTTATGATATAAAAGATATATTGATTTATTTATCTTCACCCCTGTGGATGCATCTTCACCACTGCGGATGAATGTATTCAGTTAAGTCTTTATTTTAAAATGACGTAAATGTTATAAAAAATATTGTTGCCGGTGTTAAATTTTATCTTTTAATGTATGTCATAGTCATAACTTTCACGCTACTTTGCCCCAATCATGCTAGTCTACTTACTGTGCCAATTATTGTCGGAGTATGTTTATATATTCCACACCTATTAATTTAATTTAATTTTTATATAACAGTAATACGTTCCGACAGCAGTACATTTTTTTAAATACGGAATATTTTATTCGCAACCAATTCTATAATTTATTAAATAATATTTAGCGAACTGGTAATTGTTAAAGCAATGCCGTTGACCGCTAGACGCTAACGTGTATCTAAATTAATAAAAGTAGGTATATTGTATCTAATTGTCATATTAACAAAATAGGAATCTTAGGAATAATTATAAATTAAAACAACTTTATGTATGTTACTATACTTGAGAAAATTTTGAAGAGCCGGCAACGCTTCGCTATCTGGTTGGAAATCGCTGGCCGGTGATCCATTAGACTACACACGGGCAACGATCCAATAGACTATTGCGCTTCGCATCCAATAGATTGCTTAAATATTTATTCGGTCCACTGTGCCATACAATTTTTACGACGTCGTTAAAATGATTTACGACATTTGGAATTCTGACTTGTTTAGGACGTCAGTGACGTGTATCTCAGCTAGGTTTATTAAAACAGACAATTTTTTGAGATTGTCTGGATAAATGAAGCATTATTTACAGCAAATTATATTATAAATATTAAGAGTTTTGTATGCAGGCTAATTTTAATCTCCTATATTGATTTGAATGAAAAAAAATATTTCACAATTTAGGAATTTATAAAAGATATATGCACGCCCATGGAATCATAAAGTTGCACCGTTTTTTTTTTTTGTTCCCCAGGCGTATTTATCATTTTCAATTAAAATTAGAAGGACTATACAGTTAATATGGATAAATCGATTTCAAAGAATTTAGTTGGTCCCGCATTAAAAAAGAGAAATGTTATTAGTATATTAATCATAAGAAATATGAACAAAAAGTCGTTTCTACCTGGAACTAATTTGAAGATGATATATGTATCTATATATACCGGGTGTAACAGGATCATGGTACACCCCCTTTTCTCCTTTAGTTTTCAAGATAATTAATTGAAATTTGGTATATCCTATATACATAATAAGGGGCACTGTCTGACATACAAGTGATTTTTTTTTCACTTCCGGTTTCGCCGGAAGTGACACTAACTTTCGATTTTTAAATGGAACACCATGTGTATTATTGCATTTTTTGAATTCTGCATAATTTTCTGAATCCAACGATACCAAATAAGTGGCATTTCAAACGTCAACATTTTTTACAATTATTATAATTTTAATTTTCCATTTCAGTGGGCCATGACGGTTCCGATTTATTCTAAATGACCCATGTAATGCTACAAAAACCAAAATCCCGTCAAAAATACAAAATTATGTGATTTATGAGCAAATAAAGTTCATCAAAATTGTTTTTTGGAGCAGAACTCAATTTTTTTCAAATGGAACCATATTGGTACCGTATTACCATTTATTATTACTATTAATAAGTAATTTATTCTTACGTCGTATTAATATGTGCGATAAATACAAACAAAATTACAGCTAAAAGCGATTAAGAAAATACAATTTTATTCTAAATAAATGTTAAGAAGTAACTAAGGTGGCTTTGAAAACAATGAAATATTTAGCTTGTCAAACATTTATTGGTTTACCGGTGTTTTCATTGTGCCTTTAAAAATTGTTGGAAATTCTTGTTAATTGTGTTCAAAATGCCGCAAATTTATACAAGAGATGAAAAAATGGACATGTTAATGGTTTATGGGGAATGTAGAAAAAATGCCGTAGCGGCTAGACACCTTTATGCCGAACGATATCCTGATAGACAATGTCCAGCGAGAAATTATTTTAAACGCCTTGAAAATCTATTCCGAGAGAACCCAACAATGATCCTGAAGAAAATTTCATTCATGACGAAGAAACAGAAATTAATGTTTTGGCTCGAATAGAAGTTGATAAGACTGTTTCTTTAAGGCAAATTGGGTTTGAATTGGAAATCAGTCACCAAACAGTAAGCCGAATTTTGCAGAAATTCAACTGTAAATCTTTTAAATACCAATTGCACCAGCACTTGTACGAAAATGATTACGAACGTAGGATGGAATATTGCAATTGGATTTTGCAGAATAACGTGCAACCAAACAATTATTTTTTGGGAATTATTTTATTTTCGGACGAGTCTAGTTTTACAAATTTGGTATTATTTAACCGACAAAATACTAGATATTGGTCACAAGAAAATCAAAATTTATTACGAGGGAGGTAACTTTCAAGTGCGGTTCGTTTTCAATGTTTGGCTTGGAATAATCGGTAGTAGAATCATTGGTCCAATAATATTTGAAGGACCCCTGACTGGTGCAAGATACTTGAGATTCCTGCAAAATGAGATTGAGAACATTTTAGATGAGTTACCTTTGAATTTATGGCACGGAATGTATTTCCAACAAGATGGCGCTCCTCCCCATAATTCAAGGATAGTAATTGATTACCTTCAACGGAGATTCGGAGAAAAAGTAATTTCGATGAATGGTCCTGTGAGGTGGCCTCCAAGGTCACCTGATTTAACACCCCTTGATTTTTTTGTTTGGGGTCATTTAAAAAATATTGTCTACGCAACCGCCGTTACTACCCGTGAAGACCTGGAGCTACGAGTAAGACGCGCAATTAATTCCATAACGGCCCAGCAATTGGCGAACGTTCTTCGAGAAACAGCTATGCGAGTTCAGAAGTGTATTGACGTTAATGGACAGCATTTTGAACAACTGTTGTAGTGTTTTGTGTTTATTGTTTGTATTCCAAAGCCACCTTTATGTAGGTATAACAAGATAATTAAAACAAAATTGTATTTTCTTAATTTCTCTTAGCTGTAATTTTGTTTGTATTTATCGCACATATTAATACGACATAACAACAAATTACTTATTAATAGTAATAATAAATGGTACTACGGTACCAATATGGTTCCATTTGAAAAAATTGAGTTCTGCCAAAAACAATTTTGATGAACTTTATTTGCTCATAAATCATATAATTTTGTATTTTTGACAGGATTTTGATTTTTGTAGCATTACATGGGTCATTTAGAATAAATCGGAACCGTCATGGCCCACTTAAATGGAAAACTAAAAATTATAGTTGTAAAAATATTGACGTTTTAAATGTCACTTATTTGGTATCGTTGGATTCAGAAAATTATGCAGAATTCAAAAATGCAATAATACACAGGGTGTTCCATTTAAAAATCGAAAGTTAGTGTCACTTCCGGCGAAACCGGAAGTGAAAAAAAATTCACTTGTATGTCAGACAGTGCCGCTTATTATGTATATAGGATATCCCAAATTTCAATCAATTATCTTGAAAACTAAAGGAGAAAATGGGGGTGTACCATGATCCTGTTACACCCGGTATATATGTATATACGTAGATTTAATAGTCGAACACTGCCGTTTGTTTGAATTTTCTTTGGGAACAAATCACACGATTTATTAATAGCTATATTTATTTTACGATGGGATAAGAGTGGAAAAGTTCGTATAACCGTATATCCTAGAATGTTTGGTTTTCGATGGGCGCTAACGTCATTTTTATTTAATTGTTTTGTCATTTCATGTCTTGCAGTTATTTTACAAAAAAAAATACATAAAAGTGCTGCAATTCGTTTTTTAAATATGATTTATAAATAATTTTAATTTAGTTTTATGAACAAAAAATATTCTTACGTCAAGAAGTGTATTTCTAAACTTTAATAACCAATACCAAAATTCAATTCAGGTAATATCTCAAATCGTTTCCGAAATTTTCAGAAGGAACCGAATTTAAGATTTTAAATTTGGTCCAGGAATCTTAAAATGAGCACATAACATCAGGTATAAAACGCCCTGTATACGAGTCAATCTAATCAATTCTAATTCAGAATAATTATACTTTAATTAATCATGATAAACAATGAATGATTGTTCTTGTTGACAAAAGATTAAATATTGCATTAGACAATGTCTAGTTGAAATTCTGTAAGATACGATATTTTTCTATTGTATTGCTTTTGAAAATATGAAGGTAAATATTATTAGGTACCTGTAGATTAGTAACAGTACAAATAATATGAAGATAGGTGTTTTGTTATTCCTTCAAAGTTATTTAAAAAGAAAAGGGTTATTTCTTTGAAACCTAATGTTAATATAGAAATGAAAAAATTATGTAAATATATGAATGTATGTAAATATATGAATGTATGTACGGGGTGTGGCTATTAAATAACCGAACAGCTGTCATAACACTTTTTATTCGTTACCAATAATTACAGTGGCAACTTTTTCGCCTTCAATGTACTCCCCTTGGCGATCTCTACACCGCTCCATACGACTTTTCCATTGTTGAAAGCAGTGCTGGAAGTCCGCTTCTGTCAGCTGGTTCAGAACCTCCGTCGCTTTTGCTTTAACCGCTTCCACACTTCCGAATCTTGTCCCCTTCAGTGTCCAGAGTGTCTAACAAGCCTGGATCAGTGTCAATGTTGTTTAGAATGTCAACGCAAATGTTCATTCTTGATCCATTTTGCTCGGGAGTGAGGAGTTTTGGTACCACTTTTGCGCAAACTTTGAGCATGTTGAACGATTCATGCAAAATCTGGCGAACATATTCTTTGTCGATTCCTGTTATTTCAACAAACCCTCGGGTGCAGGGACTTAGTACGACAATTCTTCGCGGATCGTCTTTGGTCGTTTCCCCGGTTTCCACCCTTTAAACCGTTTAAACCATTCAAAAACTTGTGTGCAGGATAAACATTCATTCCCGTACACTTCTTTTAACATTGCATAAGCTTCTGTAAAAGTTTTCCCCAGTTCAACAAAAAACTTGAGATAAACCCGTTGCTCCATCTGACATTTTTTCGACGCGTCACTGGTGCGTAGACCGATTCAAACGACTGCCACAGTCAAACTGAGCGGCCCACTGGCTTGTCCAGCGAGCTCAGGGAGGGGAAAAGTATCACCAGACACAGTTCTGTTCAAACTTGTCGCGACACGCTCGCAGCGCGCTAGTAGCGGCATCACTTCGGTTATTTAATAGCCACACCTCGTACATATACAGTACATCCAAAATAGCTTTGCTCGCGACATGCGCATAACGAACATAGTACGAGTTATACAGACTATAGTTCTTCTGTACTTCACGGTTGCAGCTACAAAAGAAAAGAGTGCAGTTTCATCTACTGTTTCATGTTGCTACACTGTACACACATTTATCTATGTAACTGCTGGGAACTAATGGTAACCTATTAAAGGAATAAATCTCAATTGTACCAATCTACAAGATGCTAATCGAACCAGTTTCTAATCTACAATTTATTACATAAATGTGTCAAACTGTGAATAAAGTTGTAGTCGTTCTTGGACAAATTAATTTGTGAGTCAAATAGGTTTTCTTCCCAGAACCGTTTTGTGCACATTTTAGCTTATTAATTCGCCGTAAGTCAAAAAAAGTGTAATCAGGCGTGACAATATATACGATGATAGAAACAAGTTTGGTCTCTTGCTGCGATCTGAAATATTTATGGCAGTCTTGTGGCTGTTGCAGTGGACATAAATGTGCTTTATAAAAAAAAAAAGGAATCTTAATGGTCAAAGCACGTGATTATTTTACTAGATCGGCACAAGATATTTTAAACGCGTATTAATTATCTTGCACTCTATAGGATTTTATAAATTTGTCTTGTGCTAGAGATTTTATTTTATCTTCACATACAGGATGCGGTAGAAATGTTATAAATTAATAAATAGTTGCAAGCAGAAATAAAAATACTCAGTTCTAGACTAAGTCATTTGAATATATATGTGCATATGTATATGTAAGGGTATCTAGAAAGGGTGCTGATGCACAAAATAGGTACTTTTGTTTCCTGTTTTTTGTCTTTTTTTTTGTGGTGCCGTGTTATATTTAAATGTAAGAAACTGGAGTGTTAGAAACTAATATTTATAGATAAAAATCGTGCAAGAATTAAAAAAAAATAGTCTCATTACTTAATTTACACACCTCGTATTCGAATACTGCAGAAAGTGCCCTCTATAATTTACATCAAAATGTTTGACAGCTTACAATTGCTCTCTTCATAAAACCTCCCCAAAGTTTTGTAAAAAAAAATATTTTTTAAAGAAGTTTAAGTCAAAATAAAATTATAATTTTGACACCGTCTTCGTTACCAATAACTGTTCGCTTCGCCTATAATTAAGTTTACGAGCCACCACTGACACCATGGTCCTCCAGTCTTTACTTATATAGGTAGTATTATTATTAATATTAGTGTAATTAACGGCTGCTTTCTGTTTTGAAAGACATTCCGCGATCTCGAAGTGTAGCATATGTTTGAAGACTTGAACTAATAAATAAAATACTGTAGAGCTGTTGAGAGTTCAAACCCGATCAAAATTGATAGTATTGTAAAATGTTGCAGAACTCACAGAATTATTTGGCATAATAACAGTGTATTGGGAAATATATTTCTAAAGATACAGGGTCCTTTATGTGCAGATGACGAGGAAATGAGCTGAAATATATAACTTATATGATTAAAGCATTGAAATCGATAATAATGATTATCCAAAGAAAAAGGCCGACCGTTAAAAAAAGACTATAATAAAGTCCAATTTCGGATGAGCACAGTTATATCCAATCCTAATACATATTGTATCTAATTAAGTTACAATTATTAGCTTTAAGGTATATTAATAATCGGTATTTTTTTATATCTGCCAAGAAAATTATGCGTCGTGACAAGAGTTATTTCTTTGATTATTTGCATTTTGTTATCTCGCTTATAATAATTTATGACGAGCTTATTTTTTTGATCGAATTTTTTAGTTAAGTGTTAATATTTTACTAAGAATTATTTCAAATAAAAAAAAATATTCAGTTAGAATTATATATATGTTACAGTTAGGTGGAATAACTAAAATAACAGTATCATTTTTTAACAGTATTTTAAACAAGTAAAACCAAATATTCATATACATATGGGGCATTTCACGCCAACTAAGTGAGGTCAAAAAAAACATATCACAATCGATAGTACTTGCTAAAAAACTAACTTCCCTAAAATTTTAGATTTTTTGAGCCAGAAGGAGAGGGATGGTGAGGGTGAGAAAATACAAATTTTCGTTTCGACTCTAAAATTTCAATCTTTCTCAATAAAAAAATGAAAAAAATTAAAAAGAAGGTTGCAATGGTTTTCGATGTGTTTTTTTGCGTAGAATACGATAAAAATATTTTCAAAATTATTGGGGGTAGTTTTTCACCCTTATTTTGAGGATTGAAAGTTTAAAATCGAAATTTCGAAAAGTATGACGTTTTTTTTCAATTTTTTTTTATTTCTTTCTTTTTTTTTTTGTACTTTCGATTAATTTTTAATTCATAATGGGCGTCGACCAGGAACTGGCCCAAAAAACGGCCTAAAGGTGAAAAAACGTGGTTTTAGCGTATTTTCTCACCCTGTGAGATAGTAAATAGCAAGTGAATAGTAAATTCCAAGGTTTTTGGGGTCGCTGGTTACGAATATAATGTCAGATTTTCAAAAAACAAAATGGCGGATCCAGTATGGTAGTCAACTTTTAAAAATGGCTAAATTTTGAAATTTAAAAAATGCCATCGGATTCTACGGGAAATTTTCTACGTTAGAGTCGTAATCAGCGACCCCAAAAACCTTGGAATATATTATTCACTTGCCATTTACTATCTCACAGGATGAGAAAATACACTAAAACCACGTTTTTTTCATCTTTACGAATCTAACGTAGAAAATTTCCCGTAGAATACGATGGTATTTTTTAAATATCAAAATTTAGCCATCTTATAATATTTTTCGGAACCCCACTTATAATATTTTTAAGTTCCATCTGATTTGGGAATATTGGATTTCGTCGTGATTTAAATTAATAAAGAATGAAAATATTTATCCGGTCAATTTATTTCATTGAAATACATAATTATTCATAAATTCGACTATTAAGCAAACGTTCAATAACGCAATCTTAAAATGTCAGAACGGTTAATTTAAACAAGAACTGTTTCAAAATGCGTATTTAAATTTGCACAAACGGGGATTTATTTGTTGAAGTAGTGATTTATAGAAAAAGCAATCTCGTATATTAAAATATTTTAATCAAAATAAAAATATTTCAATTTTACCAGAATAAAATTTTACATCGTATGTTTTTGTCAGATATCAACATACGTTTTTATTTTAGCATGTACTTTCTTAAACATCAGTTTCAATTTTCCTTTAACGTGGTTTTAAAATAGTTTCAAAAATGGAAAATCATTTGTTTACATTGAAAGAAATGAGGGATAAAGATCACTGAGTTTGTTTCCAAGTTCCTTTTCTTAGCTTATCTTCATGAATTTTAGTCTAAACAATAATATTATGTAGAATAATTTGGAGCAAGACTACCATTATCCAAAAAGTTGTATCAAAACTCACATTATCCAAATTTTAATTCACTTTCTTGGAGTCAAATATTGTTGTACTGTTATTTCACCAATTGAGAAGCAAAGTTAAAGTTCTATGCAAATACCAAAAAAAAAACAGTGCCCTGTCACTTGAAAAGTGAGAAATCAGTTATTCCTTCTTCCTGAAAAATTTTAAAAAGTGGATAATGTGAGTTTTGCATCTATACCCCTCAAATAAGTAATATATTTTTTAAGATATCGGAATATTTTAAGTGGTGCAATATTTACAATGATGTAATCGATATCTGTCCTTTTTTTTGGAAAAAATTGAAAATAAAAAAAATGCAACCTCGCATCTCAGATTCTCAACAAGTTCATTACCTAAAATTTGTATCTAAAGGTTTTAAATGCTGCTCTGTACGATTTTTGGGAAAAAAAATTGAGCCAATCAAAAATCAGGTCAAGGACGCCCCAAACTTCGACAACAAACTCGTTAAGTACTCACTCAAAATCGAACGATGGCATTAACCAACCACAGCACCTACTACACATCGTTCACAGAACTAGAGGGGTGGAAAATCGCCGAACGCGGTACGGAAAACGATCGAGCAGGGCGGTCCGCGTGAATCGCTGTCGACGACGATGCCGTGAGCGCGGCTTCTGAGAGCCTCTTCGCGACGTCGTGATCTACGGAAACTAAGCGCTGGAAAGTGGCGAAGAGACCAGCCTAGGTCCGTGGAAGACCGCCGTCTTTCCTACTCCTCTCGACGCCGTTTTTAACCGGAACTCCCGGAGGCACTTCTACTGCTTCTTGACCCGCTGGTCAATTTTAGAATCGTTTAGAACGATAATTTTCATTAAAAAAAATAAATTTAAATTTTTTTATGTCTGTCCTATGGTTGTTGTCAAAAGCGTGTTGGGCAACACAAGATTTTTCCGTTCTGCCATATTTCAAATGAGCCATGCATTCTTTAATTCTAGTCGAAATTTTGTTGATAAATTAAATAACCGTTTCCCCACTAAATTTACATATAAAATGAACACAATGAACAGCTACCATTTTTATATGTATTAGTTATTAGAAATAGTGAAAAAAGTTAGAATTTGATATACAGTGAGGTCCATAAGTAACGGATAAATTCATTATCTACGTAATTTACAATTTATGAGTAAAATCCTGAAACACGTCAATTTTTAATTCTAGAATAACATTTTTTTGAGCATAATTTCATATCTTCCCCTCCAACCCCCTTGGAGTGACAGCTACCCCTTTGAAATTTTTTTAATGGAACGAGGGTGCGTGTGATAGCTCATTTGAAAGGGTTCTTAATTATCTATTCACCAATATAAGGTTTTTTAAATTTTTTATATTTTTCATCAAGAAAATTAAATTTGATAATTTCAAAATTATTATTATTATGAAACGTGTACAATCAAGTGCCTATATGTACCAAATATCTGTCAAATCGTGGCGTTTTTAATTAATTTTGTGTCAACATTCAATTTAAATGTATCGGTTTCCCTGATACGCTGCGCAAAATACCCAACAAAAAAAAGAAGTAAAAAGGGTTTATTTTAACATATCAGAAAAAATCATACATTTAAATTCCTTTATTTGTTACATCTGTGAAAATGTATTATTCTATTATGTTATTTATCGCTGATCGTCAAGTTCATCATTATTTTAACAATGAGTCTTTCGGAGACCCAAAAGAATTGAAATTTTGATATTATTAGAATGTGGTGATAAAACAAGAAGGCAGAATCAGGTATGCGAAATATTCAATACCAAGTATCCTGACCACCGCATTTCCCAGTCTACGGTAGTAGAATAGAAAACAAATTTAGTGAAATTGGAAATGTCACAGATATTCCTAAATCTGGTAGGAAATGCAATTTAGACGATGAACAGAAATTGGATATATTGTTAGATATTCAAGATAATCCACATAAACCTACAAGACAAGTTGCCGCCGATAATGATGTTAGGAAAACGTCCATATTGCGTCTTCTAAAAAACGAAAAATACCGCCCATATAAAATTCATTTGGTTCAAGAACTTAACGACGATGACCCTGATCGCCGATTGGAATTTTGCGAAATCATAGCAAATATATGCCAAGATAATCCTTTATTTATAAAAAAACATTATTTTTTCTGATGAAGCAACATTCGTCTTAAATGGAACAGTCAACAAACAGAACTGTAGATACTGGAGTACAGAAAATCCACATTGGATGATGGAGGCTAATACTCAATATCCTGAGAAGGTGAACGTTTGGGCTGGAATTATAAATTCTCAAATTATCGGACCATATTTCTTTGATGGCACATTAACTGGCACGCATTACTTGGATGTCTTGCAAAATTTCTTAGTTCCAGAGTTAAGAATGCTTTTCCCAGATGATGACAACCCCAATGAAATTGATAGAAATATTTGGTTTCAGCAGGACGGAGCTACACCACATCTTTCATTGGAAGTAAGAGCCTATCTGAATCAAGTTTTTCCCAATAGATGGATCGATAGACGCGGTGAAATTGAGTGGCCTGCTCCTTCTCCCGATTTGACCCCGCTTGCCTATTTTTTATGGGGTTACTTAAAATCGAAAGACTACTTCAACAGACCAAATAACGTAGAAGATGTAAAATAGACAGAATAATAATCCCCCGGTAATCACCCCGGAAACAATACAAAATGTTTTATACAAAACGCCTCCATTATTGTCAAGAAGCAACGGGCGCCCAGTTTGAACATCTTATTTAAACTGTTCTTCTGTTCTGTTTCATGTTCTTTTCTTTACTTAGTAACATTAAAAATGTAATATTTTTCAAAAAAAATATACCTATATAGAAATTAAAAAAAATATTATGTTGCTGGATGGAGAATTAAGAACCCTTTCGAATGAGCTATCACACGCACCCTCGTTCCATTTAAAAAATTTAAAGGGGTAGCTGTCACTCCAAGGGGGTTGGAGAGGGAGGTGATTATAAAATTATGCTCAAAAAATGTCATTCTAGAATTAAAAATTGACGTGTTTCAGGATTTTACTCATAAATTGTAAATTACGTAGATAATGAATTTATCCGTTACTTATGGACCTCACTGTATATAGGAGAGAAACCGCGACTCTTAGATCTATTCCCAACGATTCACGCCACCCTTTTCAACATAAAATGACAAGTTTTAATTTTCTAATTCGCCATTTGTGAAGTTTCCCCCTCAGTAAAGAGAGGTTTGAACACGAGAAAAATTTAATTAAGGATATAGCTAAGAATAACGGTTACTCAGTCCATTTAATAAATACGTTAATAAGGAAGCATACATTTAAGAGAACACTGTACAATTCCACGACTTTTCGTGGAATTTTTTTTGGTCTTCTCAAGCTTTTACAACCGAAACACGTCGTTTTCGACAGTTTTATGAGGCTATCTTCAAAATTAGCTGCGGAATTCCTATTTTTCATGATGAATTCGGATTCAGCTCCTCGAAATCGACAAAATTGCACAACTTTAATAACAAGAAACAAGTGGCGCGTTAATTATACCTAACGAATGATACAGTGAAGATAAGGTTTACGAAAACATTATCGCGTACTTGTCATTACAAATAATCAACATGGAAATAAAATAAAAATCATGTAGGGTACTTGTAAATCGTGAATAAATTATTAAAATATGTTCTAATCAATTACTTTCGATTGCCGCTACATTTTATTTTTCTTTCGCGGGAATAACTGCATATTTCTTTGTTTTATAGCCGGTTATTTTTGCAACAAGACGTCACGTCACTAGAGCGTCAACAAAAACTCGAGTTACTATTGGCCGTGTCAATGGGTCAAGTAATACAAACATCATTGTTAACTTCCCCCAGCTGATAAACCAACTGTGCGTATCAGTGCCTCGATGAAATTTTAAAAGAGACCGCGATAAAATCACGGTAGTATAAATTTCATTTCGAGTGCCTCAACTGCCTCAGTTTAGACAGAAAATCCACGTGTTCGCGTTGTAGTTTATGTGCGTGCCATAGACATGATTGCCGTGAAGTTATTGATCACTTCGGCGCTACTGTTGTCAGTTGACTGCTATATCGTGGATCCTGGACCTAAAGTGATCGCCACCAAAGGGGAGGTGTGGCCAAAGCCCCAACTGCAGCAGAACTATGATTCCTATTTCATCGTCCAACCGCAAATTTTCGAATTCAGGGTAGGCGCCATAGTTTGAAATAGTTTGTGACGTTTCAACTCATAAAACGTCTCCAATGTTATAAACGTTAGGAAATACACGAATGGAAAAAATTAAAGGGTCAGAAATTTTTTCAGAATTTTTAGTAATTTTTCAGAATGCTGTATCTCAGTGAAAAATTGTCTTACCGAGGTCTACAAAAAAGTATTTTGAAACTTCAAGTTTCTAGTTTTGAGATATTTCGGCAAAAAAATTTTTAGAGTTGCATGTTTTGCGCAATTTTAGAAAGTAGTGTGAGAAGAAAATTTTGCGAATTTTTTTTGCTTTTTTTTTTTCAAGTCCATGAGCTTGAAAAAAAAATTCTAACTTAGCCAAGCTATGGGGACCGGTTTTCAGAACTACCCTTAGATTTTCTGTGCTATCGTTTGTTGCTGAGATATCGTCGATCAAAGACAAAAGGGTCCTTTTTGATTTAAGTTCGATATCTCAGCAACAAATGGTCGTATAGAGATTTAAAAAAAAGCAAATTGAAGCTGAATAAACAAGCTATCCGGTCCATAGCATGGCTAAGTTAGAAACATTTTTTTCAAGCTCGTGGACTTGACAAAGGAAGCAAAAAGAATTCGCAAAATTTTCTTCTCACACTACTTCCTAAAATTGCGCGAAACATGTAGCTCTAAAAGCTTTTTGCCGAAATGTCCCAAAACTAGAAACTTGAAGCTTCAAAATGCTTTTTTTTAGACCTCGATAAGACCATTTTCCACTGAGATACAGCATTCTGAAAAATCACTAAAAATTCAGAAACATTTTTTGACCCTTTAATTTTTCCATTAGTGTAGAAAAACTTCTTTGTGGAAAACGGGAACTGTTTCTGCTCTAGGTACAGACAAACAACGAGTGCAACCTTCTTCAAAATGCCTTCAGCAGATACCACAAGATTATTTGGGACGGTTACCAAAAAGGAAGGGATAATTTTGATTCTAGTTCTAACATTTATTACAAGAAGCTTTGGCTTAGCGACGACAATTACCTTGGGTACTTGAGCACATTGAATGTGTCTCTACATGGACCTTGCGTTGAGGACGAGTATCCCTCCTTCAGCATGAGCGAAGAGTGTAAGTATACGTATAGGGTGATCGATTTATCATAGGAAGTGATTTTTGCTCGGAAACGGCTGAGAGAGTTTAATTTTTATGTACGGTAAATCACTTTTACTCACATTCGCTCAAAATTAAGGCAAAAATAAACAATATATCTTTAGTTTATAATATAAACTATACTAAGTTTAGTTTCTTAAGCTAGAGTTTATAAAAATAAAGCTAAAAGCTTCCGCCTTTTAACCCGTTTCGGCCGAAAACGCCACTCCCGGTATATCGCCCTTCAGAGCCTCAGAACTAATACTATTTGCGACAGAAAAATTTGACGGGGACATATTTTTCAAGTTTAAGACGTGCCCTTTCCGATGGTGTCCATGAAATTCCTCCAAAAAATGATTAATTATGAAAAAAGCAGTTTTTTTTTAAAAAAACGCTATTTTTTTTGCACATTTTTTTTTAACCAAATTTTCAAGGGGTTTTCGGTCTGCAATGGACCTGGAACCTCACTAACCGGTGGAATAAATGTTTGAACTTTAAGTATACGTGGTTATACGTTTCATCTTATGCGTTCAAAATGGCGCCTGAACTGCAAAATTTTTGCGTAAATTTTCAAGAATTTTTTATTGGAAAATGATGCACTTTTTACAAAAAAATTGTCAAGAATAAAAAGTTCTTAAAAACACCCAATGAATGTACTGGTTTTTTCAAAATTTGAGCAACTTTTTGGATTTTGCAAATAAATTTTTGGATTTTGCAATTCGACAAAAAAATTCTAAATTTCGATACTAATTTGATCCTTAGAAATTTTTTTCTCGAAAACAATGCATTTTTACTATAAATTGTCAAGAATTGAAAACCTGATTAAAAGATATGTGCAAAAAAAATCGTGTTTTTTTTAAACTGTTTTTTTTTTATAATCAATAATTTTTCGGAGGAATTTCATGGACACCATCGGAAAGGGCGCGTCTTAAATTTCAAAAATACGTCCCAGTCAAATTTTTTCTGTCGCAAATAGTATTAGTTATGAGGGCTGAAGAGCGATGTACCGGGAGTGGCCGAAAATGGTTAACACATCGAGTGCCGGCTCGCTACTGACTTAAGAAATTTGCTGTATATGTACATGTGGCTCCGATCGGAGACACCGGCATAGAATGTGTTAAAAGAATTACATACGTCTATTTGCTGAGAAAATAATTATTTCTATGCCTGCCTTGCGTTAAATGCACTCGTGTTCTCAGATACACTCGTCGTCACCGATCGTACTGTTGAACTGTCTTCGAACACCACTTGGGGAATCCTGAGAGGACTAGAGACGTTCTCCCAACTCATTTACAGAGGAGACGATACAATAACGGTAGGCGTCTGACTAATGACACGCGAATTCAAGATACATATCGCTTTAGTCCGTGTTTACTTCCAGTTGAGAATCAATTCTACTGTGATCATGGATTACCCCCGTTTCTCTCACCGCGGTCTACTCCTGGACACGGCCAGACATTACATCCCGATGGACAAGATACTGACAACTCTGGACGCCATGGTTTACAACAAAATGAACGTGTTTCACTGGCACATCGTCGACGATCAGAGTTTTCCGTACGTCAGCAAGAAATTTCCTGAACTAAGGTAGGCTCCGGATAATGACGACGGAAGGCACCACGAGAGTGATAAATCTTGATATTTTTAAAGGCCTTTGAAAATATAATCCAAAATTGACACAAAATATCATTCCATTAAATTACATAACGACTCAAAAACTAGTGATGTCGCAAACACGTAAAATAAATTAAATTAAGCCGAAGCAAGTAAGCTAATGATTTTAGTGGCGACTACTTGCTTCAGCTTTTTGGCGAAATATTTATAGTCTTAAAATTACTAAAGTAATGCATTTTGTTCAAAGATAGACAGGTAGCATTTACAAAACTAGCCTGACCTAGAATTCTAAATTCTAGACTGGCAATTAAAAGTAATACGAAGAGTTAAGTGACAAGATATATGTATCGTGATTAGGAAAAGAAATACGAGGTGTGTAAATTAAGTAATCGGACTGTTTTTTTTTTTAATTTTTTTATTCGAATAGAATTACAATTCAGTATCGTCTCCTTCAAAATAATTTCCTTGGGAAGCCACACAGCACTGGAGACGGTTGTTCCATTCCTCATAGCAGTGCTGGAACTCATGTACTGGAATAGCCTTCAGCTGGTCGGTTACAGCCGTTTGAATGTTTTCTATGGTCCCAAAATGACGTCCCTTGAGGTGATTTATCAATCTCGGAAAGAGAAAAAAGTCACAAGGACTCAAGTCAGGCGAATAAGGAGGCTGAGGAGCCACATGAATGTTTTTACTGGCTAAAACCTCGTTTACTGAAATGGCTGTGTGACAGGGTGCATTGCCGTAATGCAATATCCAGTTGTTCTTGATGTTTGGTCTCACACGCATGACCCTTTTTCGAAGTTTTTCAAGAACCTCTCTGTAAAAGTGTTGATTTACTGTTTGGCCTAGAGGCACAAACTCTTATTGGACAATTCCCTGGCTATCAAAAAGAAAAACAGCAAGCATTTGATCTTCGACTTGCTCAGTCTTGGAAAGCTTGAAGTGCGTCATTCCATGCTTTGGCGCTTGGTTTTCGGGTCGCACTCAAACACCCAAGTCTCATCACCAGTAATGACACGTTCCATAAATTGGAGATAATTTTCAATCGATTCCAAAAAGTCAAGACACCTTTCTCTCCTGATATCCTTTTGGTCCTGCGAAAGGTTTTTTGGAACCATTTTTGCGCAGATTTTTCTCATCCCCAATTCGTTAGTCAAAATCTGATCAACAGTGGTGTGATTCAAATTTAACTCTTCCCCGATCATTCTTGTCCTCAACCGACGATCTGAACGCACAAGATCCCGTATTCTATCGACATTTTCATCGGTTCTTGAAGATGAAGGCCTTCCGCTGCGTGGTTCATCTTCAGTCGACTCTCTTCCTTCTGGAAACCACCGAAAAACCTGGGCTCTTGAAAAAACACTGTCTCCGTAGGCGTGCTGAAGTTTTGCAAAAGTATCCGTTGCGCTGTACCCAAGTCTGAAGCAAAACCTGATAGCACACCGTTGCTCAAAATTAGTCACTCGTTTTTAAAACGCACTAGAAAAAACCGGTGTACGAAAACAGTCACAAAGAACAAACAAACCACTCTAACAAGTTCAAACTTGTACTGAACGTGCATTATATGTTAACGTACCGCCCTTCCAAGTCCCATTTCCGCAGTTGCTAGATCGGGCGCTACGTTGCCAGTCTCATTACTTAATTTACACACCTCGTAATCAAATATCGTTGATTATATTGCGGTTACAGAATGGAGCACCCTGTGTGATTAGAAATACTTTG
Organism: Aromia moschata; assembly: GCA_029963805.1. NCBI lineage: Eukaryota > Metazoa > Arthropoda > Insecta > Coleoptera > Cerambycidae > Aromia > Aromia moschata. Next base: position 445,786 of record JAPWTK010000233.1, read on the forward strand.
TACACCACATCATTTTGGGCAACTTCTAATCGATTTAGTTTTCTTAAATTTACAGTAATATAGTTATGGAACATGAAAAACGTCAGATTTTCAAAAAACAAAATGGCGGATCCAGTATGGTAGTCAACTTTTAAAAAATAGCTAAATTTTGAAATTTAAAAAATACCATCGTATTCTACGGGAAATTTTCTATGTTAGATTCGTAATCAGCGACCCCAAAAACCTTGGAATATATCATTCACTTGCCATTTACTATCTCACAGGATGAGAAAATACGCTAAAACCACGTTTTTTCACCTTTGGGCCGTTTTTTGGGCCAGTTCCTGGTCGACGCCCATTATGAATTAAACATTAATCGAAAGTACAAAAAAAAAGAAAGAAATAAAAAAAAAATTGTCATACTTTTCGAAATTTCAATTTTAAACTTTCAATCCTCAAGATAAGGGTGAAAACTACCCCCAATAATTTTGAAAATATTTTTATCGTATTCTACGCAAAAAAAAACATCGAAAACCATTGCAACCTTCTTTTTAGTTTTTTTCATTTTTTTATTGAGAAAAATTGAAATTTTAGAGTCGAAACGAAAATATGTATTTTCTCACCCTCACCATCCCCCTCCTTGTGGCTCAAAAAAATCTAAAATTTTAGGGAAGTTAGATTTTTAGCAAGTACTATCCATTGTGATATGTTTCAAACAGAATTTTTTTTGACCTCACTTAGTTTTAAACTTGCTCCTATAGAGGTTCATATGATGTGTATTTAATTGAAATGAGTTTTTTTATAGTTCTTTTAGTCTTCTTTGATATTTACTTGAGGTTACACGCTGATTTATTCCTGGTTATGAGATAAACTTTTACGATTCTCTGTGTACAATGTTTACACGGCACATAATAATTAATTACTTTTTAGCTTTACGGGGTTATTAATAACATTTTCTTAAATAATAGGAATTTTAATAATAATAATAATAATAATAATAATACTCACCCTATAATTACTCCGAAGAGTAACCCCAAAGGTCCTCTCAGGGATCTGTGCGGGGAAGGGGTGGCTATTATTATTATTTGCCATGGCGCACTGGGAGCGACTTAAGATTATTTCGGTAACGCATTTGCTTTACAGTTCTGAGGAAACCCAGAAAACTCAGAACATTACCAAATCTAGGGCATGTTTTGTTATTTTGTTATAATGTTTTGTTATATTTTAAATTTTAATTAGTTTTATATCTTTTAACGATTTTTAATTAAATTAATAACATTAATAGCATTTTTTAGTGAAAAAGGCGCCTACACAAACGCGATGGTCTACAGCCCTTCAGACATAAAGGAGGTGATAGAATATGCGAGAATAAGGGGCATACGTGTACTCCCAGAGTTTGACACTCCAGGTAGGTAACTTTTTATATTGTAAGGAAAATATTGCAAAAAATATCAAAAAAGCAAAAATAGTAAGGAAAATATTGCAATTGATTTTTGCAAAAATCGCATTATTCGCAAAAAAATGCTTTTTTTTTAAACTCCAACAATTCATACACAAATGCACTTCAGAGAGTTCAGTTAGGGCTTAAAATTTTCTTCAAGACTCGTACTTTCGTGTACAAATAAACTGCGAATCGTAATATGATTGTTAATATGCTAAAATAACCGCGCAAAAATCACCATTTTTTTTACTGACAAAATGTAATTTTCTCAAAAAGTTCAAGCTGGCTGAAATCTGCACAGATCGTAGTTAAATATTTGTACTTTCATACAAATATTATTTTATGGAAGTCAATGTCATTTCCTGATCTGTAGACTACATGGTATTGGCCCCTATACAAAATGCTGCCTCCGCTCGATGTGCGTTCATGCGGTGGTGGGAGAGAGAGACGCCGACTCGGCGTCTCTCTCTTTTTTCGGCGACTTTTTATGTATATTTTCGTACTGTCCCTAATTTTGGCACGTAAAAATGTAATGGGCCTGGCCTAATATTGAAATATGGGCCTCTATGGGACTACAAGGGACATTGATCTTTCTACTAATCTCGGATTTCAGGACACACGAGGTCTTGGGGAGTAGCCAGACCGGAACTACTGACAGAGTGCTACAGTGATGGATATAAAACAGGACAACTTGGACCCTTAGATCCGACCAAAAATGACTCATACTCTTTCTTGCAGGACCTGTTCCAAGAGATTGGAGAGGTCTTTCCCGACGAATACATACATCTTGGAGGTGATGAAGTAGACTTCGACTGCTGGTAAGGATTATGCAACGGAATACAACACTGACCTGACTAGCAGCAGTAAATTTAACAAAATAAAAGGTCTATCTACACTTTAAAAGTCTGTGTCATTCGCTCACTTGCCTGTTGAGGAAAGTACACTGGAGCAATTGTATCAAATGTCAATGATATGATAATGAGCCATCCACATTAAACGTCATCAAAGTTGGCCGAGAAAAAAAGACGTATTTCTATTCTTAATCGAATTTATAACCTCATTTACTTGTCAAGACTGTCACATCGTATGACAGCCATTGTTTATTTTACAAATTGTGACAGTCACTTGTCAACAGTTTGACATAAGCAAAAAGCTTAGACATGACCGCTATTTCTATCTCTCTCGTTCATAGCGAACTTTGATGACGTTTTTTTGGATGTCTACTTTTTTAAAAATATATGTAATTCTAGTTCCTTGCCTACCAAAAAAAAAAAACATTGGACACAGCAGCATGTTTAGAACTGACTGAGAAAACTTTCTATGTAAACAAAAATTTGCTTTACTAAAAAAAATCACGATTTTTATAGACGGTTTTACAAAGATGCGTCAATGTCTGTTTCTTTTACCTTTTATGATAAAAAAAAACACACAATTCGTGTGTTTTATCAAAAAAATAAATATATTGTTTAAAGTCAATTTAGTATGCGATTTTATTTTGTATTTCAGGGAGAGCAACCCAGATATTACGGCATTTATGGAGAAACATAACATAACCGGTCAGTATGCCGAACTTGAAAGTTTATATATCCAGCAGTTGATAAATATCGTCGACGAACTGAACTCCAAATCCATCGTTTGGGAGGAAGTATTCGTCAATGGTGTCGTTTTACCTAACGATACATTGGTTCACGTATGGAAAGGTGGCTGGGAAGTCACAATTTTTGACGTAAGTAACAGTTTTTATCATCGTATTTTTACCATACTATACGAGGTGTGGCTATTAAATATCCGAACTGTTGTCAACATTTTTTATTCGTTACCAATTACAGTGGCAACTTTTCCGCCTTCAATGTACTCCCCTTGGCGATCTCTACACCGCTCCATACGACGTTTCCATTGTTGAAAGCAATGCTGGAAGTCCGCTTCTCTCAGCTGGTTCAGAACCTCCGTCGCTTTTGCTTTAAACGCTTCCACACTTTCGAATATCGTCCCCTTCAGTGTCACCATGTCTAACAAGCGTGTATCAGTGCCAATGTTGTTTAGAATGTCAGCGCAAATGTTCATTCTTGATTCCTTTTGCTCGGGAGTGAGGAGTTTTGGCACCATTTTTGCGCAAACTTTGCGCATATTGAACGATTCATGTAAAATCTGTCGAATACATTATTTGTCGATTCCTGTTATTTCAGCAAGCCCTCGGATGCTTAGACGACGATCTTCGCGGATTAATTTACCAATTGTTCGTCGGTTTTTGACGTTGAGGGCCGTCCCGTCCCTCTTTAAACCGTTTAAACCACTCAAAAACTTGTGCGCAGGATAAACATTCATTCCCGTACACTTCTTTTAACATTGCTTAAACGTCTGTAAAAGTTTTCCCCAGTTTAACAAGAAACTTGAGATTAACCCGTTGCTCTATCTGAACACTTAACATTTTTTCGACGCGTCACTGATGCGTAGCCTAATTCAAACGACTGCTACAGTCAAACTGAGCGATCCACTGACTTGTCCAGCGAGCTCGGGGTGAGGAAAGTATCACCAGACACAGTTCTGATCATAGTTGTCGCGACACGCTCGCAGCGCGCTGGTAACATAATCAGTTCGGTTATTTAATAGCCACGCCTCGTGAGTTCCATTTTTTTTAATGCACGAAGTATAGCATGCCGAAGTAATTCTTTATAAATTCAAAGCAAGATAACTTGAGTCTAGAAATGACGAACCCTAACAGAACCGTATTAAGGGGTTACATCACTCTTCAAAATTTATTTTTCAGTTTTTTTTTTGCTGTGACGTAAAATGACGTAAAAACATCTTAAAAATCATATCCAAGAGGAATTTTTGAATGTATATCAATTATTTTCGATGGGATTCGTGAAACAAGTCGAACTAAACAAGGTTTTCGAAATTTGCTTCAAAATAGTCGCCATGTCATATCTACCATCCTGAATTTTGAAATTCTGACATCGGGATCGTGATTAGCGACCCCGAAAACCCCTAGTTTACAAAATTTGAGGCAAAATAATCGAAAAATTTGAAATTTGATTCGGGATGTGGCCATATTGGACCCGCCATCTTGAATTTTGAAATTCTGACATCAGGATCGTGATTAGCGACCCCGAAAACCCCTAGTTCACAAAATTTGAGGCAAAATAATCGAAAAATTTGAAATTTGATTCGGGATGGTGGCCATATTGGATCCGCCATCTTGAATTTTGAAATTCTGACATCAGGATCGTGATCAGCGACCCCAAAAACCCCGAAAGTACGAATAATTTTTCAAAATTCAACTGGTAAAAAACGAGAAATATCACCCTTTGAATTTTGCCATATCTAGTTATTCTAACCTCAAAAATGAGAATTAAATTGTTCTCATTGCGTTTCCTTCAAGTACACATCTCGAGTGCACGTTTGTATTTGTTTTTGAGCGGGATAAAGGACGATAACATAGCTGAAATTGCGATTTAAAAAAAAGAATCTTGAAAAAATCGCATTTTTTAATAGTTTTTGTTAAAAATTGAAGGTTACATCAGTTTCTTTGCAAATTTTTACGATTCCATTCGAAACAGCGATCTCGAAAACATGGGAATACATGGTTTTAGTTATTTTTTCTATCAGTAATATGAGCCTCTAAGTTCATGTCTCTTGACAGTGCACTTGGGCGTTAAAGGGTTAAGGAGAAGTAAATAGCAGTGGCGGTTGCTGGAATTTATAATTCTCGTATTCTCGTAATAAAGCGTGGGACCGATATCATATTTTGAGGGGTGATTATTACACTTAAATAAAAGACTATAATAGCTAAAAAAAAGCTTCAAACGGAACTCAAAATTTGAAAAATCGCTAGCTTACCAAAAAAATCCTATTCTAGGTGACAGCGACGGGACGACCAGCCTTGCTCTCCGCCTGCTGGTATCTGGACCACCTGGACTCCGACGGAGACTGGGAGAAATTTTACAGCTGCGACCCCTACGGTTTCTTTGGAACGGACGAGCAGAAGAAGCTGGTGCTCGGCGGCGAGGCGTGCATGTGGTCGGAGGTGGTGAACGAATACAACGTGATATCCAGGGTGTGGCCTAGAGCGTCGGCCGCCGCCGAAAAGCTCTGGTCCAGCGAGAACGTGACCGATGTCACCGACGCCGCGAAACGGCTGGAGGAGCACACCTGCAGGATGAACGCCAGGGGGATAGGAGCCCAGCCTCCGAACGCTGCTGGCTACTGCCTATAAAAGATAGTCTTTTATCTTGTAATAATGAAGCCGATGCATAACCCCGGGTTCGCAGAACACCAGCTGTCCTCGGTTACAGTTTATTTTAACCGATCAAATTTAAACATCAGACCGTAGATGGTGATGGAGGCCTGATAATTAATTTTGGTTCGTTATAATCATCTGTAGCTGGCGAAAATCGTTGTTTTGTGAACCCGGGATAAGAGTACAAGAATACATAATAAAAACGTATCAAAAACATTTAGTTTTAACTGCACTTTTCTTACCTTGTACTGGAACTTAGCAGTTTCCATTTTTTCGTTATAAAAAATGTTCACGGTTCGACATTTTAAATTTTCTTCGTTTTAAATGGTGGTGCTCTCGTATTTTTATGTTGGTGTTACTGACTAGAATTTCATTAAGGCTGTGGACACAATGAATTTCTATAAAACTTAAGACTTAAAACTTACAGCGTAAAAAAGTAACTAACATGTTGTTTTAAATGGCGCATTACAGAATAGGCGTCAGAAATTAAGATGCCAGTGCCGGTGCGGGAAAATTGCGAACTAATCATTGGGCCAATAGCCGTTTGTTTTTACATTGCTTTTAATGGGTGCTTTCCATTTACACGACTCCCAGCGACTCCAGTTTTGATTAATCTTTCTGAACGCACTTTTTTCAAACCGTTTGAGTTTTGACGTTTGACATAATTAAATGTTTACTTTTCGTCATTTTGAAGTACAAATTAACAAACAAATTTGTATGAAACATGCCAGAGGAACAAACTAGGAATATATAACATTATTGTGCCTTATTTTTTGTTATATATGATATTGTTATGTACGTCGCCTTAAATAATTATTCGATTTGAAATCCGATTCGATTCATTTCGAATAATTCGTTAATTCGATAATTCGCGCACCACTAAAATAAACTTAAGACTGATTTGCACATACCAATTTCACAATAGCAAAATTAAAAAAGCACAATAAATTGTAGAATTTATTTTTCAATAAATTGTCCAATTTTAGTAACTGTTTACACTTTGCAATATTTGTAACAATATACATATTGGCCAATTTCAATACTGCCAACTTTCAACGACTAAAACCTGAGTTATCATAGGTTTGTCCCTAAGAGAAACCGCTTACCTCATTATTATGTTGGTATAATGAAATAAATGTAAAAAGTTACTAGATATCCCTAAAATTGGCCAAGAAATTAGAGCAAGTTCTAAATTCTATAATTTATAGTACAATTTATTGTGGACAATAAATTGGGCGCAATTTCTGTTTTACACGTATTCCAACAAATTGAAGGTCAACTTGTACAATTTATTGTGAGAAAAATTGTTGTGTGTAAAACTGTCATTAATTTTACGCCATACTTCTTAAGAAAATACGTTCTGTGTAAGGACCTTTAAAGTTTCCTGACCGAAGAAGAAGAAGAAGTAGCTAATAAAGAATACATAACCTATGCTCATAACCTACTTTAGATGAAATTTTTTAAATGTTTCCAGTATTTAGACAAATTTCTTGTACTCTATGTAAGCAAAATATAACTAGAAACAAAAGGTTTTTCAAGACATCGACCAGTTTGAACGTCTTCTGGGAGAGGGATGACAAAGGTGGTTATAAAGATAACAGACCCCCTCCGAGCTTTAAAGAAAAAATGAGAGATGGGCTGAAAGAACTGAAACACGAAATAGCATTGTGGTCCGAAGAAGTTAAGGAAAGATTCGAAAACGATCCTTTGTTAATATTTCGACCAGGAGAGGTAGACGTGAAATGGCAGTTTGGTAACGAAGAATCGTTAAAGAAATGGATCGTTACCAGCGATAGTGACAACAATGAAGGTTTTAGTAAATGCAGCCTGAGTCTGACTAATGACGGCAAGGGACTTTTTTCTGGGGACCTATCTTTACGAGTCCCTAAAGACGGCAGGGTGAAAAGAGCTGGGTACTGCAATATGAAGACAATTCGTGCAAGGGTAATAATTATTTTAATGTACGTGTGTACTTTGTAACCTTCAGTTTTGTAGAAATCTTTTAAACGCGAAACCCATTTAGACTGGACCAGTTACAATATGTTGGTAATGCGGGTACGTGGAGATGGCCGATCATATTTATTAAATATAAATACGAGAGGTTATTGGGATATCACGTGGAATGATGTATACCATTATGTATTGTTTACTAGGGGTGGGCCATATTGGCAAGTAGCAAAGGTAAACGAGAGGTATTTATGTGCAGTATTGTCTATTTTGTATACATGTTTGTATTTGTCATACGGAGTCTTATTTCTTCCAGATACCATTCTCAAAATTTTTCTTGGCGTCCAAAGGTAGAGTGCAAGATCGGCAGGGTCCCATACCATTGAATAAGATCACTAGTTTTGGCATAACTGCTGGTGAAAGACACGCTGGCGATTTCTCTTTGGAAATCGACTATATCGGTTTGGAATTTGATCCGAATCATACCGAAGAGTTCGCGTACGAAATGTATAAAATGCCAAAATATTTAGTTGCTACATAAAGTAAAAATATCCTAGAAAGTACCTTTTTGTTTTAATCCGAACATTCCGTAAACATTAATTTATTAACGATATTTACATTATACATTCAAAGTTAGGTATAGAGGTTATACCTTATACCTGGTATATTTTTTAAGTCTATACTTAAACTAATTTATTTTTTCTACTTAAGTGTAAATAAGAGAACTTTGTGGCCCGTCGCTTGGATCATCCAAATGTTCCAAATTCCACCTCACATTGAAAAGCAATTTCGCATCTAATAATGTAAGTAAAGTGCCAAATCTGACCAATTACAATAACAGAAAATCAATAGTAATAAAATACCTAGATAATTTATTATAATTTTCACATATTTGACCCTTTTACGTAGTGTTATAAGGCGGATTAGTTGGCTGCACTGGAATTACCAAGCATAACAAGTAGAAGTGTCGTTATCACGTGTGTGATAACCTATCATTGTTAACACATGTTATCACGTGTGTGTGATATCCTGTGGGATATGACTTGTAAAACATTGATATCATATACGTTTCCACTGTTGTCTCGGGGAATAAGGTTCGTCTTGGTGGAAAAATGTGCGTACATTATGAGAGAGATCGTTCGACATATATTGAAATAATACAGGCATAATTAAAATACTTTTTGAACCGATTTGACGGATTTGATTCATGATACACTTATCATAAATTTGTCTTGATGTGGCAAAATCCGAATTTTTCTTTAAAACACTCGAATATTTGTAGAACGCAAGCAATTTGCATAATCTACAGCACCTTTTTGATACACACATTGTTAATTCTCTACCCATTTTTACTTTTATATCCATATTTAAAATAAATGTCATTCAGGTCAACAAGGTCATAAATTTAATAAAGGTCATAGAGGTCATTAAGTTCCTTTGTATCATAGATGCCATATAGACTATTAAGGTCATATAGGTCATAGATATTATATGAGTCATACACATCCTAACGGTCATATCGGTACGTCATACGGGTCATAAAGGCCATAACGGCCATATATGTCATAAAGGTCATATCCAAATACAAAATATCACACTTTTAAGAATATAACCTGATGTTTTTAGCGGTTTAGTTTATTTAAATGTGGAAAAATTGGACGCGGACGTAGTCAATCCATTAGCAGCGATTTTTACGTAATGTTAATGACGATAATTATTATTACAAATGTTTTTAATAATTTTTAATATTTAATTATGTATTTATAATTTATGACAACGTATAATACGGATTATAAAACAAAATGAAGCGCACATTTGAAGATGAAACCGTCATTAAACCCTTCCTTCCACACGGCGACACTGATCACCGGGACAAAATGCCTCGCTCTACTGATAAGTGATAAAATTTAAATTTATTTAATTTCATAAATCGAATAAGTACTGTTGAAGTAAAAAAATCAAGTTCTCGTGACGACATTAGGTAACAAATGCTGATCGTTGATCGCTGTATTGGCAATATTGTCTCAGCGGATAACCTCAAATTAACAGATGATTGTGTGATTTGACGGTAAAATGTGAAAAATCAAGTTAAACTCTACTTTATTTTTGTTTTACTTAATGAAAAGTAAATGTCCTACATCGGCTGATTTTAGTTTTTTCTAAAGACGTTTAATTTGAATATGTCCCAGTTGAAATTAGTTTGGATAACTTTTAAAACGTTAAGATGAACTTATAAGAATGGCCATACACATAAAAAACATAATTAAGTTTGTAATATATAAGCCAAAACTTTGGCATTGTAATGATAAACGAACATGTGTCGCAATAAAGTTATATCACAACGATACGAGACATTCGTTGTACCGTCCCACGTACCGGTTAGTGCAATTGAAAAACTGCGATTATAAAGTTTATTGCACTACCTCGGATAAAGAAAAAGACAAGCCATAAGGGCGCCTTATCTCAGGATATCAAGGCGTATATTGAACAGAACAAGGAAAAATTCAGGGAGACTGAACAGAAACTCAAAGAAAAGAGGCACGCTATTCTTGAAGACTTTAAAGAAACACGGAATAAGGTGAAGGAAAAGGTGGAAGAAATCATTGAGGTAAATATAACCTAAACTAGACTAGATAAGGATAAATTTACACGTTATTGTACTGTTTGATTTCAGAGAGAAAATGTTTATACAATACCTAATCTTTTATGTGTGGCTAGGATAGCAATGTCCCCTTACCTAGGCATGTTGATAGTGCAGTCACAATTTGACTTTGCCCTCGGCCTGTTGGGGATTGCCGCTGTAACCGATTTGGTACGTATATCGACATATCGTCGTCTAATTGGTAAGCTACACTAACTGTATTAGTAATACCTTGTAGCTTGACGGCTGGATAGCAAGAACTTGGGAGAGCCAGTCGTCTAATCTAGGAAGTTTCTTAGATCCGATGGCGGACAAGGTATTGATTGCGACGTTATTCCTCACCCTGACTTACGCGGACTTGATTCCTATAGTACTTACAGGGATGATTATAGCTCGAGACGTTATTTTAGTCACGGCAGGATTCGTTATAAGATATAGATCTCTACCACCACCAGTAAGTCATATTAATAAGTTTTTTTTCAACCCTGGAAGGATGGCGCTCTCAGCCAAATTTACACAATCAGGGGTATGATGTATCATTTACCGCTATTTATAACACCGCCGTTAACAGCTTCAGCCAATTGGAAACTGGGATTATTTAAAATTGGTAATCCTGATTGGACAAGAATTATAACATCACTGTTATAAATAACGTCAAATGATACATCATAAGCCCGAATGTCTCAAAACATTACCTGGTAGAAGGTGTGAACGGCGCTATGCAGATGGTTGAGACTGAAGGAATAGGTACTAACTAGGCATGTGCGAGATCTCGAATTTTTGAGACGAGACGAGACGAGATTCTCGGTCAGTCGAGATTTCTCGAAATCCCGAGATTTCTCGAGATCCCGAGATTTCTCGAGATCGCGAGATTTCTCGAGATCGTGAGATTTCTCGAGATACTGAGAGTTCTTGATTATTTGAGACCAATTTTTTTTTGTTTATAACAGTGAATAACACCAATAAAAAAGATCGATGCGTATGTAAAAATTACGTTACGAGACGTAACAGTTCCTAATTGAAAGATTGTCTCCGATATTTTCCTTAAGTTTCATATTTTGAATATTCTCGGGAAATTTCAAAGAGTAAATGAATTTGGGGATTTGAGAAATCTCGGTATTTTTAAAAATCTTGAGATTTCAAGAAGTGTCGGAATCTAAAAAAAAGATTGGTCTCAAGAAATCTCGGAATCTCGAGAAAGCTCGGAATCTCGAGAAATCTCGAGATCTCAAGATTTCTCGACTGACCGGAGTCTCGTCTCGCCTCGTCTCGAGGATCGAGAATGAAGGAATAAACAAAGCGGAAACAAAGATGGCGCCACTTAGCTGGACGAGGCCCATCATTGTTTAGCCGAATGTGTAAATTTTACACGCCGCTATCCTACTAGGGTTAATTTTATATCGACACCTATACGTTTCTTATCTATCATGCTACTCATATTTGTTTTCAGAAAACGCTGAGTAGATATTTTGATGTAACACACGCCACTGCTCAGCTGGCTCCGACTTTCATCAGTAAAGTTAATACCGGTATCCAATTGATATTGGTTGGGTCCACATTAGCGGCCCCGGTTTTTCATTACGTGGGACATCCAGTTCTGGAATATTTATGGTGAGTATTTTAGCCAAAGTTCGCTGAAGCTTTATAAAACTTGAAGATTGCTAAAAACTTTCACTCCAACAACCCCATTTGTCTGAAGAAATGATTATGAAAGTAAAAATCCATTCTTCTATCTTTATTGAATTTTAATTTGGGCACAAAGGTCACAGACACACTCCACTGGTATGCTTATGTTAATAGAGTTCGCCAAATAGGCCAGGCCCGTTGTCAAAAATCCCTTTTTTTTTGCCAAATTTAGGGACAGCACGAAAATAAACACAAAAAATCGGAAAAATCCCGTAGAATTGAGTAAACTACTTTTGCCTAGCTGAATTTCGCCGCGTCATATTCAAAATGGCGTCCAAAGTTGGCCAACGTTGAAAACCCTTTTTTCGTTTAAAAAAAAAACGATGCGTCCTACAAAAAAAAGTTTCAAATAAAAGTTGTAGAACTTATTAAAACAAACAATTTAAGCCTAATCCGATTTTAATAAATAAATAAATAAATTTTTTATCGCACAAAAAAACAGCTAAAAATCGAGATTTTTTCAATTGCTTAATTCTTTGAAGAAGATATAATATTTTTTCATGAAACTTGGGAATGTATAGTCCTCGATAAGTAGAATAAGCTGATATTTTGAACATTGTAAAATTCCTTATAGTTTTTTGCAAAAAATCGCATTTTTCGCAAAAAAAATGCTTATGAAAGGGCTAAAAATTTTCTTCAAGACTTGTACTTTCGTGTACAAATAAAGCGCGAATCGTAATATGATTGTTAATATGCTAAAATGACCGCGCAAAAATCGCCATTTTTTTTACCGAGAAAATGTAATTTTTTCAAAAAGTTTGAATTATATCGAAATGGCGTTATTGCCATTCGATACTTGGTATTTTTTTTCCAAATTTAAAAAATAACTTTACTCTACGACCTTCTGGAGCCGATATATATTTTTTTTTTCGAAAAATCGCCACTGCCTTATTTCTTAACATTAACGGCTGAAATTTGCACAGATCGTAGTTAAATACTTGTAGTTTCATATAAATATTATTTTATGGCAGTCAATGTCATTTCCTAATCTGTAGACTACATGGTATTGACCCCTATACAAAATGCTGCCTCCGCCTCGATGTTTGTTCATGCGTGTGGTGATCGGGAGAGAGAGAGACGCCGACTCGGCGTATACAGTTAGCGAGTCAGCGTCTATAGTAGTTTATTCAACTCTACAGAATTTTTTTCGATCTTTCATGTATATTTTCGTGCTGTCCCTAATTTTGGCACGTAACAATGTAATGGGCTTGGCCTAAAAGTGAGACTGGAAATCCTTTGAACTATTCTCCAGTTATTTTTGAAAAATTTTTGTGAAAATGTTTTTTCTTTTCGACGCATATGTTTTGTGCTCCACACTCAATTTGACACATTGTGTTTTACTACCATTATGTAATAATTGAATGAATGATTGTAGGTACATAACAGGAGTGACAACGATAGCCGCGGGGCTGAGCTACATCCTATCAAGGGACACCTATAAGATATTAGCAAAACGTTCTGGGAAAAAATGAGGTTACTCGGCGAACGTAATATAATCTAGTACTCCTTTTATTTTAAAAAGAATGTCGAGCGATGTTTTCATTTGATCTTTTGTAAGAAAACTGTGAACTGATGTGGTCATAAATAAAAATGGCTGGAGACTGCACGACTTCCTTATATTCCTTCATATAAAAGGGTAGGGGCGACTTCAATTTTTCAGAGAACCAAATACTACTAATAGGCCAGGTCCGTTGTCAAAAATACCTCGTTTTTTGCCAAAATTAGGGACAGCACGAAAATGTACGTAAAAAATCGGAAAAATTCCGTAGAATTGAATAAACTACTTTTCCCGAGCTGAATTTCGCCGCGTTATATTCAAAATGGCGTACAAAGTTGGCCAAAAACACTTTTTTTCGTTTTAAAAACGAGTTAGCAGTATACAGTTAGCCGACTCGCTCTCGGTCGGCGTGTCTCTCTCTCCGACCACCACGCACATGAACGAACATCGAGCGGAGGCAGTATTTTGTATAATAGGGGCCAATACATGTAGTTTACAGATCAGGAAATGACACTGACTTCCATAAAATAATATTTATATGGAACTACAAGTATTTAACTACGATCTGTGCAAATTTCAGCCCTTAAGGTTAAGAAATGAGGAAGTGGCGATTTTTCGAAAAAAAAAAATTATCTCGGCTCTAGAAGGTCGTAGGGTAAATATTTGTTTTTTTTAAATTTGTAAAAAAATAGCAGCTATCGAATGAGAATAACGCCATTTCGATATAATTTAAACTTTTTGAAAAAAATTATATTTTTTTCCTGTCAAAAAAATGGCGATTTTTGCGCGGTTATTTTAGCATATTAACAATCATATTACGATTCGCAGTTTATTTGTACACGAAAGTACAAGTCTTGAAGAAAATTTTAAGCCCTAACTGAACTCTCTACGTGCATTTGTGTATGAATTATTGGAGTTAAAAAAAGCATTTTTTGCGAAAAAATGCGATTTTTGCAAAAACTATCAGGAATTTTGAAATATTCAAAATATCAGCTTATTCTACTTATCGAGGACTATACATTCCCAAGTTTCATGAAAAAAATATTATATCTTTTTCAAAGATTTAAGCAATTGAAAATTTTTTTTGCGATTTTTAGCTGTTTTTTTTTTGCAATAAAAAATTAATTTATTTATTTATAAAAGTCGGATTAGGCTTAAATTGTTTCTTCTAATCAGTTCTACAACTTTTATTTGAACACTTTTATTTGTAGGACGCATAGTTTCTTTTTTAAAACGAAAAAAGCGGTTTTTGGCCAAATTTGGACGCCATTTTGAATATGACGCGGCGAAATTCAGCACGGGAAAAGTATTTTTTCCGATTTTTTTATGTATATTTTCGTACTCTCCCTAATTTTGGCACCAAAAAATGTAATGGGCTTGGCCTATAAACTTATACTATACAGTGATGGGCCCCGTCCAGCTGAGTGGCGTCATCTTGATCTCCTCTTTGTCTATTCCTCCGTTGGTTAGTAGTGTCTCAAGTGTTCGCACCTTCTACCAGCTAATGTTTTGAGAGCATTGTGTAAATTTTACACAACGCTATCTTTAAGCACCCCACTGAGAGCGCTATCCTTCTAGGGTTAACAAACTTTGTGCATGTGGCACAAAGTAGAAACACGGGAGGCCATCAAGAAAAATTCAACCACCTATATTTTTTTTACATCCCCAACATGATATAATGTGAAAATAAAACAGTTTTAAAAAAAATAATTTTTATTGAAAGGGTAACAATATTTTTATTTATCAAAAAAAAAGACCAAAATGTACATAATCATCTCAATAGAGAACACTAGCGATAATCCTAATATAAGACGATACTAATAAAAACATAATATACTCATAAAATACGTTAGTAAACAAAAGACAGCAGCAGGAAAAAATATCCGATCAATATTAAAAATATTTCAAATTAAACGTATTCCTTTTTATTATATACAGGGTGAGCAAAAAATCGCGGTAAGGCAGAATGACTCGGCGGGGGTGCACTTTAGGGAAAAACGTTGGATACAAAAGTTTTAGGATTTTTTCTGGCTATTTTCCGGTGACCTTGGATTTTCGTTTGACCATGACCTTAAAGGTCATTTAAAGGTCAAACGATTTTTTTTCAAATGGGACTCCGTACTTTTGACGCCGGAAATAGAGAGAGCGGAAAAGCTTACGTTCAGATATGGCCTTGACCCCCTCCTTTGACCTTGGGGATCCCCGCAAGGTCAAACTGCGAAAATCCTCGCAACATCAGACTAGCTTGAAAATTTATTGTAGTCGTAAACATGTAACGTTCATTCTTCTATTCACATTATTCTTTTCATAAAGGCTTTTGCTCAGGAATATTTTTGCATCTGCTGTATTTGGCATATCGTAATGCCAGATCTAGACCAAATAACGAATATAAGCTACAAAATATGATTAAAACTTAATAAAACAATCTAAAAAATTAACAACATAACCATTAAAAAACACACAGGAAAAATATCACTAGCGCACGATAAGAGGTAACCAATGTTTCATCCTTAACCCTAGTAGGATAGCACGTGTAAAATTTACACAATGAAGGGCGCGTTCCGCTGAGTGGCGCCATCTTGGTCTCCTAAAGAGGAGACCAAGATGGCTGCCACTCTGCGGAACGGAGAAATAGATAAAGATCTGTTTCTCCGTTGGTTAGTAGCGTCTCGACCATCTGCACAGCGCCGTTCACGCCTTCTACCAGGTAATTTTTTTTAGAGCATTGTGTAAATTTTACGCAACGCTATCTTTAAGCACCCTACTGACACTGCTATCTTTCTAGGGTTAAACGCATTCACGTTCACTCACAAAGAAATACGACAATTATTTATTGGGTTCTCCTGTTACTTCTGTATTTTCATTTCCATTCAGTTTTCATGAATTGACCCTCCCAAACGATTAATGGGGCATTTCAACCGATCAGAAAAATATTTAATTTTATTTTGTGAAACGTCACAACCCTAATTTTATCGTACGATATTGCTGGTGAAATACGTTACGGCATCAAGTGTTATCGGATTCCGATTCGCTGTCGCTGCATATCCGACGTTTTTTAGTGCAAAACCTGGGGCCCTTCGGTTTCTTCTTGTCTTTGCCGCCCTCGCCGGACGTACTGCCAAAGTTGTACTTCGCCTTCAGCCTCTCCCTGATGAGCAAGCCCTTGATGAGCTTCCTCCAATTTCCGTAAACACGTTTTTCGATCTTCTCGTTCTCCCTTTTCTCAATTTCGTCTTGTTCCTATAAACACAGAGCGATATTCAACATTATTCGTTGAAACAAAACGAGTTTCTTGTATGTCTAAAAGAATAAATAGATAAGACCCCTTTATTTTTTTGCGTATATGAACTGGTCTTTGAAACGCTACAAGCAAAATTCATATGAAAGATGGTGATTTAAATGAATTAACCGGTTTCGGCCGAAAACGCCACTCCCGGTACATCGCTCTTCAGCGCCTCATAACTAATACTATTTGCGACAGAAAAATTCGACAGGGACATATTTTTGAAGTTTAAAACGTGCCCTTTCCGATGGTGTTCATGAAATTCCTCCAAAAAATTATTAATTATGAAAAAAAAAGCAGTTTAAAAAAAAACACGATTTTTTGCACATTTTTTTTTGTTTTTAATCAAACTTTTAAGGGGTTTCCAGTCTGCAATAGACCTGGAACCTCACTAACTGGTGGAATAAATGTTTGAATTTTAAGTATACATGGTTTAAAGATCGATTTTTTGCCTTATGCGTTCAAAATGGCGCCTGAACTGCAAAATTTTTGCGTAAAAATTCAAGAATTTTGTATTGGAAAATGATGCACTTTTACAAAAAAATTGTCAATAATGAAAAGTTATTAAAATCATTCAGTGAATGCACTAGAATTTTTTTCAAAATTTTTTGGATTTTGCAAATAGTTAATTTTTGCACAATTTAAAAAATTGCTTAAAAATTCTGAAAAAATTCCAGTGCATGCTTTGAATGATCTTAAGAACTTTTTATTCTTGACAATTTATAGTAAAAATGGATTGTTTTCGAGAAAAAATTTCTAAAGATGAAATTAGTATCGAAATTTAGAAATTTTTGTCTCGAAAACAGGGCAGTTTTACTATAAATTTCCAAGAATAAAAAGTTCTTAAAATCACTCACAGAATACACTGGATTTTTTTTCATATTTTTTTAATATCTGCAAAATCTAAAAAGTTCCTCAAAAAATTTTGAAAATATCAGTGCATGCTTTGAGTGATTTTAAGAACGTTTTATTCTTGACATTTTTTTGTAAAAATGCATTGTTTTCTAGAAAAAAATTTCTAAATTTCGATACTAATTTGATCTTTAGAAGTTTTTTCTCGAAAACAATGCATTTTTTCTATAAATTGTCAAGAATAAAAAGTTCTTAAAACCATTCTATGAATGCACTGGAATTTTGCAAAAATTGAAAAAATCCAAAAAATTGCTCAAAAAATTTTGATGAAAATCCTAGTGCATTCATTGAGTGATTTTAAGAACTTTTTATTCTTGACAATTTTTTATAAAATCGCATCATTTTGAACCCCGAGGACGGTAAAATACATCATTGTATTTTTCTTAGAAACCTTCATTCCTTTCTCACTAGTTTAATTATTCACTACAATTTATTTTTTATACAAATTTCTAATTAATAAAATCTGTATTGAAATGCATTTTGGATTACCAGTTCCCAAGCTGCGACTAATGTATCAGCAAACTCTTCACAGACGGACGAAACCGTCGTAAGTCGGATGGCTCCATCCCCCATGAAAATCGAATCCTACTATGGCGGGAGCGCAGTCGATGTCCATCCTCTTGCAAATTTTATTAAGACCCGGTACTAAAAACGAAAAAAAAAAAAAATACAACAACACTAGGCCCACAAGAAATTCACGTGGAATCTTACGTTTTAAATGTACTGTGCGCTTAGGCAGCATGCACGCCTTGAACAGTTCCACATTTCCAAAGGCGTTGCGCGGGACAACTCCATTTTCAGCCGTCGGAGGTTCATATTCCGTAGTCTGCCATATCCCGAAGATCTCCAACAGTTGGTCCGTTATTATCTGATTTGAGAGCTACAAAATTACGTTGCCAAGTTAGCAGTACAAGAATGGACACAAGATGGGGCACATGTTTTTTTGTTAATCCCCCACCACCTAGTTACCATATTTTTTTCTTAACCCTAGTAGGATAGCGGTGTGTAAAATTTACACATTCGGATAAACAATGAAAGCCCCGTGCAGCTGAGTGGAGCCATCTTGGTCTCCTCTTTGTCTATTCCTCCGGTGTTAGTAGTGTCTCAAGTGTTCACGCCTTCTACCAGGTAATGTTTTGAGAGCATTGTGTAAATTTTACACCCTTTAACGTCAAAACTACAGTTTTTGTATATCCTCTCTTTAGCGACGTGCCAAGTACAAGAAACGATGGAAAAAAATCTGGAAATGCCTTTCCGAGTATTTTTGGGAGTGCTCTTTCGAATGGCACCAAAAAAAAAAAATCATAAAAGTTGAACCTTACCCCTGTTTTTGGCCATTTAAGTTGAAAAGAGCACAATTTTTCAGGTCAATTTTTTTTGTACATGATTTTTGACTGGAAAGAAATTTTTCTTTCGACAGAAAACTACGGGAAAAGTGCATTCGAGAGTTGTACTGAAAAGTTATGTACTTAGAAAAAATTAATTCCAACATTAAGTCCAATATCTCGGCCAAAAAGGCACATTGGACGGGGAGGGGAAACTTTCATAATTTTTTTTACTCAAACCTGGAGAACTTTGCGGCAAAAGTTTAGAGAACAAAAAGTGTTCAGATTCATCCAAAGAGCACGCCTGATTGTTGTCTGAATTTTTTGTCACATTTTGGCCATTTTTCCAAAAATCCGAAAATGACCAAAAAATTCTGAAAAAAAAATTACACACCTCGCTTGAAGAGTCCTAAACAAATTTCTCAACAAAAAATTTGGCTCAGTTTGGCCATTTTCCCGTTAGAAGGTTTAAAAAAATGGTCTTTCCTAAAATTTCCTAATCTGGGAAAAATACACGTGTTCTTGGCTCATACTCAGTAGAGTCTGCGCCAAAATGGCTGTCTCCAAAATGTCCATTTTTTCATTTCAATGTTCCAAAAATTGGCCGAAACCCAAAATTGCAGGAAAGACCGAAAATTCTGGAAAAATTCGCACGTCTCCCTTAAATCATGTCCAAGAGGTTTTGCACAAAACTGTTGACGTTCAAGACTACCGAGAACGCTATCCAGCTAGGGTTAAAAAAAAAACGTCGAAGATGGAAATAGTGGTCATGTGAAAGCTCGAAGCGAAACTTTTTTGTTTACACGTACGTATTTTACCCGTCAAATTAAAAAATGCTATTGGTGAGAGCTCAACATCGATTCGGAACATACATTTGTTCCTACCTTATCGTACTTTGGCCTCGCCTTGACTATCTTGTACGGTTTCTCGCCTGGCTTCACAACTCTGGCCTCTTTCACCCAAATGTCGCGGGACCTACACACGTACACGCAATTCCTCGGGTATACCGGCTCTCCCCCTGACGTAACCTAGGGGTTGGACGTCTGGCGGGTAGATCTCTTCAAATTTAAGCAAGTGCCTTCTGAGGGCGTACAACGGGTGATTTTTGTACCTGCAGATTGAAAAATGCATTTATGGGAATCGTTTAATACGCCGCGAAGAATAACTCACTCGGCAATGGACTTCGGTAGAGGCTGATCGAGCTGTTGTCTGTTCAAGTCGTCGTCTTCTTCTTTGTCTCTCGCAGTACGCGGTCCCTGGAACGGCATAAGTGACTCTCCCCACCACTTTGCGTCCACCCTCAGTTTACGGGTAACGGTATTGAAGTTTTTGCAGTATCTCATCGTGACGTCTTTCAAGAAATTGTCATTGTTCCACGCTACAATGTAGGACACGGGATGGGTGGCCCTCGTCTATACAAAAGCAAAAATATAATTAACTGAAGACTGTTTTACGCATACCAATTTATTGGTCAATAAATTGTAGAATTTATTCTTCAATGAATTGTCCAATTTTAGTAACTGTTTACACTTTGCAATTTTTGGAACAATTTATTGGCCAATTTCAACACTGCCAACTCTCAGTGATTAAAACCTGAGACTTTTCGTAGGTTTGTCCTTAAGAGAAATCTCTTACGAGGTTGGTACACTGAAATAAATGTAATAAGTTACTAAATATCCCCAAAATTGGGCAAGAAACTAGAGCAAGTTCTAAATTCTACTATTTATTATACAATTTATTGTTGACAATAAATTGCGCGCAATTTCTGTTTTACACGTATTTCAATAAATCGAAGGTCAACTTGTACAATTTATTGTGAGAAAAATTGGTGTATGTAAAACAGTCATAAGTATTTAAGGTTTAACTACTTCTAAAAATTACCATATTTAAAATCATAAGATAGATTCAAAACATCAATATATTTGTGATAATATTTTATTCGCCTACTAATCATAATCAAAATTTGGATTAATCATTGCTTTTAAAAATATGCATTACAAGATGCTGCTATCTGGTGAGTTGGTACGGGTCGCTGAAGTTGATTTTTACCCAAAATTCTCGTTTTTTTGCTGTTATCTCCGAAATTATTAGTTTTACCAAAATAATGTAAAAGGAAAAATTTGTTGGAAATTTAATTTACTACAAAAAAGGTCCTATAGACCAAATTGCTGAGATTAATATTTCTTGAGATATTAGACTTTAACTTATGAGTAGTAGAAAATCATCAAAGCAAAGTTTTCTTCGATAAACCGTAAAAATTTTGTACTTGTAGTTAAAGTCTAATATCTCAAGAAATATTAATCTCAGCAATTTGGTCTATAGGACCTTTTTTTGTAGTAAATTAAATTTCCAACAATTTTTTTATTTACATTTTTTTGGTAAAATTAATAATTTCGGAGATAACAGCAAAAAAACGAGAATTTTGGGTAAACATCAACTTCAGCGATCCGTACCAACTCACCAGTACAAGTTACATTTTCGCTGTAATGGGCACTTTTGTAGAGTGTTTTATTCTGAGTAAATCGAGACCAAGACCAATGTAATAGCATAAAATGCGACTGAGTTATAGAAATCAAAAAAAAAAAAAAAATCGATTTACGTGTATTTCAAATGGAAAATCTTTTCACGCTTTGGGAAAGTACTTAAAAATTAATATTAAGGGCTGTAACTTTCAGGGATTTTTTTTTCGACATATTCAACAAAATTTCTGGGTGGGGACTGAAAAACAAAAAAAATAGTTGAAAAGAATCACCCTATTACTTACGAATAATTCATTCACGCAGTGGACCTGTCCGTGTACCACGTCTACGCTTATCCATTTCTCTTCATTTTCCAAAAACACCTCCGCCCAAACGTCGACGCCCTTTTTCTTCTTGTTGCCGGACTTATCGGCATCGCTGTCACCTGACAAGTTCTTCTTGTCCATCTTGACATTTCGAAAGCTAATCCTCTGCTTGACCTTCGGCCTGGGCACGAAATAATCCAGGTCGCTGTCGCTGTCGTGGTGCTTCTTCTTGATGGGCTCGGGCATGTAATCGCTATCGGACTCGCTTTCGTACCGAGGCTTCCTCTTCTGCACCGTACGACTGCGGTCCACGTGTTTCTGCTCCACGATGCGGCCTTTGATCAAGTTTATTATGTCGTTCTTTACGTCGACTTGCTTGACACTTTTTAATTTTTCAAGACTCGCCCCGCGAGTCGATAATCTTGGGGAATCGACGTTCTTCCTCGTGAACGGGCTCCTTGGTCGAAACTCGTTTTCTGAATTGTCCTCTTCGGTTTTGCGCGATTTGAAACGAAGGGGGTGTTTTTTCTTGTCACATTTACTCATTTCTGCGGCGCTTAGTTTCTTTAGGTTAGGTTTAGACGATTTTGGAACGTTTTTCTTGTCATCGTCTGCCCCGTCCAATTGCGGTATATAATTTGAGGTTCCGGCGAAACTGTCTTCGTCACTAGAATTATATATGCCGTCTAACTGGGGTACCTGTTTAGGTTTTTCTTTCTTTGGTAGTTTAATTTTTAGTATGCTTTTCTTTGTGGCAGGCGCAGCTTTGGCAGGCTTTTGTTCGTTGGCATCTCCGCTACTCTTCGACCTCTTCTTAACCTCTTTAACCGCTAATCTATCTGCATTTTTTTGCGGAGCTCCTTTACTTACGTTCTCTGTGCTTTTTGAACGAACGTTTTTGTCTCTTTCGACGGTTAAGTTGGTCCGTCTCGTACCTTTGGAATCCTTTACTTCGATCTTCTTTTCATTAGTTTCAAAGTCTTTTCTTGTTGAACCCTTTTTGGAACCTCCTTTGTCTTCCTTGGAGTCGTCTTCTTTTTCGGTTTTCTTGCATTTTGATCTTGTCTGTTTCTCGTTATTATTGTCTATCTTTCGTGCACTTGTTCGCGTTTCTGTTTTATTTGACTCACTTTTATTGCTCTTCTTTGCATGTTTCTTGTCCACATCTTTCACAGTATTGTCTAAATTTTTATTTTCATCCTTAACATGGGTTTTCTTCTTCTTATCCTCAATTTTTGCTCCTGTATTATTTTGTAAGTCTTTATCTTTGCTTGTAGAAGTTTTCTTCTCATTTTGTGAACTTGCGATACGTTCGGATTGCTTTTTATTTTTCTGTTTTTCGTCCTCATTTCTTAGAGTTATGTCTGAAGTCTTACCTTTGCCCTTGAGAACGACTTCTCTTATTTTCACCTTTCACTTTTGCCCCTGCTTTATTTCCTAAGCTCTTCTCTTTGCCCGAAGGAACTTTGTTCTTGTTTTCAGGTTTTGCCTTATCTTTATGTTCAGTTTTTGAATCCTTCTTAGGCGTCGGTTCCTTGGCCAGCGAGTGAAGTTCGCTAGCAGGTGGTCTTAGGGGTTCTACCTGAAAGGAAAACACCAATCTACACTGAATTCCGAGAGCCCTTAGAATAGCCACAAATATATATGCCAGCATCTTTTTATTACACGCCTCCTTCTTGTTTATCTGTAGCTGCAAGGCATTTACTAGATCGCAGTTTTTTGGCGCGGGTCTTTCCAGGAGTTTTATCGTTCTCTTGTACCACTGAACGATCTGTTCGAGGTAACCGAGGTCCGTACGTTCGGAAGGGTAACACTTATCGGACGGCAGCAGAGACAAAGCCAAACCTAACGTCTCGGTGTCGCTAATGGATTGGTTTACGTAATTCCCGTGCGCTATCCAGCACAAGAGGTGAACCTTATGGACGTAAATTTGGTTTTCTTTCCTGATGCGATTCAGTCTCCGCTTCATCGCGGCCAATAAGTCAATGCCCTTTTTCTTTCTGCAAGTGTCCGGCATATCTACGGTTATCTGTACGCCATCTTTCGGAATGAGGCTCTTTTCTTTAGGTTCTTGGCTGTCTTTGATCCTCACTTCTTCCCAGTCTTCTTGGTCGGAATCGCAAGACTCAAAGTCACTGGAGTGTAAGTCTTCCGGTTTTATATTTTCCAGAGTTAAGTTCTTGGATTCTCCGGCAGCCAAGAGGTTGGATATGTCGATTTTGTGTTCTTCCGCTTTCCTTCTGGCATTGTATTCCTCGACGTGTTTCTTTGCTTCCTCGATTTTTTTCGTATACTCCTCCAGTTGGTGAAAATTTAATTTTGGCTCACTTGTGCTAGTACTAGGTAGGTCCTTCAGATCAATGTTCGTGTCTTGCTTATCATTTTTAAATTGCGTATCTGTTTCCTCAATACTCTGGTCTGAATCAGAGTCGCTAAGTCTGGTGCCACCTGCAAATATGTCTTTTTCGATTTTGTTGAAGTCCCGCTCGTGTTTTTTCTGTACATTGAAGAATGACGAGGTCAAATCGATTTTGTCGATCGGTTGTAAGTAATTTTCTATGTCGCTTTCACTAGAAGAGGTGTTTGCAATATTTAATTTCTTTCCTGTGTCTGAGACCTTTGCAAGAGACTTGTGAAGTCTTTTTAAAGGAACCTCATCCTCGCTATCGCTACTCTGTTCTATTATCGGTGTTCTTTTAGTTGCTCTTCTTGTTCTGTGCATCTTAGAAGCTAAAAAAGAAACAATCATGATTACATATAAAAATGTCACTGATATGAGTTTGCTGTTTAAAACTAAAGCCTTTATAAACTATTATTGGAAACCATTGATTATTAGATAAGTGGCAAATCCACATGTATTTTTTGTGAATCAAATTCAAATTGAAAATTAAGATTAGGATTAAAGGTTACAAAATATTATGAAACAAGTAAAAGATTGGCGTTTCGAAGACGAGTAAAAATTACGATAAATGTATTATCAAAGAAGAGAGAGCTACTTAAAAATTTTAACACATTAATTTTAAACGCCTTTTTATTTACCTTCCTGAAATTTCCCGCGAAAACATAGAATTGAAAAAGAATATAGATTTTCTAAAATCACTTACATTACAAAAATTATAGTTAAAATACAACTCTAAATATAAAAGCGTAAGGTTTGTTTTTTTATTATTTTTAGCTTTTTACTTTACTTTTTACTAAAATTTTACTAGAAACATTCAGGTTATAACCATATTCGCATGCACACAACTTTACGTAATGTAAATACACTCGAACCCCTCTTATTTCACCGTCGCTTAATTACATCCTCTGTTATTTCACCACGTCCCCTATTAGGTCGCGAAACCTCCCGGTTAAGTCGCGCATGTATAAGCTTGGAAACTGGATTCTCATGTGTATTTTAACTGAACAAAATGATGTGTATATTTATTGATATAAAGCAGGTTATTACGAAAAATATCTAACTTGAAAAACATTCAATGGAAGAATTGAACAGTCAGGCACTACGGGTGACAATGTACAATTTTCTTTCAGTTGGATGAATTTTCGTTATAACAAGTGCTGTGGTATATCTCTAAATACTTACTTTTGAGTTAAAACAAAAAAGTTATGTCCACTAAAGGCAAAATTTATTGCGGGAATAAGGCACGGATTTGCGACTATTCATGCGAGAATCCAATTTCCGAACTTTTACTGGCCGCAACTTCAACCGGAACTTTCGTCGCCTGAGATAAGGAAACTGCTGGCACTGGCAAAGGGTTCTTCTGACTAATTGGTCATTCGAAGGGACATGCGACATTTGACAGCGAAGTTCGGTTGTGTGGAAGTACAAGTCGGGGTTCGTGAGTTCGTAAATATGGAGTTCGATATGTGGATGTTGAGTGTAACACCATTTAAGTCCTTCTTCTTCTTCCTGTGTTGTAAGCGATTTTTTTTTCCTATACATGAAGAAGAAGAAATACTCTTCTGCTTCTTCGAATAACCTTGAGTTATTGTAATTGATTTTTAAATATTTTTACATTTTGTCAATTGTCATAAGTGTCAAAACATGGCAGAAAATTCGAAAGGTAAGGTACAGATTGAAGATAAATATTAATTTTAAAATGTTATAATTCGCAATACTGGCTGTGTGTTCTAGATGAAGCTACGTCAAAAGAAAATAAACCGTCTTCCTCTAGAACGTCTGGTGATAGTACTGCCGGAATGAGTATGGAACACCTTCGTAGATATCTGGCAGAAAAGTTAGGATTTTTTGATGATGATGAGGGAGACGAAGCCGAAAAAATTAAGGTATTAATAGATTCCACGTGTTAGGTTACGTATGCCGGAATGAAATGTAATGTTTTGATATTTTTCAAATAATGCAATAATTATTACAATACATTAGAAAACATTTTCTATCTTGCCAGGTACTGGACGACGTTAGTGTAGATGGTATTGTCGATTACATAAAGAATAAAAAGTGTCGTAAGATCATTACTATGGCGGGAGCTGGTATATCAACTTGTAAGTAAATAATATGTGCGTTACCAATAATACTTTATTAAATGACGTACTCCCGTTTAGCTGCAGGAATACCAGATTTTCGTTCGCCCGGCACCGGCCTGTACCATAATTTGCAGAAGTATAAGTTGCCCCATCCCCAGGCTATATTTGAGCTAGACTTCTTCGCGGAAAATCCCAGACCATTCTTCGAATTGGCCAAGGAATTGTACCCGGGCAGCTTTAAGCCTACCATTTGCCACTATTTCATTAAACTTCTGGTAGACAAAGGCTTATTGCTTAGGCATTATACTCAGAACATCGATACGCTCGAAAGGGTTGCGGGTATACCGGATGATAAACTCGTCGAAGCGCACGGTACCTTTCACACTGGCCATTGTATGCAATGTAGGGACCAGTATAGTCAAGACTGGATGAAAGGTATTGTTTTTAACGATACGTTTATTAGTAATAACTGGTCTTATTCCAGAGAGAATCCTTAAAGACGATCTTCCAATTTGTGAGAAATGTCCAGGCGTGGTTAAGCCCGACATCGTATTTTTTGGCGAATCTTTGCCTGACACATTCCACAAGCTTTTAAAGAAGGACTTTGCCGAAACAGATCTGCTTATAATACTGGGATCCTCTTTGGCAGTCCAACCTTTTGCGTCTCTCATCGACAGGTAACTTTTTATATAGTAAAGTGTTTTTTATTTTCTGTCAGTTGTGAACTTATACAACGCATTATCGGCGAAGAATTAACTGAAGTAGCGAAATGTTGCAGAGCGCCGAATCACGTTCCACGTCTCTTGATAAATAGAGAAAAGGCGGGACATAGAACGGGTGTCATGGCTATGCTCGGTATAGGTGGAGGGATGGATTTCGATAGTAAGGATAACACCAGGGATGTGCTGTGGTTAGGGGACTGTGATGATGGCTGCCAACTTTTGGCAGACAAATTAACTTGGGGGGTAAGTAAAATGTCGTAGAATAGTAGGTTAAAATTTTTTTATACAACGCAAATAATAACGAAAAAAAGTTTTCTGCTTTTCAGTACACTTTTAGTTTCATATTACATCATTCCGCTTTGAGTTCTATTATTTATTTGAATACAGAAGAACGACAAAAATAACTTTGATAGAAAATACTAAATA
This sequence comes from Aromia moschata, assembly GCA_029963805.1. NCBI lineage: Eukaryota > Metazoa > Arthropoda > Insecta > Coleoptera > Cerambycidae > Aromia > Aromia moschata. Next base: position 473,156 of record JAPWTK010000233.1, read on the forward strand.
TATATAAAAATAAAAATACTAATCTTTTCAGTGAGTAAAATAGTGTAATAATACTACTCTTATTTGTGTAACGGCTTTGTCTGCCTCACTTAACGAACGTCTCTTCACATTTTTGGAGTAAATTTCATTTCACATATGGTATATTTATTGTTACTATAAAATTGTATACCGCACACTTTATTTCTTGATATACTGCCACTGTGTGTTTCACCCTAGTAGGATAGGCTCATGGGCTTAAAGAACTTTGTAAAATTTACACAATCTTTCAAAACATCACATGGTAGAAGGCGTGAATGGCACTGTGTAGATCGTGAAGACACTACTAACCAATGGAGGAATAGACAAAGAGGAGACCAAGATGGCGCCACTCAGCTGGACGGGGCCAATCATTGTTTAGCCGAATGTGTAAATTTTACACGCCACTATCCTACTAGGGTCATGTAGAAAATACCATATGTATATGCATAATTCAGATAATATGCTGTACCTAAATATAGCCATCCAAAAAAAACGTCATCAACTCTGGCTATGAACGAGAGAGATGGAAATAGCGGTCATGTCTAAGCTTTTAGGTTATGTCAAACTTTTGACAAGTGACTGTCACAATTTGTAAAATAAACAATGACTGTCATATGATGTGGCAGCCTTGACAAGTAAATAAGGTTATAAATTCGATTAAGAATAGAAATACGTCTTTTTTTCTCGGCCAACTTTGATGACATATTTTTTTTTGGATGTATATACGTATTTTTATTATATTTAGATTTAAAAGAGTAATATTTTTTTGTACTTTAGGATGAACTCAGGGAGTTATGTAAGAAAGAGCACGAAAGAATTGATGGAGATAGCAAAAAGGACGACAGTACGTCCGAAAAAAAAAAAGAATCCTCGAGTTAAATCTACAATGAGTAATATTAAAAAACTTGGCACGTAGGGCAACGCAAGCTATTCCTATGGATATTACTGACTAGGGAAAAAAATGTTTTTTTTTTTAATTTTTTGAAAGATGTTTTGTTCTTAGTTTTATCAATAAAATTATTTTAATGTCTACCCTAGTGCACATAAATACACTAAATTTAACCTTAGGTTTCCTTGGGGCTGGTTAAAAACCTTTGTTACGGTTTGGTGAATTATAACTTTTCTCCTCGTTTATGACAGTGGACGTTGTTATCGAACTGTCATAATTATTTTTGCCTAGGATTCCTTACGATTTTAATTAATTTATCCCTAGTGGGATAGCGCTCTCAGTAGGGCGCTTAGAGATAGTGTTGTGTAAAATTCCCACAATGCTCTCAAAACATTACCTAGTAGAAGGCGTGAACAATTGAGGCACTACTAACCAATGAGGAATAGATAGACAATGAAGATACCAAGATGGCGCCACTCAGCTGGACGGGACCCACCGTTGTTTAGCCGAACGCATAAATTTTACACACCGCTATCCTTCTAGGGTTATAACTGCAAGCTTTCAGTTTATGATTACCGTCAACAGTGTGTTGGTCTGTGTGAAGATTTCTCTGTTCTATCATATTTTAAATGAACCATATGTTCTTTAAGTCCAGTGAAAATTGATATTTTTGTTTGACCAAAGAAACTTCAAGTAACAAAACATTCAAAACGATCCTTAAATAGTGTTATTGTAACTTTTGTGAATGAGATTAAAAAAAATTGTCTAAAGATGAAAATTGTTTAATTTTTATTCATGTTTTGAAAAAATGTTTTGATCCTATTTTTATCAAATAAATACATTATAAAATCAATAGCTCCTTCCAAACAGAGTATAAAATGACGGCTTTCTGGCGCAGTCAGGGTGGATACACTTGTCTGTCGGCTTGATTTGGGCCGGTTGTTCCAACGGGATGCAGAGCGTTTTCGCGCCCATGGAGGGAGCTCCGGGTTCCACGGCTTCTCCGTCATCCCTGGGAAAAACGAAAATGAGCAAGTGAAACAATCAACGAACGAATTTAATCATAATAAAAGCGTACCTTGCACTGTCTGCTTTGATTTTGTCCTCGCAAGTGCTGTCGCCACAGAAAGGGGCCAAGATTATATTCTTTTTGTCCAAGTTGGGCGTGAACTGGGACCAATCGGTGAGCAAAACTGTATGAGACTCCAAATCTTCCACCGCCCTAAAAATGGAAACGTTCAGTGCATGATTATCGAAAGTATTGCGTCACAGTTTGTACCTTTTGAGGAGACTGTTCTGTATGTCCTCTAGAAGCTCCTTTAGCTTATGAACAGCGACGGCACGAGGAAGCATGATTTTTTCTCCTGTATCACGCCGGACGGCTACAATCTGGCTTTTTTTCGATATCCTTAGGCCCAAGCTCTACTCTGATTGGTACACCCTTAAAAAACATTATAGCATATTGTAAAATGAATTGTAATACAGACGATTAAAAAAAAACAAGGTTAGAATGCACCGTTGAGGTTATGTTCTGAGGATTTAAACCTTTCACTTTGGACAGACGGTTCATAACCTCAAATAAGTTTAAAATGAACAGACGATTTAAACCTTCTTTCACTTTGGACAGACAGTTGTTTATTAGAAAAAAAAAACATAAGGTTAGAATGCACTAGGGTTAGAGGTCTGTTCTAACCACTAAAATACATTTTCATAACCTAAAATAAGTTTAAAATGAACAGACGATTTAAACCCTTTCACTTTGGACAGACAGTTGTTTATTAGAAAAAAAAACATAAAGGTTAGAATGCACGTTGAGGTTATGTTTTAACCATTAAAATACATTTTCATAATTTCAAATAAGTTTAAAATGAACAGACCATTTAAACCTTCTTTCACTTTGGACAGACGGTTGTTTATTAGAAAAAAAAAAAATGCACGTAAAGGTTAAGTTCTAACCATTAAAATACATTTTCATAACCTCAAATAAGTTTAAAACGAACAGACGATTTAAACCTTTCACTTTGGACAGACAGTTGTTTATTAGAAAAAAAAACATAAAGGTTAGAATGCACGGTTGAGGTTATGTTTTCCTTTCTTTTCATATTTCTAAGTTGACAGAGGATTTAAACCTTCTTTCACTTTGGACGACGGTTGTTTCGAGAAGACTAAGCCGATTAAAATACATTTTCATAACCTCAAATAAGTTTAAAACGAACAGAGGATTTAAACCTTCTTTCACTTTGAACAGACGGTTGTTTATTAGAAAAAAAAAACATAAAGGTTAGAATGCACCGTTGAGGTTATGTTCTAACCATTAAAATACATTTTCATAACCTCAAATAAGTTTAAAACAAACAGAGGATTTAAACCTTCTTTCACTTTGGACAGACGGTTGTTATCGTAGAAAAAAAAACATAAAGGTTAGAATGCACCGTTGAGGTTATGTTCTAACCATTAAAATACATTTTCATAACCTCAAATAAGTTTAAAACGGACAGACGATTTAAAACTTCTTTCACTTTGGATCCTTATGTTAAAACGACAGACGTTAAACATGAAAAGATACCGAGACTGTTTCACTTCTAATAGGATTAGTAAGATTGGGATTATTCACCTTTAATTCCCAGTGGTTGAATTTCCAGCCAGGCGAATAGTTTCCGCGGTAGTCCCCCTTCACTTTGATGCCGGCATCTCTTAGTTCCTTCTCCAGTCCGTCACAAGATGTCTGCAGGGCGTTTCGGGCCTCCTCCGACAGCCCGGCGGTTATTCCGCAAGGCACTATTACTAACTGAACGGACGCCACCCTCGGGGGTAAAACTAGCCCCTGATTATCGGCGTGAATCATTATCATTACACCTGGAGAAGACAGAACTTATCAATAATGGGATTTTATGTTTTTTTTTTTAAATTATGAAACGCTTATTTGAATTTTAGGATTTAAAATATTATTACGAGCAATAAAGGTGAAATTTCTGCTTACCGATGGTTCTTGTCGTAATACCCCACGAGTTTTGGTAGACGAATTTCTTCTCTTGCGTTTCGGGATCCTCGTAGATTATGTCGAACATTTTGGAGAAATTCTGGCCGAGGTGATGGGACGTGGCCCCCTGGATCGCCCTACCGCTGGCAGAAACGAACGCCTCCACCGTCAAAGTGTAGTCGCCGCCAGCGAATTTTTCTTTTTCCGTTTTGCGGCCCTTCACCACGGGTATCGCCAGCAAGTCGGTGTATATTTTGGCGTATAGATCTACAACAAAATACCTTTCAGAACCCTCCTGACCCAGGAATTTTTGATAATACTCTAACCTAAAAAATTCTGACCTAATCAATGTTAATTTTTCAAAATTAACAAGAGAAGAATTAAGAAGAGAAGAATGGTAATTGCTCTGTGAAAGCTTGTCGGGCAGAGACATCTAGTGGATGGTGCCAGAGGTGGCAATCTAGTTATTTAAAGAGTTGGAAAATCATAGATAATTTTAATATACGCTGAATTTAATAACGTGAAAGTGTTAATTTATCTCGGGAGTAAACAATTGATGTATTCTCAATGTGCTCACCTAGGATCTGTCCAACTTCTGCGACGGCTTCTTCTTTAAGGGCGTAAGCGGTGTGCCCTTCCTGCCATAAGAATTCTCTAGTACGCAAGAATGGCTGAGGGTGTTTGAACTCCCACCTCTAAAAGAAGGAAATAATTAAGAAAAAAATATGTTAAGTGATTGGCATCAATAGCCCACATTTAACGATTTTCTTTTCTTTTCTTTTTTTGGGAATAATTCACAATATATTACAAATCAAATGTACGAGAGCCTTCGAAAAACTTCACATCTGATAGGTTAGAATCTGTGATAAATTAGATCAGGTTAGAAAACACATTCAAAGAAATGCATTTAACCTCACTATTTATCACTATCAGAAGTTAAAATGTATCAAAGGCCATTTTCACACATTCTCAGTATCTCCGATAATATGTTTTTTGTTAAGTTGTGTAAAATTTACACAAGGCCTCAAAACATTACCTGGTAGAAGGCGTGAACAATTGAGACACTACTAACCAACGGAGGAATAGACAAAGAGGAGCTCTGGATGGCGCCACTCAGCTGTCCGGGGCTCATCATTGTGTAAATTCTACACGCCCCTAGCCTACTAGGGTTAATAATAATAAACGGTAGAGACAGTATGTCCGAACTCTGCTCATCGCTGCTTAAGGTTAAAAACTAACCTGACCTACTAACTGTTTGAGATTAGTTAGTTTTAGTAGGTTTTTTACGTTTTTCTTTTAGTTTTTTTTTTTTTTTGGTTAGATTTGTAAACGATAAACTTTTGAAAGCTTACTTACAACAACGTTATTCCACTGATTCAGCTTAATGGGTAGATCGCGATACGATTGGATCCACTTGGCGTACGCGGGATACATCACTGTTTCCGACGTAGGACGGACTGCAATCGGCTCAGCCATTTCGGAGTCCCCAGACTTTGTTACCCAGGCGACCTAAATAAAATTCAAACGTATTTTATGGATTTTTTGATAGGGTTTTAAAATGCCCTGTATGTTTTTTTAACAATAGATCACGACTTTGGCATTTTAACCAAAATACTTCCTTAAAAAATTCATTTTGTTGTTAACCCCTCACAGGGTACACTGGGTCTGACAGACCCGAGCGCAAAGTCATATAGGTGAATATCTAGAAGGAGAGGGGGGAAGGGAATTCGTTATGGTGGGGAAAAGTCCTTCTTAGTGTGCTGAATTGAGGGAGCGCTCGCGCCAGTCCAGTGCGGCATCAGCTACGGAGCAAGAAGCATAACAAAATTGGTTTCGGGTCTCCTGGACCCAGTGTACCCGGAGTGTGAGAAAGTGAGTATTGTGAAAATATAATAATTATACCAAATGTTTTAATCGTGTACTCATGTAAAAATTACTGTGTAAATGTATAGCGTGTGTGAAAAAAGTGTGTTACTCTAATATTTTTTAGACGCGGACTGGCACACGATCCGTTGCAGAGCTGGCTACTTTGGAATAACTTAATCTGTAAATTCATGTATAACTTCATTGCATATTTTATACATTTTGAATTTTTATACTTATTATAACAATAAATTATTTCACTTGGTATATTTGGATTTTTCTTTTTCTACCGTTGATGCTACGCATATATATATATTTTTTTTTGTAAAAATTAAATTTATTTACGTAATTGTAATTTATATCATCTTATTTTATGATAAGGTAAGCTAAAAAAATGTTTCTATGGTTTTATTGCAAGTTTTCTGGCGACAATGGCCGTTTATATATAAATACTTTTTAAACTACTAACTTTCGAACGTCAAAAAAAATCACTTATTCTAATCCAACCGCAAAATGACCTTTACAGCCTTAAAGTACAATCCTTAAGCTTCAAAAAGACCACTTATAAAATTTCTTTATCTTCATTTTTCGTACCGTAACAATTTGAAAAAAAAAAAAAGATTTTTTCACAAGGTCTTGTATTTCGTTAAATATTCTAAAAACCTTTAGATTTGAGATTAAAATAGAAGTAAGTATCCGTATTTTTGAGATTCTGGTGATGAATTTAAAAAAAAAAAAACCGTCTCTACGCTGATTTGGCTCCAAGTTATAAGCGATTGAAAATCGCTAGGGTCTCCCAGACCCAGTGTACCCTCAACGGTACAAACCATATAGTGTACCGCGTGAGGGTTAAGAATGGCTCCGTCGTTCGCTCACCTCTGGCGCGAAATCGGCGATGTGCGTCTTCTCCTTCTCGAGGACGCTCCTCGACACGAATATGGGGAAGTAGCAGTTCTGCACGCCGAGGTTCTTGATTTCCGCGTCGAACCAGTCCTTGATAGCCTCCCAGATCGCGAAGGACCACGGCCTGAATATATAGCATCCGGACACATCGTAGTATTCAATCATCTCCCCTTTCGTAATGACCTGGGAATACCAGTCGGATAGGTTTTCCTCCTTCTTGGCTTCCAGGCCTAGCCTCGTTTGTTTCTTGTGGCCGCCTTCGTCCTATAAAAAAAATTGTTGAATTTGGAAACAATGTTGTTGAACTTGCGTCAAACACACTCTTAGATTTTCTGTGCTACCGTTGGTTGCGGAGATATCGTCGATCAAAGGCAAAAGGGTCCTTTTTGATTTAAAGTTCGATATCTCAGCAACAAATGGTCATATCGAGATTTAAAAAAAAAAACGAATTGAAGCTGAATAAACAAGCTATCTGGTACATACAATGGCTATTAGAAATTTTTTTAAAGTTCGTGGACTTGAAAAAAAAAAGCAAAAAAAAACTCGCAAAATTTCTTCTCACTACCTCCTAAAATTGCGCGAAACATGTAGCTCTAAAATTTGTTTTGCCAAAATATCTCAAAACTAGAAACTTGTAGTTTCAAAATGCTATGCTTTTTTTTAGAACTCGATAAGACCATTTTTCACTGAGATACAGCATTCTGAAAAATCACTAAAAAATTCGGAAAAAATGTTTGACCATTTAATTTTTTCCATTAGTGTATATAAATAAATATATTGTCAAACGAGTCCCTTGTTTACATTTACACTGACGTCCACGGGTTTCTTCTCCTTAGCTGCCGGTTTCTGTTTTACCACTTTTTCCTTTGGAGCAGCGGATGCCTTGTTTTCCTTGGATTTGGATGGGGTTTTGGCTGGCGCGGGAAAATCTGTGCCGGTCACTTTTTTGTACTCTGCTTTAAGATCGAGCAAGATCTTCACGGCCGCGTCAATTTCCTCCTGCAAATTAGAGCAAGGAAAAGTCTACTATATCCCAAAGTCATCGAGAAATGTTACCTAGCCATTTTTTATTCTTACCTTACTGGCTTTCTTCATCTTCAAGTCTCTAACAAGGTTCCCCTGGTCGGTCACCTTAACTATCAGGTTCTCTTTAACGCTGTCGCCTTGCCCGGAGCCAGCTGGTGGCGAAACTTGTGTAGTTTGTTCCATTCCCGGTTGCCAATCCTTACCGGTCAAGGCTTTGAAGTCTGCTTTTAGCTGAAGCAGTTCTTTCACTTCGGCATCTATTGTCTTCTTGTCGGCCTTTTCTAAAAGTAAGCCAAATACTGTAAACCATCAATTTATTAAATATCCCGCTTGGTTATCAATGTCGAGCTTTATCCATCGCCTTGTACACCCAACTTATTCACTGAAGGTCTTAATCTTTAGGTTTGGTTATTTGTCCTGCTTGTAGTGTCTGAAGCACAAGTGGCAGAAAAATTATTTGTCCGATTTTGTTGTTAACACGTGACAGCGCAGAAAGCGAGTTATTTGATTTCATGAACCTAACAACCTAACCTACAAAATTTAGGTTAGGTGTGTGCGTTCCGATTAAGTGTAGAAGAAATGCCGTTATTTATGCCGGTGCATATACGATTTTTTCCCACCCCCACCAAGAAACTTCCTCCGCACTCCTCTCTATAAAAAAACGCGCGAAATCCCCAAAAAAAAATCCCCCAATGCGCATATATATTTTATGCGGAGAAGTGTTTTAAGTGGTCCTAAGCTATATATAATTTGATTACATCAGCCAACTTCAACACCGGAAAAGTTTCTAGACAAATACGATTTTTTACTCACGCGAGCATAGTCTTTTCTTTTTTAGCATGAATCCGCCATCATGAAAAGAAAATTGGTCAAATATGTTCTGTAGTATTGTTTTGATTGAGGAAAACTTATGTTTTTTTTTTTAGAAAATTTTTGGATTTTTAATGTCCCTTTTCCAATCCAAAAATCCATCATCAACAACTATTGCCTCCACCTCCCCTCTACAATCCGGGTAGGTAGAGACCTAAATTTTACTTTTCTCCAAAGCAACCATATTTTTTTCTAGAGCATTAATAACAATTCGGAAATGAAGTTGAAAAAACACTAGGAAAAGTGGTTGTTAAGTGTAATTTCATAAGACAAAGAATTATTTTTTATTATCAATATATTGAAAAAACTGGGGACTTCTCGCTTCTGCATGACGAAGGACTAAAAATAAAAAAGAAATTTTGAAAAACTAGCACGAGCTGGCGAAAAGTAAGGTTAGATGACGGGGGGAAAAAAAAAACAATATATATTTTTGAAGAACAAAGATTGAACGAAGATACACGTCCACATTTATTCTTAGGATCCTTTCTAATATCTCAATAGTAAAAAATGTTCCCGTTTGTCGCGAAGTCTTTGGCCCACACTGTACAATTGGTTAATACACAACGTAAATTATTCTCTTGTGTTACTTACTTGCTTTCAGCTGCCTGACTTTATCGCCCTGTGTGGCGATTCGAGCCGCAAGCGCGTCCTCGTTTCCGCTACTGACCGGTGACTGGACGGTTTCTGTGCTTGGGACCGTACCAGGTTTCCAGTCTTTACCGGTCAAAGCCTTGTATTCGGCTTTGAGGGCCAAGAGGGTCTTCACTTCCGCATCCACAGCGGCCTTGTCGGCCTTTTTCGCTTTCAGGTCTCTTACTTTTTCCCCTTGAGACGCAATTTTTTGCAAGACGGTGTTCTCGTCAGTGGTAACGTTCGCTTGAGCTGTCGGAGTGGAGACAGCCGATGGCACAGCTCCTGGTTTCCAGTCTTTACCTACAAACGGATCAAACATTTTAGTTAAATTTTACAAAATGAAACTTTACATCTTACCTGTTAACGCCTTATAATCAGCTTTGAGACCAAGTAACACTTTTACTTCGGCATCTACTGTGGCCTTGTCAGCTTTCTTAGCCTTTAAGTCTCTTACTTTATCGCCTTGGGCGCCGATTTTGTCTAAAATGGTACTTTCGACGGAAACGTCTGCTTCCTTTGCTTCAGGGCCCAGTCTCCCCTAACCCGTTTGATTCGGCTAAAAGGTAAATACAAACTTGATTCAGGATCCCCAAAGGAAATACAAACTTGTGTTTTTTACCGTTATGAAGAGGCTTACCTTGTCGCCTTGTGCGGTTATTTTGGCGCTTAAATCGTCAGCGGTTCCGAGTGGCGCAACGATTGGCGGTGGACTAGTTTTCTCGGTCTTCTTATTAGTCTTATTTTCAGCCTAAAAGATATACTCATTTGGGGAAATGCTAACTTTTATTAATCCGTAACTATTTTTTTTATACACTTTAGTTCGACTAATAGAAGAATGTAGTTAATAAATGGTAAGAAAATATTCAGTCGGAAAATTAAAACAAGAAAAAAGTACCAGTAAACTTTTGGAAAATCTTCAACATTCATTTCAGAATACCCCAGAGGTAAAAGGTCACCTTTAGTTAATGGAATTTAAATGAAGTTGATGTTTAGAAAAACTTTAAATGTCAAAAATAAAAGAGAAAGAAATTAAATGTGTTATGTAACATCGATGAATAGATACGAGGTGGGTTGACTAAGTAACGATACTGAGTTTTCGAATAGAATTACAATTCAGTATTGTCTCCTTCAGAATAACTTGCTTGGGAAGCCACACAGCGCTGGAGACGGTTCTTCCATTTCTTGTAGCAGTGCTGGAACTCGTATACTGGAATAGCCTTCGGCTGGTCAGTTACAGCCGTTTGAATGTTCTCTATGGTCCCAAAATAACGTTTCTTGAGGTGATTTTTCAATCTCGGGAAGAAAAAAAGTCACAAGGACTCAAGTCAGGCGAATAAGGAGGCTGAGAAGCTACAGGAATGTTTTTACTGGCTAAAAGCTCGTTTACTGAAATGGCTGTGTGACAAGGCGCATTTTCGTGATGCAACATCCAGTTGTTCTTGATGTTTGGTCTCACACGCATGACCCTTTTTCGAAGTTTTTCAAGAACCTCTCTGTAAAAGTGTTGATTTACTGTTTGGCTTGGAGGCACGAACTCTTTGTGAACAATTCCCTGGCCATCAAAAAAGCAAATCAGAATGCATTTGATCCTCAACGGGCTGCATTACATGTTAACCTGCTGCCCTTCCAAGTCGCGTCTCCGCAGTGTCGCTAGATCGCACGTTGCCAGTCTCATCACTTAATTTACACACCTCGTAAAAAAAAAATAAATAAACACGGGAAAGTAAGGTTATTTGAGAATAAGATCTGAATTCTCCATAATCTGCCTATTTGTCACTTTGTATTTTAAAAGGCGATCCACCCCGTCACAAGATAAGTCACAAACAATTTTCTTAATTTACGAAATAATTTTATAAGAAAAAAAAAACACCAATTTGAAGAACCAGATTTGCAAACACTATAATAAACTGTAAAGGAATGTCAGCTTCACGTAAACATAACACAAACTATAAAAAAGGTACCCCTACCAAGAATATAAAAAAAAAAAGGGAAAACCGTGTACGTTTTGAAAAAATCTTCCTACAAAAAACCAAACTAGAGTACCATATGGTTACTTTCACTGAAAATTTGTGATCTACATTAGTATAAAAGATCAACTTTCACTTTATGATTATGATAAGACAGGATCGAGTGGGGAGTATTGAATAATATTAGGTACAACCTATATATCAATATCCATGTGGTATTATTTAAACTTCGCAAATACACTAGTAACAAAAATTAAAGGATATTAAAAAAATTCAAAATTTTTGGGTGATCTTGTGAAAAAAAGAGGAAATTGTAGCCTCAAGTGTCTAGTTTGCAGATCTGGACTTCAAAATTTTTTTGCGGGAGCGGTTCTCACGTAATCATCCGAAAACCAACAAAAAAAGAAATTTTCCCAAATTTTTGTTCGTCTTTAAAATGGTCTGTGGACTTCAAAAAATTTTTTCATCATGCGACCATAAAGTTCTTTTAGACAATTTAATCAGCTTTAATTTGACCTCTTAACGAGCTCCGTACGATGATTTGCCGCGGAGTTATCGTCGATTTCGGATGATTACGTGAGAACCGTTCGATTTCGGTTTGGTTTAAACTTTTTTGAAAAAATTACATTTTTTCGGTAAAAACAAAATGGCGATTTTTGCGCGGTTATTTTAGCATATTACGATTCGCGCTTTATTTGTACACAAAAGTATAAGTTTTGAAGAAAATTTTAAGCCCTAACTGAACTCTCCAAGTGCATTTGTGTATGAATTATTGGAGTTTGGCATTTTTTGCGAAAAATGCGATTTTTGCAAAAATTATCAGGAATTGTGCAATGTTCAAAATGTCAGCTTAGTCTACTTATCGAGGACTATACATTCCCCAAGTTTCATGAAAAAATATTATATATTTTTCCAAGATATAAGCAATTGAAAAAATCACTGTTTTTAACTGTTTTTTTTTTTTTGCAATAAATTATTTATTTATTTATTTATTCAAGTCAGATTAGGTTTAAATTGTTTGCTTTAATAAGTTCTACAACTTTCATTTGAAACTTTTTTTTTGTAGGACGCATGGTTTTTTTTTTTTAAACGAAAAAATGGGTTTTTGGCCACCTTTGCACACCATTTTGAATATGACGCGGCGAAATTCAGCTGTGGAAAAATAGTTTATTCAATTCTACGGAATTTTTTCGATTTTTAATGTATATTATTTTCATGCTGTAACTAATTTTAGCACGTAAAAATACATTGGGCTTGGCATATTTACCTTCTTTTTATCGTTAATCGGTGCTGCCGCCTTGACAGGCAGCGCCAGTGGGTTGTCGTTTACATGGCCGTCGGGTATAGCGAATAGAATGATCGGCTGCTCCTTGCACGTATTCAAATCCAACGGCTCGTAGGCCACGTCCACCTTGAAGAAGCCCCTGCGCTGTATCTGTATTATATCGCCCTTCTTCAGCTTCCTCAGTTCGGGATCCCCAAGCATTTGCACCTCTCTCTACAAACGCATATGTTTTTTTTTAAACTGTTACACTCTTTTAACCTATTAACGGACACAATTTTTCGTCCTTTTTGGAGCGTCGAACTCGAAGGGAAATTAATGAATTCACTCAATAAAAAACCACTTATCCTAATGTTTTCGGATGTGATCTTTAGATTTCCGGGGTCAGAATTGTGATTAAATGCTCAAGAAAAAAAATATTGCTGACTTTATGGAGAAAAGTACTGAAAATTTGGGGTTTTTTTTTATTTTTTTTTAGTCCAAAAAGTACTCTAACCTACTCCGGATTGTGGAGGGGAGGTGGAGGCAATAGTTGTTGATGATGGATTTTTTTTGCCGACCTCAACTGACTCTAATCTTTTCAAAATGGCGGACATTGCATAAAATCTCATGAAATATGAATTTTTCTCTAGTATTAACGAGAAAATAATGTTATTGTGAGTTTTTCTTGATCCACAGTCATTTTCCTCAATCAAAACAATACTACAGAATATATTTGACTAAATTTTCAATTTTCAATGATGGCGGATTCAAAATGGCGACCGGATTTCTCAGGAAATGGCGCGTTTTTCATTATAAAAAGTAAATAGGAGTTTGTAATTATACTTTTCCTATGCCATTTTTATAATGAAAAACGCGCCATTTCTTGAGAAATCCGGCCGCCATTTTGAATCCGCGATCATTGAAAATTGAAAATTTAGTCAAATATATTCTGTAGTATTGTTTTGATTAAGGAAAATGACTGTGGATCGAGAAAAACTCCAATAACATTATTTTCTCGTTAATACTAGAGAAAAATTCATATTTCATGAGATTTTATGCAATGTCGGCCATTTTGAAAAGATTAGAGTCAGTTGAGGTCGGAAAAAAAATCCTATCATCAACCCCAACTATTGCCTTCACCTCCCTCCACAATCTGGAGTAGGTTAGAGTACTTTTTGGACTAAAAAAAAATAAAAAAAAATCCCCAAATTTTCAGTACTTTTCTCCATAAAGTCAGCCATATTTTCTTTCTAGAGCATTTAATCACAATTCTGACCACAGAAATTGAAAGATCACATCCGAAAACATTAGGAAAAGTGAATTTTATTCAGTGAATTCAATTTCCCTTGGAGATTGACACTCCAAAAAGGACGAAAAATTATGTCCGTTTGGGCGTTAATGGGTTAATGTATCAGTTGCTGTTTTTATATTTTAGAATTTAAAATAGAGCGGGAGAGTAGTAAAACAAAAAAAATTAGAAAAAAAAAAATTATGCAGGCTTTTCGCATACCCTAGTTTGATGCCCGATGTATTGTTTGAAGTCTTCGTCTTTTCCGAGCAACGGCTTGCTGATGATGTGATCGAAGTACACACACCAAGCTGGCGTAAATTCCGCTTTGTCGGTCTCCGCCAGCCACGTCAGTTTCAGTGTCTTTTTGTAATCTTTGTTGTCCAGATTGGGTTCAGCCTCGACGCTTGTAATTTTGCCGTTCTCACTAGAAAAACCACGATATACAGATCTGGAATTTTTATTTGGAAACGCTGGAGATTCTATTACATGCATATCAAATGCATGGAATATTGGTAGGGGTCGTAGTAGAAGACGGGCGGAGCAGACGTGATACGTAATGTATTCCCCTACAATGTTTAAGCCGACAAACTGACGAAGTCGGTACTCGATGGCAGTGATGGGAAAGCGAGACGGGGATCGAAGTACAGCGTTGTCGAAATCTGGCAGCCATGTCGTCCTGTTTGGTGTCGGCTGCACAACTTTATTATACTTACGCAAAGACGGCTCGATGCTAAATGGCCGCGAAAGGCAGAGCTAGATAGTAGGGGAATACGGTCGTGTGTTTTCTGATAGGTGAGCCTTTGGCAATATTTTGTGGAAGGTATTATTTTAGGTATTATCTTAGCATTCTATATGCTTCCAAAGTGAAGTTCCACACGTGTATACGCAAGTTTTTTCTCAATTAATAACTTACCGATTAATCCTTTTTATCATTAAATTTCCCCAGTTGATGAACGTGGCATTCTCGCCCTCTTTAAGGCACTCAGCATCGACTCTGTCAATGAGAATCCTGGGAGCGACCCAGACCTCCTTGGTGCCGACGTCATTGTTCTTGGGATGTTTCGGGACCGTCAGGCATTCTTCTTTAACGTCCTTTACGGAAATTGGCACTGGCTCGTCGTATTCTAAGGCGGTGTAACGAGGAGCTATCGGATCTATAACCTATAGAGACTTATCGATGTGGTGAACGCCTTTTTGAAAGGGAAATATCGATCCTATTACATTAAACCTTCACAAAGCATTTGATTGCAGACAATATTGTAAAAACATTTTAAACATAATGGTTGGAGTGTGTAAATTAAGTAATGAGACTGATTTTTAAATTTTTTTTTATCCGAATAGAATTACAATTCAGTATTGTCTCGTATTGTCTCCTTCAAAACAACTTTCTTGGGAGCCACACGGCGCTGGAGACGGTTCTTCTGTTCCTTTTTAGCAGTTTAAAAAAAAACACGATTTTTTTGCACATTTTTTTAAAATCAATTTTTCAAGGGGTTTCCGGTCTGCAATGGACCTGGAACCTCACTAACCGGTGGAATAAATGTTTGAACTTTAAGTAGACGCGGTTTCAAGATCGATTTTTTCCCTTATGGGTTCAAAATGGCGCCTGAACTGCAAAATTTTTGCGTAAAAGTTCAAGAATTCTTTATTGGAGAATGATGCACTTTTTACAAAAAATTGTCAAGATTAAAAAGTTCTTCAAATCACTCAAAGAATGCACTGGATTTTTCTCAAAAAATTTGGAGCAACTTTTTGGATTTTGCAAATAGTCAATTTTTGCAAAATTTAAAAAATTGCTTAAAAAAATTCTGAAAAAAATCCCAGTGCATTCTTCGATTGATTTTAAGAACTTTCTATTCTAGACAATTTATAGTAAAAATGCATTGTTTTTCGAAAAAAAAAAAAATTATAAAGATCAAATTAGTATTGAAATTTAGAATTTTTTCTCGAAAAGAATGCATTTTTACTATAAATTGTCAAGAATAGGAAATTATAAAAATCATCCAAAGAATGCATTGGAATTTTTTCAGAATTTTTAAGCAATTTTTTTTAAATTTTGCAAAAATTGACTATTTGCAAAATCCAAAAAGTTGCTCAAAAAATTTTGAAAAAAATCCAGTGCATTCTTTGGATGATTTTAAGAACTTTTTATTCTTGACATCGCTGAAAAGCGATGTACCGGGAGTGGCGTTTTCGGCCCGAAACGGGCTAAATAGAAGTGTTGAAATTTAAGAAGTTATTTTGTAAAATTGTATTTTATACGTTTGTATCCATTACCTTCTTGTTGAAAGCCCAAATTTTATCCCACTCCATGAAAACTACTGAACGACTCGACCCTTGAGCTATGATGAACTCCTTCAGTCCTTCCACGGTCATACCTCTTCGAAGAACGCCTCTCACCGTTGGCATTCTAGGATCATCCCTAAAATAGTGGTGGATGTTGAAAATGACGAAATCATGTGTCCAGGATTCTCTCTTTAAACACTAATTATACAAAAGAAGTTGATGTAGTGTGCCAAAAAAGAAGAGCTGCTGAAATTGCTCTCCAGAAAAATAATTTTAATGAAAAAAAAAAGAATAAATCTGAATTCTGTAACAACAACCATGAAACAAATGAAACAAATTCACTCTTTCAATTTTTTCATTTGTTTTTTTTTTTTTACAATATATACACGTACCAGCCGTCCACAAGTCCCTCGTTTACAAACCAGGTCAGTTTTCTCTTGCTGAGTACAGTGTTGGTCATCGATAATCTGCTGTACTCCCAGATGTGCGGCTTTCTTAAGCCCAGGGCCTCGATGAACCAGTAGAATTGTGGATCGCGATCGTGATATTCCATCGTTCGTAAGGTATGAGTAACGCCCTCGATAGAATCTACTATGGGACAAGCGAAATCGTACGTAGGATATACTCTGGAAAAAAAAATTTTTCTCTATTTCGCCCATTACGTTTGTCAAAGCTTGAGATTTTAGGCACCGAAAGTAACTTAAGGGGTAACACCACTGCAGAATTTTCCAAAATATCGACTTTTTGTTTTGTGGGTTAAAACGTACTTTAAATCTTCTAAAATATGAGGCAAAAAGTTTTATAAACGAAACATTTTTTGTTTGTTTGAAATTTCGCGCATTTCTCAAAGCGCGTCGAACGCCTCTAATGCGACTCATACTTGCGACGACTTACCTTCTCGAAAGGTACTGATTTCTAACTTCCGCAAGACACTACTAGATGTCGTTAGAAACTATGTTTACTCGATTTGAAAAAAAAGTCAAGTGAAAGTACGTTAGTGTAGGCCTGAAGAGAGTGAAGAGTTTGAAGATTGGTATGAGGTATTCCGGAGATGGATATCGGTGTGCAGTCATACTTTTACTTGGAAGCCAGGCTACGCGCATCAAATACGTCGAGCATTCTTTGCCTGATGCAGCAAACGAGGCACCCTCCAGCATTAAATCATCGAGAAAAGGAGACGAGGAGAACTATTAACGGGATCGCAGATTAACGGTAAAAAAATTATATTTATTTAAATACAAAAATCCATTTTGACGTTTTTTCGTCAAAAAACTTTTTAACGAAAAAAATGGCAATTATTTGTTTCTAAAAATTGTTTAAATTAACTTATCGAGAAAAAAATTTCTAAATTTCGATACTACTTTTGATATTTAGAAATTTTTTTCTCGAAAACAATGCATTTTCACTATAAATTGTCAATAAAAAATTCTTAAAATCATCCAAATAATGTACTGGAATTTTTCAAGCAATTTTTTAAATTTTGCAAAAATTGACCATTTGCAAAATCCAAAAAGTTGCTCAAAAAAAATTTGAAAAAGTTCCAGTGCATTCTTTAAGTGATTTTAAGAATTTTCCTATTAAAAATTCTTGAATTTTTTACGGAAAATTTTTGCAGTTCAGGCGTCATTTTGAATGCATAAGGCAAAAAATCGATCTTTAAACCACGTATACTTAAAAGTTCAAATATTTATTCCACAATTTTTTGGAGGAATTTCATGGACACCATCGGAAAGGGCACGTCTTAAACTTCAAAAATATGTCCATGTCAAATTTTTCTGTCGCAAATAGTATTAGTTATGAGGCGCTGAAGAGCGACGTACCGGGATTGGCGTTTTCGGCCGAAACGGGTTAATGCCCATCAATTAAAATTTTTATAATCATTATAATTTTTTTTTAACTCTGGTAAGGAGACTATTTAGATATTATGATTTAGGACACAATTTTAACGATATATTCAAAAATTTTATCCACTTAACACTGGAACAATTTTTTACACGCTAAATTTTAAAAGTTTTTTAAATTTTAAATTAACTTACTTATATTGGCTTCCTGTCCTCGGATGAGGTTCGTTCTTACATCTGTATATCGTAGGATCTCTCATGCAACCGTTGAGCGACTGCATATCAATTTTTGCCCTCACACAACACTGCTGTCCCTTTTCACCGCCCTTCTTCATCTCTTCCCAAAGTTGCAGGTTCTTTTCGACGGCTGTAACAATTAACACCGACCATACTTTGTAACCTTCCTGTATAAACAATAAACACACTTACAGTTTGACCTGTTCGCCGACTCGATTTTCTGCTCTCGCTGTGTCTTCATCAGCTCGGCGTCTGTGTCGTCGACGTACGCCTTCCCATCCTTTATCAGTTTTTCGCAGTAACTCAACATCAAATCGAAGTACTGAGACGTGTGGGTAAACATGTCGGGTTTAATATTTAACATGGCCACGTCTTCCAAGATTACTTTTTCGAAATGCACGTTCTCCTTGGCGGGGTTCGTGTCGTCGAATCGCATGACGAGTTTGCCTTGAAACGCCTCCTGATAATACTGGTTCAGTAGGGCAGCCTTCGCATGCCCTATATGCAGATATCTTAAAAAATATACATACATAGACATCTCTACAATCTAATTAACTCTTTCAGTGTAGTACAAAAGATCAGCACGAATAATTAAGTAAATTTCTAGTACAAAAAACAAAAAGTTTTGAAAACGTGTTTCATAAAGACTTGTCTTGGAAAAAGTAGATTTCAATTTGAATAATCAGTCTTAGAAAATATTTCACACCATCCTTTACGTCATTATGAAACACTTTCATGTTTTCCATTTCTTTTCTTCCTTGAAAAAGATCAATTTTTTGGTTTCTTAACCCGTTTCGGCTGAAAACGCCACTTCCGGTACATTGCTCTTCAGCGCCTCATAACTAATACTATTTGCGACAGAAAAATTTGACAGGGGCAAGTTTTTTAAGTTTAAGACGTGCCCTTTCCGATGGTGTCCATGAAATGTCTTAAAAAAATTATTATTTATGAAAAAAAAGCAGTTTTTTGGATGGATGGAATGGACCTAAAACCTCACTAACCGGTGGAATCAGTGTTTGAACTTAAGTATACGTGGTTTAAAGATCGATTATTTCCCTTTTTGCGTTCAAAATAGCGCCTGAACTGCAAAATTTATGCGTAAAAATTCAAGAATTTTTTATTGGAAAATGATGCACTTTTACAAAAAATTGTCAAGAACAAAAAGTTCTTAAAATCACTCAAAGAATGCACTGCAATTCAAGCAATTTTTTAAATTTTGCAAAAATTGACGATTTGCAAAATCCAAAAAGTTGCTCAAAAAATTTTTAAAAAATTCCAGTGCATTCTTTGAGTGATTTTTAGAACTTTTTATTCTTGACAATCTTTTGTAAAAGTGCATCATTTTCCAATAAAAAATTCTTGAATTCTTATGCAAAAATTTTGCAGTTCAGGCGCCATTTTGAAGGCAGAAGGGAAAAAATCGATCTTTAAACGACGTATACTTAAAGTTCAAACATTTATTCCACCAGTTAATGAAGTTCCAGGTCCATTGCAGACCAGAAAATTTAATGTGCAAAAAAAAATCTTTTTTTTAACTGCTTTTTTTAATAATCAATAATTTTTTGGAGGAATTTCATGGACACCATCGGAAAGGGCACGTCTTAAACTTCAAAAATATGTCCCTGTCAAATTTTTCCGTCGCAAATAGTATTAGTTATGAGGCGCTGAAGAGCGATGTACTGGGAGTGGCGTTTTTGGTCGAAACGGGTTATAGGAACTAGAAATAGGGAAACTAGAAATAACAATGTATTTATGAAAAACAGAACATGATATTTTAATAACATAATAATAGATAATAATATGAAATTATTTACTAAACAATTATTTCAATAAAATAAAACTTAAAGAAATGTTTTCGATAATAAATTATCTTTATTTACAGCACTTTTAAATTTAAGTTTTATAAACGTATAAGTGAGTACTACCAGTACCTAATTGTTATATTATCATCGATACATAATAAAATGCAAATAATCTATATTGCCGTGATAAAGTTATATCTTTATGGTAAATTATAAAATCAATCAAAATCTCTCTATTGCTTCAAACGGCAAAATTTATTAGCAAATTTTCCTCAAGTACCTCTTAATTTTTTTAGGAAAAACGAACCTCTTTAAAAGTCACATAATATACTTAAATGATTCAAAAAATAACATTCTCACCCCGATGCCTCTGGAGGGAACCTCACAACGACCTTGCCCATTTCAGCACCAACCAATTCAACGAATTTTCCTTCACGCGTTCTACTGCCGGTGGCTGACTTCTCTAGGGACTGCCTACTTTTCTCTGGTGGCGTCAATACTGCCCTTATTTCCGGCTTCAGAGAATTCAGGGTGTTCTTAACTGCCTCCTGGGAATTTATGAAATTGTACCACCTTACTACGTTCACCGGGGCAGACTTATTTGATAGCATGTCCTGCCACTCCCTGCTTACTGAAATTATAATTATACATAAGTTGCGTGTATCGTCTATAAATAAACTTACTGTACAACACGGAAAATACGATGAAATCGGCTATGGACAGCCTTTTGTTGGCTAAATAGGTGAAGGGTCCTAAAGACTTATCTAAGGTGGTTATTCCATTCGCGAAATCTTTTTTTGTTGCTCAATGGTCCCAGCGCAAACGTAAGCCAATGATCTACTTCGGTTGTCTCAACAGCTGTGGTGCCGTACAACTGTTGGCAGAATAATCTGGCAATGGTCCTCGCCACATCATTGCTAGTCCTACACTGGATATTTTCAACAACCGTTTCGTTGTCCCATGAAACTTCTAGGGGTACTTTAGCAGACACTTTTACGTGCTCTGCGACCATTAGACCTCCTGAAGAGTTATTTTTATATTTCTGTGGTGCTATAAATATATAATTACTTACCTAAAGGAGGACTCGTCTTGTTACATTTAATTTTCATTTTCTTTATGACTAACCCTCTCTCTTTTGTGCTTTATTTGATATCTTCTAATAATGCAATGACTGATGATCTTCGAATGATGCAACTCAAGAAAATCTTGAAAAATACGGAACTAGCCGCTCTGCAAATCGCACACCTGCACACGTCCCAACATTTGTAAAATTTTTAGGTTAAACCTCTAATTTTAAGTTGGTATTACCACAGAAACTAATTATTTCTCTATGGACATTAAGGTCGCTTTACAGTTCACACTTTTTCTTGCCATCAAGAAAAATTGCAGCAATTTTTATTGCGCACATGCGTACTTGTTTATTTGTGCAATTTTTCGCGGTTAAAAATTTTAAGCCCGGAACTATAATTATTGCAGCTATCTTCGATTTTTTATTTTTTGAAGGGACATTTACCATTTTTTACGTGTTGCATAACCTTAACATCCAACGTGCTAAGTTTATTACGGATTATATTGGTAACAGTCGCTGTTAACATAATTAGCAATTAAAATTGCACACTGTAAAATAGCACCGAAATTTCTTGCACAATAAAAATTGCGAACTGTAAAGCGGTCTTTACGCAATTGACACACTACCATGAACTTAGCGGCAGTTAAAACTTGAAAAGGCACCAAGTTCCTAGTCGTTAAAGCAACCAGTGGTGGCGGTACGGTCAGAATCGAATATGTAAAAGAATATTTTTTTAGTCATTCGGGTCGGGGGGCAACCTGTGTACAAACGGACACCCACGGAGGCTTCTGGGCCCGGTACCACTATACTTACCCGAGGAGACCCTTTGTTCTTGTTTTGTCTCTAATATATTATTATCTGTTTGCATCAGATATAAATGGAAGTAGCTTAACTATACTTACCTTAAATTTTAGACCTACATGTATTAGTATTATCTAAACTGGACAAATGGATGATTTGTAAAGTAACTAAATCACTGTTATCTTCCATTACTAATTTAATTTATAACAAAAACAAATAAGCGAGGATAGATAGCACATTAAACTGATTCAGAATGAAAAATGCTCGTAAAATCCTGGAACTTTAAGAACGATTCAGAACCAGTTCGGAACACAATTAATTTGTTCTTGGAACATTGTATTCCAAGTTCTGAATTTTTAAATCAACTTGTTGGAATGCTAAAGTGGCTTTACGCAAATTCAGTAAAGTTCTGAAGAGTTCGAACTGCTGTTGAAACAAGTCTAATATACCATCATGGCTCATATAGACATCCAAAAAAAACCTCATCAACTCTGGATATGAACGAGAGAGATAGAAATAGCGGTCATGTCTAAGCTTTTCGGTTATGTTAAACTTTTGACAAGTGACTGTCACAATTTGTAAAATAAACAATAGCTGTCATATGATGTGACAGTTTTGACAAGTAAATAAGGTTATAAATTCGACTAACAATAGAAATACGTCTTTTTTTTCTTGGCCAACTTTGATGACGTTTTTTTTGGATGTCTATATATAAGAAGGTAGTCTATAAGAAGAAACTGTGGTAGAGAACGTGTTAAAAATAAATGGATTTTTTTTAGGTTGATAAAAGACAAATTAGTAGGCTAACAAGATTATAATTTTAGTTTATTATAAGTATTTTACGTCCTCTGGACCTGAATGTGAAACTTGCAAGACGGCATATTCTGCACCTCCGCAGTAACTAAACAATTGATATTTAAATTTGCTAAGCTACCTCTGATAACGCCACACGTGAAGGCAACGTATCTCGGCGCCGCATCTAAATACTGCTTCCCACTGGAAAGTTTTCGTAAGGAATCTAAATCCGTTATCTTGAAGCACGTAAACGCCTTGGTGATTCGTCCTGAGATTATCAATTTGTTTTTTGTAGACTGCCGACCAGAAGTCAGTGCATATGAATTTCATGGTGTCTAGTTCGTCCTTAAAGCGGGGCATTTCTTTCGTTAATCTAAAAATTGTTAATTGTTACAACTTGTAGTAGATTAAAGTTTCATTAGTCTTTTATGGCTGTTGAAGCGACTTCTTATACAACATATTCCCAGTTTCTATATTAACATACTGCTATTTTTTAGATTATTGAATATCTCCAGATATAATAGAAAGGGGTTATTATTACTGTAGAATACTAAGAAAACGGTACGATACATAGTAATTGTGTAATGAAAATCATTACTATTGTGTAGTTTTGACGTCGTCAATATAAATGATTTATGTATAAACACTCCCCACTTTTTTACTGAAATAAAACATAACTGAAATTCACCTTTCAATCATCCTATATCCGGTGGAAAATCCGATATATTCAAGAGTTGACAGATCCTCATCCTAAAATATTTCGTCTATATATTGAGAATGTACGAGATAATACATGCTTCAAACCTTTATTTCTTTGTTTTTCGTATCATCACTTTCTAAAGTATAATTTACGATTTCAGAATGTAAAAAATCAAAAAGCGATTCATCTGCCATTTGACTTTTTTAAGGTTAGTTAACTGCCAAATGCCAACGTCAAATTGAAAATGTCACTTCTAAAATCTTCTGCTTCTTTAAGCATACATCACCCTACCATCTTCATTTCGAATGAGAGAGCCTTTACGAATGATATTGTTTGTTCGGTTGCCCCAATTTAGGTATTATGAATGTTTATAATAAAACTATCTGGTACATCAATAATGTTTTTAGTTAAGGTATCAAATAGTTTCTATTAAATGCTAATTACATATTGACATTATAAGTATTTATAATAATCGTATAAAATGTCAAATTTCACATCCACCTTTTTTTAACTTAAGAATGTTTGCCTTTTTTTGCTGTAATATATTTAAACTGGAAAAATGCATGGATGGTAAGGTAAGTAAACCGTTGTTGTCTTCCATTACTATTATAATTTACAACAAAACAAAGTGAGATTATTTAGCAGTTTAAGATTCAGAATCTTTAAATCGCCTTTTTGGAATGGTAAAATGGATTTGTGAAAACTCAGCAAAGTTCAAAGCAGCTCTGAACTATTGTTGGAACAAACCTATTGGTGGAAACCTGTGGAAAATGTAACATACAAGCAAAAAGTATATTTTGTCTATGATACAAGCATACAAGTGCGTTTCGATCAATACGAGTTAAAATTATCCCCTTTGGGGTGCTGCTTACTGACCGTGAATTTGGGCCTTTGATTCTGAATTTGACTCTAGGAAGAAACTCAAGAGGAACAATTTGTCCTCCATATTGATGAAAAAGGATAAACTATAAGGCATCGAATATAAACAATCTTTGGTCGTGGTTCATCAATCTTTGACCAGAGTGTAACCATAACCAGGACAAACGAACAGGCGGAAACGTATGTCGGAAATTGATACATATTGTTGAAGTATGTGTGTTCTTGATTCTTGTTCCGTGGTTGAGATAAAAAAAAACATTGAAGAAGTATTCACTTGCAAAGAATCCTATGTTTTTATATTATTTTTGCAACAAAAAATAATAAAGTGTCTATAGAGGGGCATAAAAAATACCCACGAGTAAACTCCAGTGTTTGTCGTGAATTAACAAAATGTATTTGCTTAGCATAACTTAGATAATCAATCGTATCGCTTGTATTTTGTGAAATTTGATTGGATCGTAGTGAAAATTAGAACAGGTAATTTTCGCGTCCGTAGTAAAAACCTAGTCGATTTGGAATGTTTTCAAGTTTTACAAGCCTGCAATTTGCAACATCGCAATTAACAGCTGATTTTTTGCAGGTGTCGCCCCCTACCGGAAGAGTGCTACGTGCGTGCATGGCAGAATTCGCACGACCGTTCAAATAAAATGAGTTCGTCAGGAACTGCCGGTGAGGTAACAACAAATACTTGCAGCCTATGCGGAATCAGTGAGAATCTGTTGCGCTGTTCTCGGTGCAAAGTAACTTTCTATTGCTCGAAGGACCACCAGAAACAGGACTGGAAAAAACACAAAGTGGTCTGCACGAAATTCGAAAATCGGAATTCGGTGGAAAAGAAGTACGGCCACATAGTGAACAATCAAGTGTCGACCGTAATACCCAGCGAGGGCAGTTCGGAAAATGAAATACTAAGCTCGCTAGGGGAAAACCTGTCTCCCAACAATAATTTCCCGGACGAGAAGACGTCCACGGAGAAGGCGCTGAAGTCGGCGACGTTAGCGATGCCCATTAGTGGCGAGAACATCGTGCAGCCGACGAAGAAGGGCATCAGGGACTTTCCGGAGATCACTCTGCATTCGGGCATGGCCCCCTTTCAGCACCACATCCAGGACGACTACCTGGAGGAGATGTGCGGGACGTTATACAGGACCTGAGCGATTACGGCTTGTGCGTGCTGGACAATTTTCTCGGCGCCGAGCTGGGCAAAACGGTGCTCACCGAGGTGCTGGAGATGCAGTCGCAGGGAGTGTTTCGCGATGGACAGCTGGTCTCGTCCAAGGGCAACAAGGAGGACCTGAAGACCATCAGAGGTGATCAGATCTGTTGGGTGCACGGGAAGGAGCCGAACTGTCCCAATATCGGCTATTTGATAAGCCAGGTGGACGCTGTCATTATGAGGGCGAACAGAATGGCGAACAACGGGAAACTGGGCCAGTACAATATTAACGGGAGGACCAAGGTGAGTAAAGATTGTTTTCGTTTCACATCGGGCGCTAAGTGTAATAGATAGTGAGTGTAGAAGGTAAGATTATCAAGACTAAAATAAAAAAGAATCGTAAAATGGAAAAACCTTACCATTTGTCTTCACAGGGAATATTTTAATATTTTCATTTTGTACATTTCGATTATTATTAATTAGTATCACAAAAAAATGTTTCATATGCATTTATTTAAAATGATCCTCAATATTTCAGTTCTAAACAGATTTTATTTTACGTATACGTAGGGCGTATTAGGCTGTTCTATTTCTGTAGATACGATATTTAGTGAGGAGTCAAAGTTTGTTGTACAAAAGCAGCTGAAGCCGTAAACAACAAAAATTCTGCAAGTACGTATAAAAAAAAAACAGCTTTTTTTTCTTTTATGAAAATATTTTGATGAATAAGTATCGAGTTGAATTTGAACAACCCTTATCATAATACAATACAAAATTGCAATGCCAACGAGAAGGTATTGCAAAATATGTTTGTGATTTCAATAAGAATGTGGGGAATTACCTTTTTAGCGCACCTGAAGCTTAATTAAGACATGCTCTTATATACATTTACTAGCGACCCGCCCCGGCTTCGCACGGTTTACGACAATTATCAGTGTTTCTCTCCTATATTATGCATGTATTATACATATAAACCTTCCTCTTAAATCACTCTATCTATTAAAAAAAAACCGCATCAAAATCCGTTGCGTAGTTTTAAAGATCTAAGCATACATAGGTAGGGACAGACAGCGGGAAGCGACTTTGTTTTATACTATGTTATGATAAATACATAAATGTTTGTACATTTACATACACGTACCCAAAAAAACTGTAGCCATATGAGACACTCATTTACTAGACTTAATAGTGAGTTATGGTATTGGATTCTTATCAGAAGACTTTCTAATATTAAATGAAATCATTAATAATTATATAATAATTAAACGATGTACCGTAACATTAAAAAAAAAAAAAAAAAAAAGATTCTGCAACTGACGCAAATTCTATATACCTACAACTTAGCATTTTTATATTCAAGTATTTTGTTTACAGCCTTGACAAACTACCTTTACCTTTAATAAGGTCATTGAATTGTGAGCACGTTTCGTACCGATTTGTTCTAGATTGATTACAAAAAGCGAACCAGTCGCCATGCCCACATTCTGATACGGTTACGTTTTATAATTGTGATAGTGGTCATCACATTAATAGTAGACTAATAAAGGATGATCGATTACAATGGCACTAAATAGGTATACGTAGGGTTATGTGTGTTGGCCTGCGATGTGCATATTGTAGTTGTCTCGTGTTATTTATTAGAAAATAATATTGATTTATAAAAACAGCACATTTTAAATGAGGATTTATTTGCCATTATTGGAAAAAAAGTATTGGTTTTTGTAGCGTTGGTTGAAGCTTTACGTTTTGCATTTTTTTTTATTGTATTATTAATTTCTAGCGTCTTAATTCTCACTGTCGTTATTATTCCGTGTACTAAGTTAAGAATAAGTTTCTGGTAGGTGAAATATTCCCCATTTTATTGTTCTAAGCAGATCTTCAATGAAAGCATTGGGATGTATCTAATTTCCTAAACCTATTCATGGCATTAATATTGCCACTTGTCAAGGTAATGCTGCAGATCAGAGATTTTTTGTCTAAATTTAGAACCGGTCTGTTAATCTGTTAGCAATTTCATCCGAAGGTGGCCCACCTCGCTAAAAAACATAATTGCCCGAGAGGTACTGGCCGATTTAAATTAGGCATTCATAGAAAACACGCAAAAGTTTACATTTGTTTGAACTAGAACGATTATCTAAAAACTCAAAAAAATTAGATGCATTTGTGATATAAAATGTAATCATTTCTTAAAATGTAGCACCATGCAACACCTGTTAGGGTCATCGTATTAACAATTTACACGTATATAAATATAGACATCCAAAAAAAAACGTCATCAAAGTTGGCCAAGAAAAAAAAGACGTATTTCTATTCTTAATCGAATTTATAACCTTATTTACTTGTCAAGGCTGACATATCATATGACAGCCATTGTTTATTTTACAAATTGTGACAGTCACTTGTCAAAAGTTTGACATAACCGAAAAGCTTAGACACGACCGCTATTTCCATCTCTCTCGTTCGTAGCCAGAGTTGATGCCGTTTTTTTTGGATTTCTATATTTTATCTTCAAGTCGAAAAAATTCGATCGTTCGTGGAACAAAAAAATACAAGGAATTAAAGAATTATGATTCCAATAAAGTTTAAATTAAACTGTATTGAATGGTAATAAAGTACAGATCTGTTTCGAAATGTATCTATAAATGTATATACATGGCTCCTATTGTCATAGATAAGATCTAGACAGATAAGATGAAATTGCTTAGATAAAAAAACGTATCGAAACAATGACAATCGATAGATAAAAATAAAATTGGAACCCATAGTTACACAATAGTTATACAAGTGGTTAAACCGAATCATTCATTATTATTGTTGCTGTGTTATGTACATTCCTTTTGTTACTGCAGTAAGGCCTGCAGAGATGAACTTGTTACTGCAGTAAGGCCTGATAAATATTCAAATTTGCACGAATTGTGAGATGTTATGCAGACGGAACGGTACAGCAGCTTACCCACTGAACGTTGCCAGTGATTAATGGCCAGTATACTATCTTGTAGTTATCCAAAATAAATAAACGAGGTGTGGCTATTAAATAACCGAACTGCTGTGATAACACTTTTTATTCCTTATCAATTGCAGTGCCAACTTTTTCGCCTTCAATGTATTACCCTTGGCGATCTCTACACCGCTCCATACGACTTTTCCATTGCTGAAAGCAGTGCTGGCAGTCCGCTTCTGTCAGCTGGTTCAGAACCCCCGTCGCTTTTGCTTTAATCGCTTTCACGCTTTCGAATCTTGTCCCTTTCAGTGTCACCGTGTCTAACAAGCCTGATCAGTGCCAATGTTGTTTAGAATGTCAGCGCAAATGTTCATTCTTGATTCCTTTTGCTCGGGAGTGAGGAGTTTTGGCACCATTTTTGCGCAAACTTTGCGCATGTTGCACTTCTTTTAACATTGCATAAACTTTTGTAAAAGTTTTCCCCAGTTTAACAAGGAACTTAAGATTAACCCCTTGCTCCATCTTAACACAACATTTTTTTCGACGCGTCACTGGTGCATAGACTAATTCAAACGACTGCTACAGTCAAACTGAGCGATCCACTGGCTTGTCCAGCGTGCTCAGGGTGGGGAAAGTATCACCAGACACAGTTCTGTTGAAACTTGTATATTAATTGTATATTAATTGAATTATTATTATATTTCATTGTATATTAATAATTTTGTTAACAAGTACTTCGACTTTCTTTAATAAAACTGTTTAATTGTGTGCTATTTTTGTGGCCAAAAAGAAGGTAGCAATGGTTTTCGATGTTTTTTTTGCGTAGAATACGATACAAATATTTTCAAAATTATTGGGGGTAGTTTTCACCCTTATTTTGAGGATTTAAAGTTTAAAATCGAAATTTCGAAAAGTATGACACGATTTTTTTTCAATTTTTTTTAAATTCCTTTTTTTTTTGTACTTTCGATTAATTTTTTAATTCATAATGGGCGTCGACCAGGAACTGGCCCAAAAAACTGCCCAAAGATGAAAAAACGTGGTTTTAGCGTATTTTCTCATCCTGGGAGATAGTAAATGACAAGTGAATAATATATTCCAAGGTTTTTGGGGTCGCTGATTACGAATCTAACGTAGAAAATTTCCCGTAGAAAACGATGGTTATTTTAAATTTCAAAATTTAGCCATTTTTTAAAAGTTGACTACCATACTGGATCCGCCATTTTGTTTTTTGAAAATCTGACGTTAGATTCGTAATTAGCGACCCCAAAAACCTTGGAATATATTATTCACTTGCCATTTACTCATCTCACAGGATGAGAAAATACGCTAAAACCACGTTTTTTCACATTTGGGCCGTTTTTTGGGCCAGTTCCTGGTCGACGCCCATTATGAATTAAAAATTAATCGAAAGTACAAAAAAAGAAAGAAATTTAACAAAATTGAAAAAAAAATCGTCATACTTTTCGAAATTTTGATTTTAAATCCTCAAAATAAGGGTGAAAATTATCCCCAATAATTTTGAAAATATTTTTATCGTATTCGCAAAAAAACACATCGAAAACCATTGCAACCTTCTTTTTTAATTTTTTTCATTTTCTTACCGAGAAAGATTGAAATTTTAGAGTCGAAACAAAAATTTGTATTTTCTCACCCTCACCATCCCTCTCCTTGTGGCTCAAAAAATCTAAAATTTTAAGGAATTTAGTTTTTTTAGCAAGTACTATCGATTGTGATATGTTTCAAACAGAAATTTTTTAGTTGCCTCACTTTGTGGGCGTGAAATGCCCCATATGTCGATATTCGCGGAGCCCCTTTTTTAAATCTGCATTAAATTTAAGTTGCATTGTCTGCTATGCATTTTTTACATGTACTAGAGACAGAAACTAACGTTAATTTGCTAACGTGAAAATCCTAATGATAGAAAATAGGAAGAACCAAGATATTTTGATGGTAAATGAGTTAAAAGCAATGAAATGTACAAGTTTGGAAGTCACTGAACATAGGTATTAGAAAAATAAAAAATAAACCATTAAAATAAGTTATAGTTACAAAATTACTCATTCCCTTCATATTTATTAACCTTTGGAGTACCGCGATTTGGGGTTCGTGATTCCACTTACAAAATGCATAAAAAAGGCAATATCTTAATATCATGGACTAGATTGGCGCTGGTATGAATACAAGCCGACTTATGAGAGTTCTTCAACAATATTTTTTTTCTCTCAAACTCGGTAATCAGTGGGTAAACCTCGGCCCAGAAACAGCGCCGTGCGCTGTGCGTACGGTACAAAGTAGGAAAAGTAAAGTAGGCATTGCTCGTATCGTCGTGATCTGGCGTTTGGCCGTTGTTTATAAACAAATTTACTTAGTCAACGAAACAGTTAGGTTTCTCCACTGAATGGGAATTTCGTGCAAACGAATCGCGCGCTGTTGCCACGTCGACGCAATTTTTCCCAATATATTCGTAGGATAAAAGATCCGTTTTTGGAATTTGCTGTCCACAGAACCTAGCCAGTGTTCATGAAAAGTTCAGTTAATTGTGTATTATCTCGTTTTATTAAAGTACATAATTAAATTGTAGTGTAATTTTGTATAATTTTTACCCAAGACATACATTATTCATCAATCATTGTCATACATTATTCATCATACATTATGTTAACATTATTCATCAAAATCGTTCCAGTTAGGCTTCATTTTCGACAGGCTGTCCACGCCAACTTAAAAAAATCGTTATTACTTCTTTCGTATTATTTTTTTCTGATAATAACTTGTAGAGAATCAAACATTGCCTTTATAAATACAATGGTTTGTTTAACGTGCCAAACAATTTTTAAATTTTAAATAAACATTTCGAAAATGCAGCCCTAGTAACGAGGCCATCCAAAAACAAAAAAACATCAAAGTTGGCCAAGCAAACCAAGAAGAAATCTTGGTCTCCTCTTTGTCTAGTCCTCTGTTGGTTGTTGGATACTAGTGTCTCAATCTCAAGCGAGTTTACATCTACACAGCGCCGTTCACGCCTTCTACCAGGTAATGTTTTGAGACCTTGTGTAAATTTTACACAACGCTATCTTTAACCCTTAGTAGTCACTGTGGGTCCAGGGGACCCAAGCCCATTTTTGACCTCGAATACTGCCCAATAAAATAGAACAATTTGTACAATTTTTTTTGCATTGTTAAATATTTATTTTTCCTTTACAACCGACTTTCTTCCATTAAAATAGGTTCAAATTATACCCCAGAATTTTTTAAATTATTTGAAATGCATTATTAAATTATTTATAACAATTTAAAGACGTCTGGGTCCGATGGATCCAGTCTGACTATTACGTCATTCTGGGAAAGTGTGACTATAAAGGGTTAAGCACCCTACCGAGAGCGCTATCCTACTAGGGTTAATGTGGAGACATCCAAAAAAAAACGTCATCAACTCTGGCTATGAACGAGAGAGATGGAAATAGCGGTCATGTCTAAGCTTTTTGGTTATGTCAAACTTTTGACAAGTGACTGTCACTATTTGTAAAATAAACAATGGCTGTTATATGACGTGATAGTCTTGACAAGTAAATAAGGCTATAAATTCGATTAAGAATAGAAATACGTATTTTTTTCTCGGCCAACTTTGATGAGGTTTTTTTTGGATGTCTCAATATTAAGTTTATAACCTTATTTAATTGTCAATGTTGTCACATTATATGATTTATTTTACGACATCCCGCTGTGATAGCCGGATTTGATAACTTTTTTTGGATGTCTCATTATTTCCAAATGTTTGCATTTGATAAGATATTTGATAAGGTGACGTTTCTTTCGTTTCTCTAATTCCGGCTGCTAAAAAATAAATCGCGAGATCCCGGAAAGATCTGGAGAGCCGGCAACGCCGTCGAAACGTAAGGCTCGAGTCGCTATCTCGGTTTCGGCGATTCGATGTGTTTCGGTCTCCGTCTGGCGCGAATGAGATCGCCGATAGCCGTCTCTCTCTCTCGGAGTCCGCGAACGAGGCATGCGGGCCGTCACGTAGGCATTTCTCCGTATTGTTTCCGTAAATGCGGATAATTATTTTTAGCGAAATCGTAAATAATATCGTATATACGCCGTGTACTAGTACTGGGTGCTGAGGATGCGTCCTATTGTGACGTGCGTTTGACTATTGTGGATACTAGGGGTGTATACTAACGTCACTGACCTTAACTGTCATTTCATTAATGCTTGTAAATCCAGCAGTGTATTAGATAGTTCTTAGTGTAGTTTGTCCATTTAATAATCAACATAATATGCTTAATGTGTGGCCCAATAAACACCAGAACACTTTTAGTTCCCCGAGTAATTGATTGTCAAAGTTGAAAAGGACTTTTTTGCTTTGATCGACGACAACTCCGCGGCAAATCATCGTACGGAGCTCGTTAAGAGGTCAAATTAAAGCTGATTAAATTGTCTAAAAAAAGATTTATGGTCGCATGATGGAAAAAAAATGTTGAAGTCCACAGACCATTTTAAAGACGAGCAAAAATTTGGAATTTTTTTTTGTTGGTTCTAGGATGATTACGTGAGAACCGCTCCCGGTAAAAAACTTAGTCCAGATCTGGAAACTAGACACTTGAGGCTACAATTTCCTTTTTTTTTATTTCCTGTACGACCCTTTTTCCCCGAGTTATACCTTGTTGAAAATCACCCAAAAATTTGGATTTTTTTTAATATCCTTTAATTTTTGTTACTAGTGTAGATCCCTCGCAAAAAAAAACAACTGCCTTTTGCAGTGGATACTGTGGATAGGTATGATTTCCGTCAGCCAAGTCACCACTTTCTCGGATGTTCTCTTTTTGTCATTACCTATTTTAGTGGTGCCAAAAAGGGAGCTCGGAGATTGAACGACTTTAAACTGACGCCAGTAGTACCACCGACTATTGTTGTGGCAACTAACTGCTCGTGAATCATGTCATATTTACGTATTAGAGATACAAAAACGTTTATTTTATATTTACACAGACTGCATGCTGTTGCATAGTTAGATTTACGGGAATTACTGGCACGTCACATGCGGGCAAAATCTCGTGAGGTGCAGCTTTGAAAAGGGGAAATGATCAGTGATCACATCACAACTAATCTATTGCATATCTACATACATACATCATGTATGTATAGAGACATCCAAAAAAAAACATCAAAGTTGGCCAAGAAAAAAAAGACGTATTTCTATTCTTATTCGAATTTATAACCTTATTTACTTGTCAAAACTGTCACATCATATGACAGTTATTGTTTATTTTACAAATTGTGACAGTCACTTGTCAAAAGTTTGACATAACCGAAAAGCTTAGACATGACTGCTATTTCTATCTCTCTCGTTCATAGCCAGAGTTGATGACGTTTTTTTTTTTGGATGTCTCCATATATAGTCGTATGTATGTATATGGGGCATTTCACGCCAACTAAGTGAGGTCAAAAAACATTCTGTGAAACATATCAGAATCGATAGTACTTGCTAAAATAACTTTTTTAGAATTTGAGCCACAAGGGAGGAGTGAGAAAAAAAAAATGAAAAAAAGGTTGCAATTGTTTTCGATGTTTTTTGCGTAGAATACGATAAAAATACTTTCAAAATTATTGGGGGTAGTTTTCACCCTTACTTTGAGGATTGAAAGTTTAAAATAGAAATTTCGAAAAGTATGACACGGTTTATTTTCATTTTTTTTTAACTTCTTTCTTTTTTTTTTTTGTAATTTCGATTAATTTTTAATTCATAATGGGCGTCGACCAGGAACTGGCCCAAAAAACGGCCCAAAGGTGAAAAAAACGTGGTTTTAACGTATATTCTCATCCTGTGAGATAGTAAATGGCAAGTGAATAATATATTCCAAGGTTTTTCTACCCCTCCCGTTGGGTTGGTTGGGGGGTTTTTTTTTTTTTTTTGGGTATGTTGATCGGATGAGCGGTTTAACAGGCAAAAATAATTTTCACACACCCAGTAAACATAGTAATTACCAGAAATAGTAGGAGGCCTTGCTTTTGTCTTTTAATACATTCGTTTAACGATTAAAAATTTCTTTTCCACCACGAAAATTTACTCTGATAACCGAACGCTCTGGCCACTAAACGAAACAACTATGGCTACGTGCAAGTTGGCCTAAATTATTTTATTTTGTTTTTACATTTGTTTCCCCTGTACATTATACATAATTAAAAAATATTTTTAAGCAACAAATTGCACAAAAATGAGATGCATTTTTATTGCATCTGTTTTTTATGAATAGTGAATGCATGTATAATAAATCAACTTTTTTTAAGAGGCTACAGTTTGAAAACTGCCGATCATCCCATGACGCAAAGCTGCAAATTTAAAAGGACCTCGTAACCGAAAGCAGGCTTGTTTTATTTTAACACCGTTCGATTTTTTTACTTGTTCGCGTTCGCAAACAAATGTCCGTTTCTCGATATCCACATAAATTATTTTTCACGGTACCGACATAAAAAGTTATGCAATTATTTGTTTGATTCATAATCGCTGCGGTTTCCTTCGACGTAAACAAATAATAATACGTTATTAAGTGAGTGCCGTAGTACTTAGAAATGTTATGGCTTCTGAAATTAACGACAATGGAAACGTAGCGTAAATAAAAATAATGGCAGGCAGCTTTTATGGTCAGTGGTTAATATACCCATGCATTTAATGAATCGTCACTGCTTGAGAATGCAGTGACTTGGTTCGGGATTTCGACGCGCGAGACAGTGTCGCAGCTGAAGGGGTAGATTATGAATTACACGGACCTGCAGAACAGAAATCAGATAATTCAATCCATACGTAATTTTCAATGCTGAATGTGAATCACACTGTATTTTATCGCGATCAAAAAATTCACATAACAATATTGGAGGGATTGCCAATTTGATAGAACCCATGAGTTTATCCCTTGTTTAGTTAAAATTGCTGCAGAGCTTCTATGGTTTTTTTTTTTTTAATTTGCCGAATTCAAAATAAAAATTTAAAAAAACTTCAATCACCTTTTTTTACAAAATACACTTAATGTTTTCACGCAACGGGCATTCTTTAACGACATAACGTTGGTTTCTGTCTCTTCTATCCCATTCGCACAAAAAACAACAATATTTGGTGCAGCCACTCTGCAGTCCTTTAAGTAGTGCAACAACTTTTAGATCGGCACGGATATTCCATTTATGATCTTCGTATTTTATTCTTTGAAGTAATGTACGCATGTTCTCGTACGTTTCTTTCATATTTACGGCATAACCCACGGGAACAGATGGTTGTTCCTTTCCATTAAACATTAAAACTGCCTTCAGACTTGTCTTCAAACTTCAGACTTGTAAGTATATCGCGTAGGTACATCCTTATGTCTGCTTTGCAATCAATCAAAACATGTTGTCGATGATTCCCTAGATTTTGCTACGTGATGGGTTACATATGAGGCATTTCACGCCAACTAAGTGAGAAAAAAAACTGGACGTTTTCCACGAAACACCGAACTACTACACTTTTCTCTGCAGGAACTAAGTGAGGTCAAAAAAAAATTCTATTTGAAACATATCAGAAACTATACATATCAGAAACATATAAAAAACTAACTTCCCTAAAATTTTAGATTTTTTGAGCCACAAGGAGAGGGATGGTGAGGGTGAGAAAATACAAATCGTTTCGACTCTTTCAATTTTTCTCAGTAAAAAAATGAAAGAAATTAAAAAAAGGTTGCAATGGTTTTCGATGTGTTTTTTTTTGCGTAGAATACGATAAAAATATTTTCAAAATTATCGGGGGTAGTTTTCACCCTTATTTTTAGGTATTCCTTGTGGCTCAAAAAATCTAAAATTTTAGGGAAGTTAGTTTTTTTTAGCAAGTACTATCGATTGTGATATGTTTCAAACATATTTTTTTTTGACCTCACTTGGCGTGAAGTGCCCCATATGTAGGTAAAAATTATCGAAATAACAGATTAGTTTGGCGGGGAGGATTTTCATGCAGAACAGTGTAATTTAAAAAAAATGAATAATGAAAAAACGTTCCCATATGGTGCGCACTTTTTGGCGAACACTGTATACGACTTAAAATTCGCCACAATTTTTTTACTAAACAAATCTTATAGGTGCGTGCGATTGACCCGACATGTACGCGATAAGGGCTTTAATTTTTTTCTAACAACTCTTATCTCTCCCTCAGCAATATAAATAATTTGTTCCACCTACATACTTTGTCACGTACCGTTTAGTTTTGAATGAGATAAATATGTATTTACGATATAAGATAATTGAAGTGTGTGTACTTATAATTTCGCACGTTGTCCCATTGTTATTTGTGTATGAGTACGTGTCTGTTTTGAATGACTTATGGAAATATTTGGGCAAACTCTCGTCGTAACAACTGTGGGTTTCTTGTTTGCCTCTTTGAGTAAATAAATCTAATTCAGGATTTCCAGACCTTGGTGCATCATACATCAGACTTATTGACGTACTGAAAAAAAAAACTTTCAGATATACTACGAATGAAATTCAACTTGCATTAGGACTGATTTTCCATTTTCAATTCATAAGCCCATTTTCTTTTTTTCTTCTGCATCTTTTGCATATATTTTCAAATTTTTCCCCCATCACTTTTTGAGCGTATGCCAAACAAATGTTTGCTAAATTGCAATTATTATTCAGGGAATTTAAATTGTTTTTCTGGAAATTGCAATTACATACATTATTTTTCAGCAAATACAAATTTATTATTTTTATGTCTCATTTTAAATACAAGAAATGTTATATTATGTATGGTTATACCCAGAAAAAAAAAACGTTACTTCCTGCTCGAAAAGTAGGGGTTAAACGCGTTACTGGCGTCATAACTCGAAAACTGGCGTAGAGAAAATTTTTAAGGTTATGCAAAAGGTGCAGAACGTCACTTTAAGTCGTCATGGCTCGGATTTTTTTTCCAAAAATTAGTCTTAATTAACTTACTAATTTCATTCCAGACTTTTGCCTTTTTTTTACAAACTGTATTTTGCAGTTTTTTATAGATATATAAAAATTTATATTGCAGTTTTTATAGATTATAGATTATAATCTATAATATCGAATCTATAATAATCGATAATTTTCGAAGATAATAATATAAAAAAGGATGAGCGTTATGTGACTGTATATTTGTTTAGAGATGTTCCTATTTTATGTTATAAATAATAAATATGTTTTATCATAAGTGTACGAGATTGGCGACTTTTTTTTACTTGTACGGGGTGTGGCTATTAAATAACCGAACTGAGGCTGCTACCAGCGCGCTGCGAGCGTGTCGCGACAAATTTGAACAGAACTGTGCCTGGTGATACTTTCCCCGCCCTGAGCTCGCTGGACAAGCCAGTGAGTCGCTCAGTTTGACTGTAGCAGTCGTTTGAATTAGTCTACGCGCCAGTGACGCGTCGAAAAAATGTCAAGTGTTCAGATGGAGCAACGGGTTAATCTCAAGTTTCTTGTTAAACTGGGGAAAACGGAAGCTTATGCAATGTTAAAAGAAGTGTACGGGAATAAATGTTTATCCCGCACACAAGTTTTTGAATGGTTTAAACGGTTTAAAAGAAGGTTTAAGAAGACGATCCGCGCCCCGGACGGCTCTCAACGTCAAAAACGGACGAAAACATTGAACAAATTGGTAAATTAATCCGCGAACATCGTCGTCTAAGCACTTGAGGGTTTGTTGAAATAACAGGAATCGACAAATAATGTGTTCGCCAGATTTTGCATGGATCGTTCAACATGCGCAAAGTGCGCAAAAAATGGTGCCAAAACTCCTCACTCCCGAGCAAACGAATCAAGAATGAACATTTGCGCTGACATTCTAAACAATATTGACACTGATCCAGGCTTGTTAGACACGGTGACACAGAAGGGGGCAAGACTCGAAAGTGTGGAAGCGGTTAAAGCAAAAGCGACGGAGGTTCTGAACCAGACAGAAGCGGCTTCCAGTACCGTTTTCAACAATGGAAATGTCGAATGGAGCGGTGTAGAGATCGCCAAGGGGACTACGTTGAAGGCGAAAAAGTTGCTACTGTAATTGGTAACGAATAAAAAGTGTTATGACAGCAGTTCGGTTATTTAATAGCCACACCTCGTATGTTACCTACAGCGCTGGTCAGAAATATACTGTGTTTATATTTTGGACCAGCACTGTAGTTTTTAGATTTTGTAACTGTCAGATTTTGTCTCTCTGTATATTTTTAACACAATATTTTGAAACTTATTATATGTGCTATTATAAACATAAATAAAACTTATTTTTCACCAAACGGTTTATTTTTAGATGCTATTTTATTGCAAGTTACAAAATGTTTTGTTACAAAATACACCTTGGGAAGACTAACTTCAGGGCGATATAAACGACAATTTATCTGTTAAATATTTAAATTTTCGCTATCAAATCAGTTGACCAGTTGTGAAATCGGCAGTTACCGCATTAGTTAATCAGAAGAAAGCGACAGGTATTTTACAGAACGAACGGTCAAAACGTAAAAAAAAAGGAAACTAATTAGGATATTAATCCGTATCGTCACGTAGGCACCGGGAGGTGTGAATTAGGCGCAACGGCGATAATTTGAGACGATGCCGAAACACACCTGGGCTGAGGCGACCGACTCCGTTCCGTACACAAAGTTCGCATATGGAAGAGCGCGCGGTGTGTGTACGCTATATGTATATGTAGTATATGTACATATTTTTGGCGTACGTGCCGGAGGACAACGCGTCGCGTATTTTGTAAAACCGCCGGGCTATCTCGTCAGCGGTTATTTACAAACATTAAAGTAGCGCCAAGTGCAATCGGGTTTGTTTTTTTTTTCGGCCGTGAAAAAAAAATTAAACCGCGCATAATTTAATTGCTTCACCAGAAGCAATTAAATTACGCACTCTAACATACGGTGTCGAACTTACGTTCTCTTGTTCCAGTACTATGCTGTTCCAATACTTACAGTCATTCTTATTACACAGTCATTACAGTCATTTTTACTCACTTACTTACACACAGTCATTTTTACTCATGTTACTTACAGTCATTCTTACCTCGCAGTCAATACAGTCAATACTTACAGTCAACACGCTGCCTAAGGGTGATGTGTATAGGGTTGCCAATTCTCCGGGCCAGAGACGACAATCTCATAGATAAAAGAAGAGGACAACCTCTTCACAGCACAAAAAAAGAGAACCACTGTCAGGTGTGTGGCGGTAAAAATCTTTGTTCTCTCGAATATTTCACTGAAAGTGTAGCATACCTTTTTTCAATGGAACCGTCTGCAAAGAAAAAAAATCCTACCTCCTACGTAATTTTCATGATAGATGGTTACAGGATCCTAATAATAAGTCATGGTTAACCAACATGCACGAAATATAGTGTTACATTTACACTCAAATATGACGGTGAAAAAGCAGTTAAAAAACATTCAAATAGTGAGAATCATAAAAAAAACAGGAAAAACCATTGCATCAAACAAACGTATGTCAGCTTTTTACACTTTTTAAAATTACGGAGTTTAAATATCCCGCTTACCCTCTCCCCCCTCCTCTCTGCCCTACTGACTGAAAACTCCGGGCAAGATGTACTGACGTACTGCTGTATCCAATTTTTTTACATTTAATTGGACAAAACCGTTATGTTTTTAAAACTGCGTTTTTTGCGTAATGACCTACATGAAATTTATATAATGACCTTTATGACTGATATTACCATTTTAACCTTTATGACCAATGCGACCTTCGTAACCTACGAGGTGTTGTGAACGAATTAAGTAATGAGACCGATTTTAAAAAAAATGTGTTCGAATAGAATTACAATTCAGTATTGTCTCCTTCAAAATAATTTCATTGGGAAGCCACACAGCGCTGGATACGGTTCTTCCATTCCTCATAGCAGTGCTGGAATTCATATACTGGAATAGCCTTCAGTTGATCGGTTACGGCCGTTTGAATGTTTTCTGTGGCCCCAAAATGACGTCCCTTGAGTTGATTTTTCGATCTCGGGAAGAGAAAAAAGTCACAAGGACTCAAGTCAGGCAACTAAGGAGGCTGAGGAGCCAAATCAACTTTTTTTACTGGCTAAAACTCGTTTACTGAAATGGCTGTGTGACAAGGCGCTTTGTCGTGCAACATCCAGTTGTTCTTGATGTTTGGTCTCACACGCATGACCCTTTTTCGAAGTTTTTCAAGAACCCTTCAGTAAAAGTGTTGATTTATAGTTTGGCCAGGAGGCACTAACTCTTTGTGGACAATTCCCTGGCTATCAAAAAAAGCAAATCAGCGTGTATTTGATCTTCGACTTACTCATTCTTGCTTTTTTTTGGGTCTTGGAGAGCTTGAAGTTTGCCATTGCATGCTTTGGCGCTTGGTTTCCGGGTCGTACTCAAACACCCAAGTCTCATCACCAGTAATGACACGTTCCACAAAATGGGAATCATTTTCAATCAATTCCAAAAAGTCAAGACACCTTTCTTTCCTGATGTTTTTTTGTTCCTGCGAAAGGTTTTGTGGAACAGAAAAACTTGCCTCCGTAGGTGTGTTGAAGTTTTGCAAAAGGATCCGTTGTGCTGTGTCCAAGTCTGAAACTAAACCTAATAGCAACAGAGCTCTGTCACATTAAAGATTAGTGTAAATGGGGCATTTCACGCCAACTAAGTGAGGTCAAAAAAAATTCTGTTTGAAACATATCACAATCATAGTACTTGCTAAAAAAACTAACTTCCCTAAAGTTTTAGATTTTTTGAGCCACAAGGAGAGGGATGGTGAGGGTGAGAAAATACAAATTTTCGTTTCGACTCTAAAATTTCATCTTTCTCAATAATAAAAAAAAAAGGTTGTAATGGAAGGTTGTAATGGTTTTCGATGTGTTTTTTTGCGTAGAATACGATAAAGATGTTTTTAAAATTATTGGGGGTAGTTTTCACCTACTTACTTTCATACTGTTTCATTAATGTAATTATGACAAGTTTTCAATTTCCGGATTGGATATCTTGCGCACTAGGTTCATTCTATCACCGGATGGCCTTTCCATCGAAAAAGGTTGCCGATCCACGTTTTAGCTTACGACTCGAAGACCTAGAAGCTCCTCCTAAACACCTGCGTTACAAAATCGAGCGTGAGGCCGTTCAAACTGGAGGCAACCCGGTGACCCAGTAAGATTCACAAGAAGGGCAACGTGACCAGCTGCACACGTTCTCCCTTCGGTATGGATCCGTGCGGAACAGCGCTAGGCGGCATGTGCCCTAAGTCACGTCATCGCGATCGTTGACACGCAGAAACAATTTTGCAAGCGCCGTTTAGGATAATAGAAAGGAACCGATCCGAGATGGCCGCGAGATTGGCGAGGAATCTCGCGGGTCGTTTCACCGGGAGACTGTTCCGCGAACACGTAGGCCAAGAGCGCAACAAGAATATACCATACATATACCTATGGGGCATTTCACGCCAACTGAGTGAGGTCAAAAAAAATTTCTGTTTGAAACAGAATTTTTTTTGACCTCACTTAGTTGGCGTGAAATGCCCCATTTACACTAATCTCTAATGTGACAGAGCTCTGTAGCTCCAGACTCACATAAAGTCGTGTGATTCATAAAGGTCATATGGGTCATTACGGCCATATGGGTCATAAAGGTCGTGAATCATAAAGTTCATATGAACAATAGTGATTGTATGAGTAATAAATTTTTATTTTAAAAATGGAACTCGCGCCATAGATTTAGGAGAAGTGACCACTCTCTGACAGTCTGTAGAGTTTCTGCATTTATTTATCAAATATTACAAACAAAAAGTAATACCCGTTCAATCCGATAAATACAAGTTTTATAACAAACAATAGAGGCCAACATTCTCCGGTTTTTTTAAAAAACAATGATAGGACTGCTTGTTTCAACAGAGATAACAGAGGGGATTAAGAAAATGGTGTTAATAAAGAAATATGAGCTTAAATGATTATATGACGTATCAGTGATTTATTGCAAATTAGATGAAAAAGCACATTGTATTCCATCAACACTATCAGCAGCCATTTAATCTTGACAGATACGATTTTTTTTTTTTTTTTGGGAAAATGAAACGTTCCACCGTATCAGGATAGAGGACGTTTCAAAATAAGAAACCTCAGGGGAGATGCGTTTCACAATAAGAAAAGCTGTATAATTTAGAAATTAAAAATGACGTATTTTAAAAATGACGTAATTGTTTTTTCATTTGTAAATTATCCAGCTTTTTCTTATTTTGACACGTATCTTTGCTGAAATAAAAATAAACGTATGAGTACATTTTTAACTTCTATTAAGGGGACTAGGGAAGGTTGTAAATGCAAAAATTGGCTCGTGTTTAATGGTTTATAACAAGGCCGCGAATAAATATAAATCTTTTTTATTGTTAACGGTATTAATTATAACATTATAAAATGAGAAAATTCTTTGAAAGTCGTTCCCAGAACAATAATATCGGCGTCCCAATGTAATAAGGAAAACTGTCGAATCCACGTTTTTACCACGATTCCAGTCGAACGGATAAAGGTTTTGGAGAATTCTAAAAATATTTCTTCTCCTTAGGCTTCCCTCTATTATTTATACCTAAACAATTAAGAACAAAAATAAAATTAACAAAATGGCGTCCAGAAAACAAAAAATTTGGAAAAATTCGAGTTATTTGTTATTATAAAATTGTAGCAATATTTTTTTTCAATCTGATTTTAGGTATAATTCATGCGTCATTGTATTTTACAACTCCTGTATAAATTTCAAGTTGATATCTTTCGCGGTTCTCGAGATATCGTAGTAAAATCACAAAAAAATGTAGTTTCGAGAAAATCGCATTCAAAGTTTCGGTACAATATTTGTGTTAGAACAGTCGTACGGAAACAGAAACGTTTCGACTTCACTATTTGGTCGTATTTACTGTGCCGTTACAAATTAAAACTTAATTCTACTCTCTATATTGCATAGAGAACCCTAGAAATTAGAATAATGCTCATCCCGTTCGGTCGGGATCGACCGCGCGAATATCTGCGTTCGACCGGCCGCGCGCCGCACTACGTTTTACGTTCTCTTGACCTCAATTTTGGGAATTTCTCAAAAAAACAAACGGGAAGATATTCCTAAAGGATCACAGTATCGGAATATGCAAAAAACCGAAAATCGATATTTTCAAAATTTCAACCCTCCCTAGTCCCCTTAAATTTAGATTTCCGTAAATATAAAACCCTTTTTCTTCTTCTAGGCAATGGTGGCATGTTATCCAGGCCTGGGGTCTCACTACGTTAAACACGTAGACAACCCGAATAGAGATGGTAGGTGTATAACGGCAATTTACTATTTAAATCTCAACTGGAACGTAGAGACAAGCGGTGGGCTCTTGCGGATATTTCCTGAAGGATGGCGCGAAGATAGAGTAAGTTTAATATATTTTTTTTATTGCCCTAATAGGGGCTCACCCTGAAGACTGCTTTAACACCCAAATAGCATCGTTATCGCAATTCTGAAAAAAGTACAAAGACTGATTAATTTTTTTATTATATTTGACTTATAAAAGTCTAATATAATAAAAACAGCGATTTCACGGTTTTTGAGATATTAAACTAACCACCGTGGTGGGACAACATATACGAGGTGTGTAAATTAAGTCATGAAAAAGATTTTTTAAAATTTTTTTTTATTTGATTAGAATTCAAATTAAGTATTGTCTCCTTCAAAATAACTTCTTTGGGAACCCACACGGCGCTGGAGACGGTTCTTCTATTCCTCATAGCAGTGCTGGAACTCATATAATGGAATAGCCTTCAGCTGGTCGGTTACAGCCGTTTGAATGTTTTCTATGGCCCCAAAATGACGTCCCTTGAGGTGATTTTTCAATCTCGGCAAGAGAACAAAGTCGCAAGGACTCAAGTCAGGCGAATAAGTTGTTCTTGACGTTTGGTCTCACCCTTTTTCGAAGTTTTTCAAGAATCTCTCTGTAAAAGTGTTGATTTAGTGTTTGGCCTGGAGGCACAAACTCTTTGTGGGCAATTCCCTGGCTATCAAAAAAAGCAAATCAGCATGTATTTGATCTTCGACTTGCTCATTCTTGCTTTTTCGGGTCTAGGAGAGTTTGAAGTGTGCCATTCCATGTTTTGGCGCTTGGTTTCCGGGTCGTACTGAAACACTCGAGTCTCATCATCAGTAATGACACGTTCCATGAAATGGGGATCATTTTCGATCGATTCCAAAAAAGTCAAGACACCTTTCTCTCCTGGTGGTCTTTTGTTCCTGTGAAATATTTCTTGGAACCATTTTTGCGCAGTTCATTCTCCGATTCTCCGCATCAAAATCCGATGAACAGTGGTGTGATTCAAATTTAACTCTTTCCCCGATCATTCTTGCTGTCAACCGACGATCTGAACGCACAAGATCCCGTATTCTATCGACATTTTCATTGGTTCTTGAAGATGAAGGCCTTCCGCTGCGTGGTTCATCTTCAATTGATTCTCTTCCTTCCGAGAATGCCTTAAACCACCGAAAAACCTGGGCTCCTGAAAAAACACTGTCTCCGTAGGCGTGTTGAAGTTTTGCAAAAGTATCCGTTGCGCTGTGTCCAAGTCTGAAGCAAAACCTGATGGCACAACATTGTTCAAAATTAATGCCACTCATTTTTAAAACGCACTAGAAAAAACCGGTGTACGAAAAAGATAGTCACAAAGAACAAACATCTATAACTCTATCCGTTCAGTTTCCTCTTCGTTTCATTAATTACACCTCTATAGTTGTTATTAAAATCAGTAAAATTTTCTTCTCAAATACTATA
This sequence comes from Aromia moschata, assembly GCA_029963805.1. Taxonomy (NCBI): domain Eukaryota; kingdom Metazoa; phylum Arthropoda; class Insecta; order Coleoptera; family Cerambycidae; genus Aromia; species Aromia moschata. The sequence goes on from JAPWTK010000233.1 coordinate 518,149, forward strand.
TTATGTATTTAAAAATTTTGTATATTTATTAGTATAATATATTTTTTTTATTTTGTTTTAAAATTTCTTTATTGTGTTAAAGTTAAAAAGAAATTGAAATAGACCGTTTCTTAGTATATGAGATTAATGGTACTATGACTATGATTTTTCATTATATGTCTATTTTTTTACCTAATTTATAGCAGTTTTGCTTATTTTACTCCACACAAGCCTAAAAAATTTCAATATAATCGAATTGAGAATTAAAAGATGTTAAAAATGGCCTTTGAAATTTACCTTTTTTTCTGTCTAAGTAGAGACAGGTCTTTGACATAGTAGCTGGTTTATTTTGTACGTTAACTTTTTCCTAAGAATGTTCTTGGTTATTTTTTTACGACGCTAATTTTTAGGTGGCGGACATCGCACCCATATTCGATAGACTGTTATTCTTCTGGTCGGACAGAAGGAACCCCCACGCAAGTACAACCCGCCTATCACACGCGCTACGCCATAACCCTTTGGTATTTCGATGCCGCGGGAGAGAAGAAGCGCTGAGGCGGTACGAGAAAGATAGTGAGTCCGTTAATACCGCTTTTTTTTCTTCCCTCTAATAGCGTAGGAAAGATATAAATTTTTTACCCCCCCCCTTTTTCCCCCCCCCCCCCCCCCCCCCCCCCTTACCCCCCCCCGGGGGTTTTTTTTTCCCTTCCCCCCCCCACAATGGGGCGCCCCCCCGGCCCCCCCCCCTTTTTTTCTCTTGGGGGCCCCCCCCCCCCGGGCCCCCCCCCCCCCTTTTCCCCCGCCGCCCCCCCCCCCCGCCCCCCGGCGGCCGGGGGTTTTGGTTGGGGGGCCCCGGTTTTGTTGGGGGGGCCCCCCCCCCCTTCCCCCCCCCCCGGGGGGGCCCCCCCCCCGCCCCGGGGGGGCCCCGGGGGTTTGGGGGCCCCCCCCCCCCCCCCCCTTTTTTTCCTTTGGGGGGGGCCCGGGGGGCCCCCCCCCCCCTTCCGGCCCCCCCGGTTGTTTTTCTCCCCCGGGGGGGGGGGCCCCCCCGGGGGGTTGGGCCCCGGGTTTGGGGCCCCGCCCCCCCCCCCCCCCTTTCTGCCCCCCCCTTTCTCCCTTCTCTCCTTTCTTTTTCCCCCCCCCCCGCCCTTTTTTCTTCGTTTTTGTTTTCCCTCCGTGGGGGTTTTGTTCCCCCCCCCCCCCCTGGTTGGGGTTGGCCCCTTTTTTTGGTTGTTTGCCCCCTGGTTTTTCTTTTTTCCTTCCCCCCCCTCCTTCCCCTGGGGCCCCCCCCCCCCCCCGGGGCCCCGCCCCCCCTCGCCCCCCCCCCCCCCCCTGGTGCCTTTTCCCCCCCTTTGGGGGGTTTTTTCCTCTTTTTTTCTTTTGTGCCCCCCCCCCCCTTTTCCCCCCTCCCCCCCCCCCCCCCCCTTTTCCCCTTTTTCTTCCCCCTTTTTTCGGTGGGCCCCCCCCCCCTCCCCGCTTTTGTTTTTTTTTTTTTTGTCTTTTTTCCCCCCCCCCCCCCCCCCCCCCCCCCCCCTTCTTTTTGCCCCCCCTTTTTGCCCCCCCCGTGTTTTTCTTGGTTTTTTTTCTTTTTTTTTTCCCCCCCCCCCCCCCTTTTCCCCCCCCCCCCCCTTTTCCCCTTTTTTTCTCGGTGTTGGGTTTTTTTTCCTTTCTGGGGCGCCCCCCCTTGGTTGGGTTTTGGCCCCCGGTGGGGGGGCGCCCCCCCCCCCCTTTCCCCCCCCGTGTTGGGGTTGTTGGGGCCCCCCTCCCCCCCCCCCCCTTTGTTGTTTGTTCTGTGTTCTTGTGCCCTTTTTCTTGGGCCCCGCCCCCCCGTTCTTTCGGCCGCCCCCCCCCCCCCCCCCCCTTTTTCCCCCCCCCG
>JAPWTK010000233.1:525000-712786 GCA_029963805.1 Aromia moschata
CAGGCCGTAACGGAGAAAAATAGTCGCACAGTAAATAAAAAAAAAAAGAAATTGTAGCTCCAATTATCTAGTTTTTGGATCTGAACTTCGAAATTTTTTAGCGTCAGCGACTTTCGAGTAATCCTAAGAAAACCACCCGACAAAAAATTTTCGAAATTTTTTTTGGTTTTTTTTGTTGTCTACGAACTTGAAAAATTTCTTTTGACTTGACCACCATATGGAGCAGATAACTTGTTTATTCAGCTTCAATTCTTTTTTAAAGACTTTGATATGATCATTTCTCGCCGAGATATCGGTCTTTGAATGGAAAAGGATCATTTTGTGTTTGATTATCGATATCTCAGCAACCAATGATCGCACAAAAAGTTAAAGGTGGGTTTTGAGGACTCGAATAAATTCTCTACAAGAATTAGCCATTGGTTCTTGTGAAAAAAAAAAAATTCCATTCTTTACATGAATTTGAAAAAGCAACAAAAAAAAGGGCTCTTGGTGGTTTTTCGGAAAATCAAGCGCTGAATCAGAAATGTCGAGGAACCCACTGATGTTAAGTGTACCTTTTTACAGTTCAATATACCCACAAAAACCCTACAGAGATTCAATTCAATCCAGCCAGCCGTTTTTTTGTTTTACCACGATTGAATTTTTGAAAAAATTAAAGGATCACGTTTTTTTGCTCCAAAAAGCTCATAATCTTTGCCAAATGAGACATGTTTTTATTCAGTTTTCGTTTAATTTTTTGTTGCACAGCGTTTAATTTTTTTTGAAAAAAACAAAAAAAAATTCTCCGTATAGACGGCCTGTTGAAAATAAAAAAAATTTGGATTTTTTTTACCCCTTAATTTTTTCCACTAGTGTATAAAGAAATAATAATTACAAATATAAAAAGGTACTATTTAGTATTAATGTGGGAAGTTTTTGAAACAATGGAATGGCTGTCATCGCAGACCAACTAGACCCAATCGTACAGCAAACCTATGGTGCTAAGCGGAGGCCCAGAGCAAGGCCCTGACTTGTAGTCTCACTTAATTGTTCGCAAGTGTTGCCGGGTGAATTTCACCTGTTGTTTATCAAATCTCTTTTTTTATCAAACCAAAAATTATGTGTATAGAGTTGGATTGTAAAAGCAAAACTGATGTACGAGGTGTGGCTATTAAGTAACCGAACTGAGCTCGCTGGACAAGCCAGTGGGTCGCTCAGTTCGACTGTAGCAGTCGTTTGAATTAGTCTACGCGCCAGTGACGCGTCGAAAAAATGTTAACTGTTCAGATAGAGCAACGGGTTAATCTCAAGTTACATGTTAAACTGGGGAAAACTTTTACAGAAGCTTATGCAGTATTAAAAGAAGTGTCACGGGAATTAATGTTTATCCCGCACACAAGTTTTTGAATGGTTTAAACGGTTTAAAAGAAGGTTTGAGAAGACGATCCGCGCCCCGGACGGCTCTCAACGTCAAAAACGGACGAAAACATTGAACAAATTGGTAAATTAATCCGCGAACATCGTCGTCTAAGCATCCGAGGGCTTGCTGAATTAACAGGAATCGACAAAGAATGTGTTCGCCAAATGTTGCATGAATCGTTCAACATGCGCAAAGTTTGCGCAAAAATGGTGCGAAACTCCTCACTTCCAAGCAAAAGGAATCAAGAATGAACATTTGCGCTGACATTCTAAACAACATTGACACACTGATCCAGGTTTGTTAGACACAGTGATTACTTGTGATGAATCGTGTTTGTTTTTTTTTTTTATTTACTACCCCTAAACAAAGAGCCAATCCATGCATTGGAAGAGCCCGAACTCGCCAATGCAAAAAAAGAAGCCAGGATGAGCAAATACAAGCGTGTGAGAAGACGAAGACCCGATTTGTTGAAGACCAAATCATGGAAGATCCACCAAGATAATGCATCGGTCCATTCTGCTTTGTCTGCGAAGGCGTTTCCTGCAAAATACGGCATTACTGTGTTGGAACATCCACCATACTCGCGCGATCTTGCCCCCTGTGACTTTTTTATTTTGCCAGGTCAAATTATCGCCGAAGGCGACAAGATTCGAAAGTGTGGAAGAGGTTAAAGCAAGCTGTGTAGAGAGATCGCCAAGGGGAGTACATTGAAGGCGAAAAAGTTGCTACTGTAATTGAGGAGCTTGCTGCAAGAACAAGGCAGCTCCATTTTCAACGCGTGACGAGGTTAGCTGCTTATAATTTCGATAAAAAATTTAGACGTTATGTAACGCAAATTCGACGCAGCTCAGCATATGTCAGGATGTATACTCCATGCACTGAGATGTGTGGAATTTGCGTTAAATAACGCCTAAAATTTTTTATCGAAATTATAAGCAGCTAACCTCGTCACGCGTTGAAAATGGAGCTGCCTTGTTCTTGCAGCAAGCTCCTCAATTGGTAACGAATAAAATGTGTTATGACAGCAGTTCGGTTATTTAATAGCCACACCTCGTAATTTTTCTCTGCTTTAAGTAAGTAAAAATGCAATTTAATAAATACTGTATACTGTTGGGTCTTCTGATTCGTATACTTTGTAATTCCAGAGTAGGCTTAAGGTTTATGTGCCCTTGATCGCGTTGCTATTGAACAGCTGTAAAATTGTGATTTGTCTGAGGATGTAACTAAGAAAAATGAATGTCTTGTAAAAACAACTACTGTATTGAAAGGAATTCACCGTGAAAATTATTTATTTTGCGCTTTCGAGAAATCTCTTGAGAAGGAGACATTTATCGAATAATAACAAACAATATTTTCGACGATTAACTTTGATATTTTTTTCCTGTCTGCGAGAATGAGCGCACTAAATAGGCATTATGTTGTTCCAGGAATGGCCTTACCCGAACAAAATGATAGACGCCACCAACTGATGTCCGATGGGCGCAATGCGGGACATTGGCCAACGTCTGTCTGAACCACTAATTATTTATGATTATTACGTTGATTACGTCCTATGTATATACCTGTGAATTTTTTTTTTTATACGAGCCCATTCGTTACGGTTAAGATAGGAAACGTGTGATATTTTAAATAACTTTAATCTTAGCCATATTTTCGCGGATGTTCCGTTCCGAACTCCTGTATTGTTTAGTCGGTATTACAAAAACATTACTTAATTATTAAGCGTGCTAGTTTATACACAAAGTCAAGATATATTTTAATACTGTATGTACATAATATAACCTTACATATGAGTGAGTGAGCGAGTGTACACGGTTAATTATTTGTCAGGACGTCGAGTGCTGCAAACGTGTTTTCAATACAACTATGTTTCAATACAACTAATAAATTTATATTAAATTAGCTTGGTTTATCCTGTGCCTTACAGCTCCTTGGGCTGCGCGGGGTGGCCTCTACGAGGATGATCAGTCGTCGTCGAGCCACGGCCTTTTGTCGAGGCATCTAACCTCATTTTTCAGATGGGGAAGGATGGGATGTAGGCCAGTGGAATTGGAAAAAAAGGTCTAAATTTGGGGATCTAATTAACGACAGAGAAATTGTCCTGAAATTGATCCCAATTTGGAGGTCAGAAACGATGTCAAATTGACTTTGTAATGTGCAAAAATCGTCAAAAACGGACATATAATTGATTTGCTCCGGGACTATTACCATTAGAGGTATCGAATTTTTTCTAATGTGTAGGTAATGAAAATCCGGTAAATTTGCGACTTGTAGAGTTCGATTTAGTCAATTATTTATTTAAATATTTAAAGAATACCGCTGAAATTTCCAAAATTTCGATTTATTTTTCATTTTGCGAAAAAAGCTTCTGCATGCTTGAAACTTTTGGGAAATGTGTCTTTTATGATCCTCAAGACACCAAAAAATTTTCATAAAAAAATATTAAATCGTTAACGAGAAATTCCATTTGTTTATAAAAAAACACCTTAAATGTTTAATGCTATTTGATCCAGGTCTCATTTTTTTCGTAAAGGCCTATATTTTATGATACTGCAATGGGCATATTAATTTTTCCATTTTAAGACCGTCAAAATGGCGTCCGAAAAATTCACATATAAACAAAATCGCAATAATCGCAAATAAACAATAATACTGATATGTGATTTTGATATCTTGGTAGCTGCTATTTTTTACACATATTTAAAAAAAGTTGCTCAAAAGCCGATATTTTTTTTTTTTAATAATTTCACCATTTGTTTATTTATAAACATTAAGGCCTCAAATTTTAACTGTGTCTAGTTCAATACTTTAATTTTGCAATTTCGTTCATCATGACGTAAAAAACGCTTTTTTGGAAAGATACCGCTCATAATTTTTGCATATTATTAATATTACCATAAATTATTATTTTTTTCTTTCAAAAAAAATTGTTTATAACAATTTGTTTAAATAATTGTTAAATTTCTCCATGCTAGTTGTTGTTACATTCGCGTGCTACCCCAAAAGAAAAAAAGAACGCTTTTTTTTCAGTCCGCGAATTTGAAATAGCTCGATCGACTTTTGAAACTCTGCTTGGCTTGGATCATTTAAGTTCGCCCAAAAACACTATTAGTTTCAAATGAGCGTGTACCTTTCCAAAAAGCGTTTTTTACGTCATGGTGAACGAAATTGCAAAATTAAAGTATTGAACTAGACACAGTTAAAATTTGAAGCCTTAATGTTTATAAATAGAGAAGACATAAACAGAAAACAATAAACAGAAAAAAGGAAACAGAAATAAAAATGGCACCTCCCAAGAGCAAAGTCGTCTGTTGTAGAAAAAATTGTTCAATTTTTAGCAAAATGAGAAAATGCTTATTATTAGAATGTTTAAACAGAATGTTTATTCCAGAGCAATTCTTTTTATCCTTTTTTAATAAATAATAATAAAAAAAAATCGTCCGTTAAATTGGATTATTTTCCTGCTCATCAAATAATTTTTTAACTTTATATTCACATTCAATTATTCTAAATGTTCAAATTTTGGAAAATTATTCATATGATTACCAATATATCGATTAATTTTGATAGATGTATCGATACCCGGGTATCGAAAAATTCAAAATACTTGCAATACCGAGTATCGATATTTTTGCTTTCGATTCCCATCACTATCGCCGGGTGTTAAGTTCAGTGCACGGTTTAGAGTAAATAGTGTAAGTAAGAAGCTAACTTAACGAACATAGTACATACATATGTCTCTGCCGGTAAAACAGTGTCTGCGCAGGTTCCCCTGCCCTAGTATAAAAAATTAAGCTGAGCCAAAACTTCAAAGAGAACCGGGAACCGGCAGTTATATGTTTTGTGACCGGCAGTTGTGATTTGTGATGTGATACAACTGATTAATTTAAACTGTGCTGTAACCTACAAATGTGTGGCTGCTCGCAACGGGTTCAGAAGTCTCGGTGAGTGGCTTTTCAAGTGAGTAGCTCCAAGAACGAAGAAACGAGATACCTAAAGTCATCGAAATAGGTAAGTTTTATAAATAACAGCAATTGTGGAGGGCAGGGATTAGTTAGTTTTTGATATATTTATATTTCATCGGTTATAAGCAATGTATTGGGTTTTTGTATGCACTTAATTCAAATTTTGTACATATACGTTTGAAAAATATACAGGTTGTTATAAAAAGTTTAAGGGATGAGGATGAATTGTAAGGTTCGTCTCCTGACTGAAAAAATTGTGTACAATTTTAGAATGTATTACTAAAAACTATGTATGATTGGCTCAAAATCCGTGTTGCATCTACAACCTTTGGATCACCCCCAATACAAGTATTTATTTTTTTTTCAAATTTCCTTTTGAAAAAAAAATCTATACATCTAAGTGGTGACTGAATTTTTAGTGCTCAAGGTGTTTCTTTCTGTACGATATCAAAGTTGAACAAAATATCGAATTTGAAAGCTGATAAGACGAGTCAAATGTGCCATGGAATGATGTCAAGACAGTTGAATTGACAGTCGATTTACATATGTATACCCAAAGTGGGCCAATATTCGATTGGTGAAAAATGACACTAAAACGAAACTAAAGCAAAACTTCGACCCATACTAGAACAGGGCAATATGGAAAAAGGATTTGAATATTTTTGGCGCACACGAGGAAAATATTGAGCCAAAAATTAATTTTAGATTATTCCAGATAACATTCAACTGTCTTCGACATCATTCCATGGCACACCTGACTCGTCTAGCGGATTCCAAATTCGATATCCTGCTCAAATTCGAGATCTTATAGAAATAAACACTTTGTACGTTTTTTGTTCTTTGTTTCTTGCCCGTGCTACGTACGACTTCGACCCTTCCCGTACTCGTATCCCGGGGCGGGAGGGCAGGATAGTCTGACGCAGTTTAACCCTAGTAGGACATCTCTTTCAGTAGGGTGCTTGAGTAAATGTCGTCGTGTAAAATTTACACAAGGTCTCAAAACATTACCTGGTAGAAGGCGTGAACGGCGCTGTGTAGATTTGCTTATTGCTATTAGCTACAATAAGTAATATTACAAAACTCGGCACGTAGGATAACACAGGCTATTTCCTATGGATATTACTGGCTAGGGTAAAAAATATTTTTTTATTTTTAGAGAGATGTTTTGTGACATCTGTGAGTGCAAATTTAACCTTAGGTTTCCTTGGGGCTGGTTAAACACCTTTGTTACGGTCTGGTGAATTATAACTTTTCTCCTCGTTTATGACAGTGGACTGTTGGTTATCGAACTATCATAATTATTTTTGCCTAGGATTCCTTACGTTTTTAATTAATTTAACCCTAGTGGGATAGCGCTTTCAGTGGGGTACTTAAAGATAGCGTTGTGTAAAATTTACACAATGCTCTCAAAACATTACTTGGTAGAAGGCGTGAACAATTGAGGCACTACTAACCAATGGAGGAATAGATAGACAAAGAAGATACCAAGATGGCGCCACTCAGCTCGGCGGGACCCACCGTTGTTTAGCCAAATGTGTAAATTTTAACGCCGCTATCCTTCTAGGGTTAATACGCGTGATTTAGTTTTTATAATAGAGGCGAATCTTATGATTTTTTTCTGTATAACTCGTTTCGGCCGAAAACGCCACTCCGGTACATCGCTCTTCAGCGCCTCATAACTAATACTATTTGCGACAGACAAATTTGACAGGGACATATTTTTGAAGTTTAAGACGTGCCCTTTCCTATGGTGTCCATGAAATTCCTCCAAAAAATTATTGATTATGAAAAAAAGCAGTTTTTTTTAAACACGATTTTTTTGCACATTTTTTTAAATCATATTTTCAAGCGGTTTCCGGTCTGCAATGGACCTGGAACCTCACTAGCGGTGGAATAAATGTTTGAACTTTAAGTATACGTTTTTTAAAGATCGATTTTTTGCCTTATGCGTTCAAAATGGCGCCTGAAAATTGTCACGAATAAAAAGTTCTTAAAATCACTCAATGAATGCACTAAGATTTTTATCAAAATTTTTTGAGCAGTTTTTTGGATTTTGCATTTTTTAAATTTTTGCAAAATTTTAAAAACTGCTCAAAAATTCAGAAAAATTCCAGTGCATTCTTTGAATGGCTTTAAGAACTTTTTTATTCTTGACAATTAACAGTTAAAATGCATTGTTTTCGAGAAAAAAATTCTAAAAACCAAATGAGTATCGAAATTTAGAAATTTTTTTCTAGAAAACAATGCATTTTTACAAAAAATTATCAACAATAAAAAGTTTTAAAAATCACTCGAAGAATGGACTGGAATTTTTTCAAAATTTTTTGAACACCTTTTTGGATTTTGCAAACAGTCAATTTTTGCAATATTAAAAAAAATGCTTAAAAAAATATGAAAATCCAGTATAAAATATGAAATCCAGTGCATTCTCTGAGTGTTTTTAAGAACTTTTTATTCGTGATAATTTATTGTAAAAAATGCATTGTTTTCGAGAAAAAAAATTCTAAATTTCGATACTATTTGATCTGGAATTTTTTCTCGGAAACAATGCAAAATCATTCACAGAATGCACTGGATTTTTTTAAGCGATTTTTTTTAATTTTGCAAAAATTGACTGTTTGCAAAATCCAAAAAAGGTGTTCAAAAAAATTTTGAAAAAATTCCAGTCCATTCTTCGAGTGATTTTTAAAACTTTTTATTCTTGACAATTTATTGTAAAAGTGCATCATTTTCCAATAAAACATTTTTGAAAATTTACGCAAAAATTTTGCAATTCAGGCGCCATTTTGAACGCACAAGGGAAAAAAATGATCTTTAAACCAACGTATACTTGAAGCTCAAACATTTATTCCACCGGTTAGTGAGGTTCCAGGTCCATTGCAGACCGAAAACCCCTTGAAAATTTAATTTAAAAAAAATGTGCAAAAAAATAGTTTTTTTTTTAAAAAACTGCTTTTTTTACGTACCAGGAGTGGCGTTTTCGGCCGAAACGGGATAATCAGCAGACCTTCAAATTCTGATAGCTCTCCTTTAATTAACAGAAAAAAAAACAACGTGTTACTGAAATATCTTTATTGATTATGTTCTTTTATTACATTACATATGCGTACATAACACTTACAAGGTATATATACTTAGAGAAACTTAAATATAAAAATATTTGGTTGGATATTTGCAGCTCGACCACGGAACAACGAAAGAAATAATTTGTACTAGATTGTTCCCTGATGCACCAATATGCAAAAATGTATTCTTGTTTTTTTTTTTATCATTACCGTTAGTACTATACATCAAGTTATATCTAAAATGTTAGGACGCGCAACAAATTATATGAAATCCTTTCAGAAACGACAATTGAGTGGATGGTTTTGATTGGAAGGCGGCACACGATACATTTTTATTTTAAAATTAAGGTCGTAAAATGAAAAAAAAATCGAGACTATTCCAAGATAAAAATCAAATTAGACACTCCAAAAGACAAGTAGTGTAGAAACTTAACGAGTACAATCCCATATATTTTGTTGGTAAAAGGCATTCTTCGGAAGCCTGAATTTCACGTAAAAAAATATTTTTATCTTCTTAATGCACAAAAAGGTGGATACATCATTAAAAAAAAAATAAAGTAAAACCCTAATTCAAAATTATTACGACACAGTTAACCACTTTCGGCCGAAAACGCTACTCCGGTACGTCGCTCCTCAGCGCCTCATAACTAATACAATTTGCGACAGAAAAATTTGACAGGGGCATATTTTTGAAGTTTAAGACGTGCCCTTTCCGATGGTGTCCACGAAATTCCTCCAAAAAAATTATTAATTATGAAAAAAAAGCATTTTTTTTAAGAAAAACATGATTTTTTTGCACATTTTTTTAAATCAAATTTTCAAGGGTTTCCGGTCTGCAATGGACCTGGAACCTCACTAACCGGTGGAATAAATGTTTGAACTTTAAGTATACGTGGTTTAAAGATCGATTTTTCCCTTATGCATTCAAAATGGCGCCTGAACTGCAAAATTTTTTGCGTAGAAATTCGAGTATTTTTTTATTAGAAAATGACGCACTTTTACAAAAAATTGTCAAGAATAAAAAGTTCTTAAAATCACTCAAGGAATGCACTGTATGCACTTTTTTTCAGAATTTTTTTAGCAATTTTTTTAAATTTTGCAAATAGTCATTTTTGTAAAATTTAAAAATCGCTTAAAAAATGCTGAAAAATATCCAGTGCACTCTGAGTGATTTTAAGAACTTTTTATTCTTGACAATTTTTCATAAAAATGCATTGTTTTCGAGAAAAACTTCAAGATCAAATGAGTATCGGAATTTAGATTTTTTTTTCTCGAAAACAGTGCATTTTTGCAATAAATTGTCAAGAATAAAAAGTTCTTAAAATCGTCCAGAGAATGCACTGGATTTTTTTCAGAATTTTTTAGCGATTTTTTAAATTTTGCAAAAATTTTCTATTTGCAAAATCAAAAAGTTGCTCAAAAAATGTTCCAATTTCCAGAGCATTATTTGAGTGATTTTAAGAACTTTTTTATTCTTGACAATTTTTGTAAAAGTGCGTCATTTTCCAATAAAAAATTCTTGAGTTTTTACGCAAAAATTTTGCAGTTCAGGCACCATTTTGAACGCATAAGGAAAAAAATCGATCTTTAAACTACGTGTTAAAGTTTATTCAAACATTTATTCCACGGTTAGAGGTTCCAGTCCATTGCAGACCGGAAACCCCTTGAAAATTTGATTTAAAAAAAAGTGTGCAAAAAATCTTTTATAAACTGCTTTTTTTTTCATAATCAATATTTTTTTGGAGGAATTTCATGGACACTATAGGAAAGGGCACATCTTAAACTTCAAAAATATGTCCCTGTCAATTTTTTCTGTCATAAATAGTATTAGTTATGAGGCTTGAAGAGCGAGTGTACGGGAGTGGCGTTTTTCGGCCCCGAAAACGGTTAAACACAATGTATGATGCTGTATAAAGTATAAATTTAAAACGGATGTAATGCCCATCAAATCAAATAAATGGAATGTTTCTAAAATTAGAAATATACGAATATATATATGTATATATATCATATATAAAAAAAAAAGTTTACAAGATATATGTTGTAGATAGAAGAGTGTATATTAATAAGAGAACTTATCATTGCTTAGGCAGAACTGTTTTCTTCTTTTCCTAGTAGTTATTGCGTTCCGAATTGTGGTGGACACTGAAAAAAGAAAATGTATTCAGAACAGATTTTACAACAAAGAAGTTAAAGCTTTCTTCTTCTTCTTTTAACATTCTCTAACTCTTCTTTAACATTCAAAATTAAAAATACATATGTACAAGAATTTTACATATTATGGTTATAAAAAGAGATGCTTATAAAGATGGAATAAAGAGATGGTTATAAAATGAGATATTACCCTGAGAGAGCATTGACCAAATATAGAAAAAAAAAAAAAAAAAAATTGGGAACGATCTGATCCTTGAAAGCTTTATTTAATATTTAAGCTGATATAAAGAATTTTAAACAACCTTAATTCAACAGACATAATTCTCACAGTTTTCAATATATGCATATTAGAACAATGACGTCATTTTTCAAGTCACACCATTTTTTTTTTTCAATTCCAAAATAGGTTTTAGATTGGTTCTGTAAACTATTGTTTTTGGAAACAATATCTTTTTTTCATTTACTATACAGTGAGGGACTAAAGTGTGGAATACAATTAAACACTCAGGTTTTATCGATATTTGAGCGAAATGCTTCGACACGTCAATTTTTATTTTCAGTTTAGAGTGTCTCAAGAAATATTGAAAGTATACAGGGCGTTCGAGTTTCATGTACAGCTGTCAATTTTCTTTTTTTAAATGCAACACCCTGCATCGTTTTATATTTTTGAGCAGGCCCTCGAGAGACAACTTCAAAAAATATAACATTTGTCACGATCTCAATCCGATCGTCAATTGTCTTACGTAAAAGTCCTGTTCGACATTACACTCTAATTAGCTTCAAAATATCAGCTAAAAGCTAGTAGTAAGCAAGTGTCACTAGAAGCGTAGAATAATCACTTCGGGTCCATAGAATGGCCGGCTCAGTCCTCCAGTTTCAATCCGTGTGATTATTTTTTATGGGGCTATTTAAAAGGCAAAGTCACACTCTCACACAACCACCTAACATTAAAAATTTAAAAACGAGAATTAGAAATGAAGTTCGGCGAATCACACCACAACTTATTAGAAATGTATTAAGGGGTAACACTACCTTGTAATTTTTTTGACCATTTTTTTACTGGCTTAAATGCTTCTCCCTAACTATCCAAAAATGATATCCAAAAGGTTTTATGTGGGGGAAATTTTTAAAGTGGTCGAAAAATATGTTTTCCAGTGAATTCGTGGTGCTGTTTAACTAGTAATTTATGCACGTTCGATATCGATGCAGTAGGGGTCACTATTCTCGTAAACACAGTAGACCTTGAATTAGGACAGTGGTATGGATCCAGGCATCACCGATTACTGGTAAATAAAAAATTACATCGAAATATACGTAGTTGAAATGTTAAACGCGTTTATCTCGAAACCATGTTTTTCAAGCTGGCCGTAAAGCTAGCGCCGACAATTTTCAACCAATCGACTTGAAATTTTAACTGTAGCTAAAAAATTAAATTTTCTAGTGAGAGCGTAGAGCTTTTTTGATTTACGAAAATTTACCGATTTTCGTCCGATCTTTTCGAAAAAAACTTTTTTATCCATATTTTATTCTAGATGCACAACTGCGACCTGTAGGTTTAAGGCCAGGAGGCCATAATTAAAGGACGTTTTATTCTGAGAGCTGTTGTGCCGCCATTTCGTTTTTAAATGACTAAAATAATATTTTTGTGTACTTTAAGAGATGCGTAATGATGTCTAAAAACCCGAATTTCAATAAATCGTTATGCCTTTCTACAATAAATTCGAGAAAATGATATTTTGAAATCATCTCTCAGGCCTTGCTTAAAAATGTAAGCGATACAGGGTTTTCCATTTAAAAAAGACTAACATTGACAGCGGCACGTGAAACTCGAACTTTCACAATTTCTTGATAAACTAAACTGGAAATAAAAATTGACGTGTCGAAGCGTTTCGTTCAAATATCAATGAAACTTAAAGTTTTAAATTCTGTTGCAAACTTTAGCCCCTCACTGTATATTCCAATATATTGGTGATAAGGCCGACAAAGATCAGTTCTCTTAGGGCTGAACAGCACGTAAACAAACACAGAAAAAATGAAGCTCTAACCCAATTTCGTGCACAAGACGAGATGGAAAATCGTTACCGTTCACCGACAACAAATGAAGTGAAGGGAACGCACGAAGATCTCGAAGAAGCAGATAGCTTTGTGGGATGATTAGTGATTCCTTGTTAGCCAAAACAGAACAACAAAATCACTAGTCTTCCACACACACACCCTGTTGGTATACACCAAGTCCACACACCACCACAGTATTAGTATTCTTCTTTATTTATGTACAGAAAAAAAAAGTAGCACCTTTCCCAGCGCCACAGGCTGTCTGACACCATAAGACGTTCGTCACGATTAACACAACGATACATACTTCAAGAGGTAAACGTTTTTTACTTTGGTGCGCACATTTTGTTGATGCCCAGGCAGAGATGAAAGACTCCAGATAGAGAGAGAGATCTTTTAACAATTGGGCTTTTTTTTTTTATTTGAGGAGGTTGGTCACCGAGGTGCTTAAGGGCAGGGAAACTCCTATCTCTTCCATGTATAAGCAATCAGGGTTGCAACTTGCAAAAGTGAAATGTTGATATATTTTTTTTTTTAATTTAAGATAGAACTCTCTGTGCAGTATGTTTGTAATGCGATAAATCAATAATTTATTATTATACACTAGTAACAAAAATTAAAGGATAATAAAAAAATTCCAAATTTTTGGGTGGTTTTGATTTTCAACAAGGGATAACTCGTACAGAAAAAAAAAGGAAATTGTAGCCTCAAGTGTCTAGTTTTCAGATCTGGATTTAAACATTATTTAGCGGGAGTGGTTCTCACGTAATCATCCGAAAACCAATAAAATTTTTTTTCCAAATTTTTGCTCGTCTTTAAAATGGTCTGTGGACTTAAAAAATTTTTTTCATCATTGATTTGACCTTTTAACGAGCTCCGTACGATGATTTGCCGCGGAGTTATCGTTGATCAAAGCAAAAAAGTCCTTTTCAACTTTGACAATCAATTACTCAGGAACTAATGATCGTACAGAAAATGGAGGTAGGGTTTTGGAAACTGCAAAACATTCTCTATAAGAGACAATCGGGGGCGATTGATAAAAAAAAATTTTTTGAAGCGATAATATTGGCTGAAAAAAGTTAAAAAAGTTGCTGATTTAAGGATATTTGGAAAATTTGGTATAACTTTGGCTATAGTGGATGAGCAGAAGGATATCGTCGGTTATTTTTTAACCTCAAAGTGTCCCAAAAACCCTCAAAGTTGCAAAGCGCTGCGAGTTTTTTTTCTTAGTGCCCCGAAGGTTTAAATTTATCATTTCGGCCAAAAATCACCGTAACAAGCAATTTTTTTATTTTTATGCATTCCCAAGTAATTGATTGTCAAAGTTGAAAAGGACTTTTTTGCTTTGATCGACGATAACTCCGCGGCAAATCATCAGTACGGAGCTCGTTAGAGGTCAAATTAAAGCTGATTAAATCGCCCAAAAGAGCTTTATGGTCGCATGATGAAAAAGTCCACAGACCATTTTAAAGAACGAGCAAAAATTTGGAAAAAATTTTTTTATTGGTTTTTCGGATGATTACGTGAGAACCGCTCCTGCTAAAAAATTTTTAAGGCCAGATCTGAAAACACTTGAGTCTACAATTTCCTTTTTTTTTTTAATTTTCTGTACGACCATTTTTCTCCAAGTTATCCCTTGTTGAAAATCACCCAAAAATTTGGAATTTTTTTAATATCCTTTAATTTTTGTTACTAGTGTATACCAAGTTTAGCCAATGAAATAATTTATTGACCGCGTTTTTCTTAACAATTTCTTAGCAATATTTTTCGAAATATCAGTAATTTTTTTGGAAAATCACAAATTTGACAGTCGCAGCTGTCAACTTTGAATTGGTGCATTTAAGTTATTTTGGAAGCAGAAGCGATTGTCACCAAAAGTTCTTATCAAACTATGATATTAAAAAAATTCCCACATGGTTAAAACTTTATGGCGCACACTGTATAAAAAAACCCAATATTTTTTTTACACAAAAAACTAGATTGAATATTTGAATCAGACTGCATTTATTTGAGGTTTTGTAAAGTGTTTTGATTGAAATTAATGTTAAAGAGTGAGAAATTTGTTTATTGCAAATATATAATTATTCAATATTCGATTATTTTGATTCGTATAGATTTGTCTCGAATAATTCGTGAACCACCATCACCATGGGATCAAGGAAAGTATTTTATTCCTGAAATAAAAGATTTTCCAAAATATTTGAAATAATCCTTTCTTTACTCTTGCCATTAGAAAAACAGTTATACCTCTTGAATTAAGCGTTACATTATTTATACCAACAAAACGTGTAACAAAACATATATACAAAAGGATACACTAAACAAAATTAAATTCTGTTGATATATTTTTTTTTTTTGGTTTTGAAAAAAAAAGCAATATCGACAACAGACAACAGTAAATCCACACGAGCGGAACAGTTCGGTTATTAAAAAAGTTCGGCTTTACACAATCGAAAATATCCCTCACCTTTGCTGCAGCAAATATTGCGCCATCTGTATCTGATTCGACAGTCCCGGTTATTGTGATGATACGATCGTTGGATCCCGGCAGGGGCTCATCGATGGTGATGTTGGCTCCCGAATCCAGGCGGATTTTTCGTATCCTACTG
This sequence comes from Aromia moschata, assembly GCA_029963805.1. NCBI lineage: Eukaryota > Metazoa > Arthropoda > Insecta > Coleoptera > Cerambycidae > Aromia > Aromia moschata. Next base: position 540,248 of record JAPWTK010000233.1, read on the forward strand.
CCCCCCTTACCGATAATGGCACCTGCGAGCTAAAGAGAAATAAATAAACAAGTTTGTAAGGCTTTACCAGGTTCTTTCCCGTTTCTATTTAAGTTTAAATGTTCAAAAATAAAGAAACACCAAGTGGGTTCACAAAATAATACGGCCCCTTGCTTATTATCAACTGAAATTCAACTTTTAATTACCAGTTTCATTAAATTATATCACTTTAACAGTGTAATAGCGTGGATTATTGTCGACTCACCTCTTTCGGAATTGTGACCTGGGTGGTATTTTTCCGCCAGGCGCCCCATTCTGGTTGCCTATGATCGAGCTCGATTGAAGTTGAGTTTGCGTAGTGTTGAGCATAGCCAGGGGCTGCTGAACTGATTTGTGGAACTGCCCGACCACCCGTTCCGTTCGAAAGGAGGATTCATCGGTCTCCTGTTTGTATTGTTGTTGTTCATGGGTGGCCTGCTGAAGTTCCTAAAAATCGCAATTAAATTTAAAATTCTGTCCGTTAAGTATTGTCTCTTCCATTTAAATTTAATTTATATGCGTATCAAATTCAAATAAAACTTGTTACTAATTCAGTCCAAATAGATGCTTCCATTAGATGGATGTAAAATACGATGTACGATAAAATAAAACATTATACACTAATGGAAAAAATTAAAGGGTCAAAAAATGTTTCCGAATTTTTAGTGATTTTTTCAGAATGCTGTATCTCGGTGAAAAATGGTCTTATCGAGGTCTAAAAAAAGCATTTTGAAGCTTCAAGTTTCTAGTTTTGAAATATTTCGGCAAAAAAATTTTTTTGAGCTACATGTTTCAGCACAATTTTAGGAAGTAGTGCGAGAAGAAAATTTTGCGATTTTTTTGCTTCTTTTTTCAAGTCCACGAGCTTGAAAACATTTTTTTCTAACTTAGCCATGCTATGGACCGGATAACTTGTTTATTCAGCTTCAATTTGCTTTTTTAAAATCTCGATACGACCATTTGTTGCTGAGATATCGAACTTTAAATCAAAAAGGACCCTTTTGTCTTTGATCGACGATATCTCAGCAACCAACCAACGGTAGCACAGAAAATCTAAGGGCAGTTCTGAAAACTGGAATAAATATCCTACAAAGTTCTGCTGCGATTTTTAAGGATAATTTTTTTTATCATGACATGAATTTGAAAAACAGGAAAAAACGTGTAATTGATGGTTTCCAGAACATCAGTGGCTGAAATTCAAATCTTCATGAAATTACTAATGTTGCATGTGCCATTTTACATTTGAATATACCCCCAAAAACCACGCAAAGTTACATTACGATCTAACGAACCGTTTTCTTGTTGCAAACGGTCAAACTTTTGAAAAAAATAAAGGGTCACGTTTTTTGAGCTTAAACATGTCCCTAATCATGGCATGGCTATTTCACTATTTAAGTTCCAGCACTGCTACGAGGAATGGAAGAACAGTCTCCAGCGCTGTCTGACTTCCCAAGGAAGTTTCTTTTGAAGGAGACGAATAAAAAAAAAAATAAAAATGAAATCAGTCTCATTACTTAATTTACACACCTCGTATAAGCACTCTTTCAATTACGAAAGATTTTACTGAACGATTTTTTCTACGCCACTCACCCTCCGCCCATATTGAACCCTCCACCGGTGTTGCCTCTGTTGTTTCCTCCCCCGCGATTGTTGAACCTCCCACCGTTGGGTGCGCGTCCCACATGCCGTTCCTGGGGACGCTCCCGCCGGGGGGACCGCTCCTGGGGGACCGCCGTCCGGTCGGCGGTTGGTGTTCGCCGCTTGCCCTGGTTGCCCCAGCCGCCGTACTCTTCGGCGTAGAAGTCATCGTAATTGTGGGGGTCGTACGGGTTGACCGTACCCTTGATCAGGCTCTGTACAAAATGTATGCCCATTACAATGAGAGGTTATAAAGGTGTTAATAATGGTGTTAAAAATGTGTTAATAACCTTGAAATATTAGTGATTTTTTATCAGTATAATGTATTCTTTTGTGTGCGAAAATGTCGAGTTTTGAGTCGAATAAGCGTCATTTGCGGGAACTTTTGATTTACTTCTTCAATTTGAAGAAATCCGCGGCTGAGGCGTATCGATTGCTTATAGAAGCATATGGTGAGGCTGCCTTAAGTGAGAGAAGTTGTCGTGAGTGGTTTCAAAAGTTTAAGAACGGTGAATTTGACATCGAAGACAAAGAACGTAGCGGATGGCCGAAAGTGTACGGATACGCGGAATTGGAAGCATTATTCGATCAAGATTCGTGCCAAACGCAAGAAGAACTTGCACCTACATTAGGAGTGACTCAACAAGCAATTTCACATCGGTTTAAATCATTGGGAATGATTCAAAAACAAGGAAATTGGGTTCGAATATGAACTGACGCCGAGAAACGTTGAACGCCGATTTTTCACATGTGAAATGCTGTTTGCCAGGCATAAACGAAAGGGGTTTTCTGCACCGTATAGTCACTGGTGATGAAAAATGGATCCACTATGATAATCCAAAAAGGAATAAATCATGGGGAACACCTGGCCATGCTTCAACATCTACAGCTAAGCCAAATATTCATGGAAAAAACTCTTGTTGTGTATTTGGTGGGATCAGCTTGGTGTCGTGTATTATGGGTTGCTCAGCCGACGAAACCATTACGGAGCTGTCTACCGAACACAATTGATGAGAGAGGGCGAGCACCGGGGGAAGCGCGCCCACTACTTTTCAGCCGAAAGGTATTCTCCTGCATGATAATGCTCGTCCACATGTTGGGAAGTTGGGAACAGTCAATTGGGAAGTTTTACCCCACCCGCCGTATTCATGCTCCTTCTAATTTCCCACTTGTTTCGATCGATGGCGCATGACCTCTGTGAAGCAACACTTCACATCATATGAAGATACCAAAAATTGAGTCGATTCGTGGATAGCCTCGAAAGATGAAGCATTCTTCCGACGCGGTATCCGTATGCTACCAGGAAGATGGGAAAATGTAGTGGCAAGCGATGGACAAGACTTCGAGAAAAAACATTCGGTACCGTTCCTTCACAATAAATTTCAAATTTTTAATTAAAAACGGCGGAAACTTAGAGTCGAGAAATCGCGGACTCTAAAAGAACCATATTTCCCCTTTAATCCGGTTCTGTTACGGTCCACGATTTATTGAATCTAGTTATAGTAGATACGAGAATGTACATCTAGATGAAGTAGGTAATTTACGAAATGGCAGAATCTGTTGAGACACTGTTCATATACATACATATAATAATATAGAAGAAGTTCTTAATGACTCACCTGTTTAATGAGCGTTAAAATCTCACGGATAGTGTCAACGCACTTGTCAGGCTGACCAATTATCTGTATGACACGGTCAGTACTCTGCAGGGCCAAGTTAGAGAATATCTTAATTCTGGCACCAGTTTTCTGAAACAAAAGACAATTAACCATAACAAACAATCACAAAAAAAGAGATAATAGTAAATTGTATCTAATAACTGATATTTACTACACAGTGTTAAAAAACCCAACTGCGGAGACAGGACTTGGAAGGGCGGTAGGTTAACATGTAATGCACCTTCAGTACAAGTTTGAACTTGTTAGTCATTTGTTGTAACGTAAACCGTTTTTTTTTTCTAGTGCGTCTTAAAAATGAGTGACATAATTTTGAGCAACGGTGTGCAATCGGGTTTTGCTTCAAACTTGGACACAGTGCAACGAATACTTTGGATAACTGCAACACGCCTACGGAGACAGTGTTTTTCAAGGTTTTCGGTGGTTCAAGGCATTCTCAGAAGGAAGATAGTCGATTGAAGATGAACCACGCAGCGGAAGGCGTTCATCTTCAAGAACCGATGAAAATTTCGAAAGAATACGGGATCTCGTGCGTTCAGATCGTCGGTTGACGACAAGAATGATCGAGGAGTTAAATTTGAATCACACCACCGTTCATCAGATTTTGACTAACGAATTGGGGATGGTTCCAAAAAACCTTTCGTAGGAACAAAAGGACGATCACGAGGGACAGGTGTCTTGACTTTTTGGAATCCGATTGAAAGATATCCCATTTGATGGAACGCGTCATTACTGGTGATGAGACTTGGGTGTTCAAGTACGACCCAGAGACCAAGCGCCAAAGGATGGAATGGCACACTTCAAGCTCTCCAAGACCCAAAAAAAAGCAAGAATGAGCAAGTCAAAGATCAAATGCATGCTGATTTGCTTTTTGATAGCAAGGGAGTTGTCCACAAAGAGTTTGTGCTTCCAGGCCAAACAGTAAATCAACACCTTTACAGAGAGGTTCTTGAGAAATTTCGAAAAAGGGTCATGCATGTGAGACCAAACATCAAGAACAACTCGATGTAGCATTACGACAATGCGCCTTGTCACACAGACATTTCAGTAAACGAGTTTTTAGCCAGTAAAAACATTCCTGTGGCTCCTCAGCCTCCTCATTCGCCTGACTTGACTCCTTGAGACTTTTTTCTTTTCCCGAGATTGAAAACTCACCTCAAGGGGCGTCATTTTGGGACCATAGAAAACATTCAAACGGCTGTTACCGACCAGCTGAAGGCTATTCCAGTATATGAGTTCCAGCACTGCTATGAGGAATGGAAGAACCGTCTCCATCGCTGTGTGGCTTCCCGAGCAAGTTATTTTGAAGGAGACAATACTGAATTGTAATTCTATTCGAATAAAAAATTAAAAGAAAATCAGTCTCATTACTTAATTTATACACCTCGTATGTACTATATGATTTAGCATTTTCATTTAGTAATATGTACTTTAGGAAGATTATTTTCTGCATTTCCGCGTTAAAATATTCTGTTGAAGTTGAAGATTATTTATTGTCGGTAATGAAGGTGGGTTTTTACGCAAAACAATTATCACTGTCTACATAACTGCGCCTTGGTAAATATTTGAAGTACACAGAACTTGATATTCCAGCGTCTATTAGTCGGATTCTCACAGAGCCTATGCATTTTAGAAATGCGACTCCATGATGTTTGTCAAACAATTAAGCTTTATGGAAATATAGGTGTAGCGACGATATGCAATTAGCTAAATGCCTTCATTTATTAATAGGAAAATAGGTGGAATTAGGAGTAATAGGAGGACCATATATATATTAAACCTTTTCAGAGGTTACCAGGGTTGAAAAAATATATACAGAATGTTTGAAGAGAGTTTGTCATTAAAACTTAGGTTTTTTTATAGACTAATCGATAACTCGTAGTCTTAAATAGAATTCCCTTTTGGATCTAATCGTCCCATTGTTCCACTTGGCGTTATATATTATATTAAAATAAACACGTCGACAATCGCGCACCCCGACAATTTTCGACCAAAGAAGTCTACATAGGAACAAAATAAAACTCGTTTGGAAGATGGAATACATCTCAATCGAGAAAGAATGGAAGAAATATTGAAATTGGCTCACCGCAGTTGACCAGCTCTTACCGTTTAGGAGTTATAGGGAAAACGTTTCGCGTTCTGTGGAAGTTCTTTGAAGAGATATGGACTCAAACTTATCACCTGACAATACTTTGGTACTTAGAGAGTACTGTCTAGTGAGAACGTGCACCTACTTTGTCAACACCGAAGAATACAATTTTTCAAGGTGGAGAGATGTTACCAAAGAGAGTCAAATGAAATCAATGGTGAATAACAGGTTTTAAATTTAGTTTTCTTTCTACAATGGAAACTTATGTGAACCCCGCTATGAAATTTCCCGTCCCTTTAAAACCCACCTCATTGAAGATCAAATATAATCCGAAGATTTGCCGGAGGCACAGATGAGAGATAAAAGAACCTCTCCATCATCCTTTTTTGCAAGTTGTCTGCTTGTCTGCGCGCGTTTTAAATAACCCCACTCTTGATTCGCGCACCGAACTAAATAATTAACGCGTAACCCCGATAGAGGGGAAGATGAATCTATCCTCATCGGACGCAATCATTCTAACCCGGGGAATTTAGATATGGCTGCTGAAGCGGATTTAATTCCACTTTGGCGGATTACATCACTTCGGAATTGAGTTAGCGTTCTGTGTTGTGGAAAAACGAACGAAAAACGTTTTTTTTTCATTTACTTCTCCTGGACATTGATATTAATTTGTCGGGTCAGCTACAGAAGAAGGCAACGTAATCGTCTGAGATGTTTTATTTGAGAAAAAAAATATCGATTATATTTAGCATAACAATAGATAATTCTCTGAATGAATTTATAAAATCATTTTATATCAGAGTATCTTTTAAGTAGGATTGAAACATTTTATTGTAGAGTCGCACTCATAATGTCTACAGTGCAGCAACAGTATATTTGACCTTGGCCGCAGTTGACAAAACCTGACATTGTATACGAGGTGTGTAACAAACAAATGATTCTAACAAGTTCAAACTTGTACTGAAGGTGCTTTACATGTTGACCTATCGCCTTTCCAAGTCCCGTCTCCGCCGTGTTGCTAGATCGGGCGCTACGTTGCCAGTCTCGTTGCTTATTTACACACCTCGTATATAAAGGGTGGGCCATCTATTGGTTTCTTTTAACACTGAGTGTTATTTCTAAATTGCCGAGACTGACGCGCTTGACATTTCACATATATGTGGTGTCTAACCTCCGCTGTAAGAAATGGATCGTTTTACGCTTGGACAACGTTGGGAAATATTGAAAAATTATTTCCAAAGTGAATGCTGTGTTACAGAAACAGTGAGAAAATTGAGAACAATTTTTGGTCGAAATGAAGCTCCGTCAGGGCCTTCCAGGAAAGTTCTTAAGGAAAGTTCGTGAAACTGGCATGCTTATGGATAACAGAAGTCATCCACTTGCTCGTCCGGTGCGCACAGCTGAAAGAATTGCTGCTGTTGCTCAAAGTGTGCGTGAAAACCCAAGGAACCTCAACTCGTCACAGAGTACAACAACTTAATGTCAGTCGCACTTCTCTGAGGAGAATATTGCATAAACACCTCGGATTATTTGCTTACAAGTTGCAACTTACTCAAGAGGTAAAGGAAAATGACCATCCACATAAATGAGTTTGAAAATGACGCCGATTTCAATCGAAAAATATTTTTTCGGACGAAGCTCATTTTCATCTTGGAGGACATGTTAATCGATAGAACTGTAGGATTTGGGGTTCCGAAAATCCACACGTAGTCATAGAGAAGCCAATGCATGCTGCAAGAGTGACTGTTTGGTGTGAGTTTTGGAGTGGTGGCATCATTGGTCTGTACTTCTTACAAAATGACGATGGTAACAGCGTTACAGTAAATGGAATGCGTTACAGAGACATGTTAACTGATTTTTTATGGCCGCGATTGGACGATTTGGACTTGGGCGAGCTTTGGTTCCAACAGGATGGAACCAGCTTGTGTCACACAAGCCATGAAAGAATCGATCTTTTGCACACTAAATTCGCAGCCGGGGGGGAGCGGCGGCCATTTAACTGAAATTGTTTTTCATAAATAATGGGAAGGCATACTATCTTGAATAAAGCAACAATCATTTAAAAATATTCAACGATGTAGTTTTAATAGCAATTTTAAAAAGAAACCATCTGATGGCCCACCCTTTACTATTGTTTCTCGACATTCATAAGTCGAAGTTTATGTATGTACCTACATATATATATATATATATATTTTATTTTTTCCAGGTAAATCTTGGTTTCAATAGAGAGGTTTAGTAAAAGATTTATCTTTTTGTATGTACCCTCTGAATGGTAAATCTCAAATACTTTTCCACGTGCTTTTCCACTCCTGTGTTACCGCTTCAGAACATTTTCCGTCAGAGTCGATTTTAAACGCTGCAAAAACGTACAAATGTATTCTATTTTCGGGTCTGTGTGAAAGGCCCCCTTTGTTTCTGATAACGTCTGTGGTCGTCCTAACCAGATAATACACGTTATTGTTTCTTTTATCTCTGTCAATCGCGACGCATACAAAGGAAACACTTTTCTGAACACACGTTCGTTTAACCGGGCGGAGCGGTTGCGAAAAATTCATCAGATAAATCTCAACGCGAACACCATTTTTTCCTCCAATTATCCGAAATTTGAGTTTGCGTTGTTTAAAGACGTCCTGTTAAACATAAACAATACACGCACCGTTTGAACTGAATCGGGAGCAGTTTTATCTCCTGTTTGTGTGGCTACATTTAAACTCAGTCTCAAAAGGTTCCAACTGTTGTGATATAAAAAGTTTACTTGCTTTACTACAAGACAAGTGGACGCTCTATGTGAGCAGGCGTCTCTTTGAACATACACAGTATGTTCGTAACTTCTACGAGGTGTGTATATTAAATAATGAGACTGGCAACGTAGCGCCCGATCTAGTAACACTGCGGAGACAGGACTTGGAAGGGCGGTAGTTTTGCTTTGGACTTGGATACATACAGCGCAACGGATACTTTTGCAAAACTTCAACACGCCTACGGAGACTTTTTTCAAGAGTCCAGGTTTTTCGGTGGTTCAAGGCATTCTCAGAAGGAAGAGGGTCCATTGAAGATGAACCATGCAGCGGAAGGCCTTCATCTTCAAGAACGGGATCTTGTGCGTTCAGATCGTCGGTTGACGACAAGAATGATCGGGCAAGAGTTAAATTTGAACCACACCACTGTTCATCAGATTTTGACTAACGAATTGGGGATGAGAAAAATCTGCGCAAAACTGGTTTCAAAAAACCTTTCACAGGAAGAAAACGACCTCAGGAGAGAAAGGTGTCTTGACTTTTTGGAATCGATTGAAAATGATCCCCATTTTATGGAACGTATCACTACTGATGGTGAGACTTGGGTGTTTGAGTACGACCCAGAAACCAAGCGCTAAAGCGTGGAATGCCACACTTCAAACTCTTCAAGACCCAAAAAAGCAAGAATAAGCAAGTCGAAGATCAGATGGATGCTGATTTGCTCTTTTGATAGTCAGGGAATTGTCCACAGAGTTTGTGCCTCCAGGTCAAACAGTAAATCAACACTTTTACAGAGAGATTCTTGAAAAACTTCGAAAAAGGGTCATGCGTGTGAGACCAAACATCAAGAACAACTGTATGTTGCATCACGACAATGCGCCTTGTCACACAACCATTTCAGTAAACGAGTTTTTCAGCTCCTTTATTCGCCTAACTTGAGTCCTTGTGAACGTCATTTTGGGACCATAGAAAACATTCAAACGGCTGTAACCGACCAGCTGAAGGCTGTTCCAGTCTATGAGTTTCAGCACTGATATGAGGAACCGTCTCTAGCTCTGTGTGGCTTCCCAAGGAACTTATTTCGAAGGAGACAATACAGCATTGTAATTCTATTGGATAAAAAATTTAAAAATCTGTCTCGCTACTTAATTTACACACTTCGTATGTATGTTGGCACCCAATTATTAGCTGTAACCAAAATTCCATGCACCGTCCATACAATTTGGTGCCATGCATTGCGTAAATCCAAAAACATCGCGGCGATCTGTTGCGGCATCGAAATTGCAAAGTGAAAAAAGATCATTCAGTTCCTGCACGTGTATTTCAGAACTTTTACACAGCATATTCTGATCTCGGCAACTTGAAAATGTCAAAGTTATAAAACCCGAAAAATAATTAAGAATTATTTCAAGAGACGCAATTCCAATTAGCGACTGTTTCAGAAATTTCAATCGGCATTTGATGGAAATGGTAATCGAGAGAACTGATTAGCGAGTAATCTGTAATCTGCATGGCAGACCGACCTGTCATTACCAGCTACGAGGGCATAATTAATGCATAAAAATATCTGCAACTTGTTGATTGCTGAGAGTTACGAAGACCGTGGTATGCGAAGCTTGGGAAATATCATTGTTGTGCGGTTAAAATAGCACCCCAACTGAGGTGGATCGGCCAGTGATTTATTTTAATCGGCCAGTGATTTTTATTCATTCACTTGAGGGGACTAGGGAGGGTTGAAATTTCGAAAAAATCGATTTTAGAAATTTTCGTTTTTTACATATTTCGATACTGTGATCCTTTAGGAATAGCTTCCCGTTTGTTTTTTTGAAAAATTCGCAATATTGAGGTCAAGAGAGCGTAAAACGTAGTGCGGCGCGCGGCCGGTCGAACGCAGATATTCGCGCGGTCGATCCCGACCGAACGGTCTGAGCATTATTCTAATTTCCAGGGTTCTCTATGCAATATAGAGTAGAATTAAGTTTTAATTTGTAACGACACACTAAAGACGACCTAATAATAAAGTCGAAACGTTTCCGTACGACTGTTCTAACACAAATATTGTACCGAAACTTTGAATGCGATTTTCTCGAAACTACATTTTTTTATGATTTTACCACGATATCTCGAGAACCGCGAAAGACATCAACTTGAAATTTATACAGGAGTTGTAAAACACTATGACGCATGAATTATGCCTAAAATCAGATTGAAAAAAATATTGCTACAATTTTATAATAATAAATATCTTGAATTTTTCCAAATGTTTTGTTTTCTGGACGCCATTTTGTTAATTTTTATTTTTGTTTTTAATTTGTTAGGTGTAATCAATAGAGGGAAGCCTAAGGAGAAGAAATATTTTTAGAATTTGCCAAAAACTTTATCCGTTCGACTGGAATCGTGGTAAAACCGTGGATTCGACAGTTTTCCTTATTACATTGGGACGCCGATATTATTGTTCTGGGAACGACTTTCTATGAATTTTCTCATTTTATAATGTTATAATTAAGACCCTTAACAATAAAAAAAGTGTTTATATTTATTCGCGGCCTTGTTATAAACCATTAAACACGAACCAATTTTTGCATTTTCAACCCTCCCTAGTCCCCTTAATAACAAATGTATTAATATTTATTAAATTATATCCTGATACTTGCCAGTTAAACGAGCAAAAAACTGCCTACTTCACGACAGGTAAGGGTTAACGACGGAAGGTCAGATGAAAGTGGGGCAGAGTGCCATTCACCCTGTTGTTAGTCGAAACCTAATTAGAAAAATACTCGACCCAAATTGGGTAGGGGTGGGAAAGACGTGTGCCGTTAGAACGTGTGCGCCAGGGGCTGGGGTAAAATCCATTTAACGATTTTATTTTATAATCCAGTCTGTGAGCCGGGGAATTAGGCCAACTAAATAAGTTTGGTGTAGCTACTCGAATTAAAAAAAATTTTTGCATCATGTTATATGAACCTCTATTCGTTCGTGTTAGAACTCGTCATTCGTGACTATCAACCAACTTGGCAAACCCCCTCAGACCACCCCTATACTATAAAACACACCCCATTCTCACCCTCATTTTTAGAGTGGTATTTAATTTTCGAAAAAATGACAATTAAGCATCGAAGGTGGGTTCTCATAGGTTTTTTGGGTCGCTGATCATGAATCCGATGTCATTTTTCCCGGAAAATTCATCCCACGGTCGGGAAAACTGGAAAATTGGGTCACTTTTGCCAAAATTGAATCATTGTTCACGTGATTTGCGTTTTTTACGTCATAAAGATATCCAGCAGCGTATAATGATCATTATACGCTGCAAATTGTATGTATCGCAAAAAAAACCTTATGGCGACTTATCACACGATCATTTTCATATAATTGAAAAATTGTCTTTCCAGGTTTTCCGGAAAATTTTCATAGTTTTCCAGAAAGTTTACATGGCTTTTCGTTATGCGTTATTATAATACGCTGCTGGATATTTTTATGACGTAAAAAAACGCAAATCGCGTGAACAATGATTAAATTTCCGCCAAAGTGACCCAATTTTCCAGTTTTCCCGGCCGTGGCATGGATTTTCCGGGAAAATGACATCGGATTCATAATTAGCGACCCAAAAAACCTCCTAGAATCCACTTTCGATGCCTAATTGTCATTTTTTTCGAAAATTAAATACCACTCTAAGAATGAGGGTGAGAATGGGGTATGTTTTATAATATAGGGGTGGTCTGAGGGGGTTTGCCAAGTTGGTTGATAGTCACGAATGACCTTAGAGGTTCATAGAACATGATGCAAAAAAATTTTTAATTCGAGTAGCTGCACCAAACTTAGTTAGTTTCCCAGCTCACAAACTGGACTATTAGGTAACCGTGTGAAATGTAGTGGCATTTACGCTAGTACATAAATGAACAAATTGTTCAAGTTAAAAAAAACAATGGCATTACAAAAGAAACGTCCTATTACCACCGCCTATCAAATGGTGGTTGGAGCAGATAAAAAAGCTGTAGTATAGGAGATGACAGCAAAATTTATTTATAATTAGATAGTTGGTTGCAATGAAGCTAAAAGTTTGACTTGGTAATGTTTAGATTGCAACAGATCTGAATACGATATTTAGTCTCAATTATTTTAATTGTCATTTAATTAATATTAACTTAGCTAGAATTGTAAAAAAATATGTTCAAAAAACATTTTTGTCGTCTTATCTTATTCTGCCATGTCTCTTCTGGGTTTCTTAATAGGTTTACGTTTACATTGAATTTACGTGATTGAAATCCTATACCCCACATTGTTCCCAAATAAGAGGCTTCTCTTGGTCGAGGGTTAAATTCTCAGATGACACGGAAACTCTCATCTCAACTGCCTTAAATAAGCGATAAGGAAAAAATATAAACGTCAATTACAGCTAAGCGAAGAACCACTGCTAGTACCTCGAAGCCCAGAGAAACATTGAATACTCTAAAGTCAAGTCTAAAATTAGTTTTTACAATTAACAAAACAAATAAAATGTAACAATAACTGGCAACTAAATGTTCGGAAAAAAACATTAATAAGGCGTTACGTCACCTTTTGCCTTAATTACGGCCCGAATTCTTGCAGGCATTGTTTCAACCAAGCCTCGACAGAGTTCTGGTGAAAAGGTGTCCCAAATTTCGCCGATTTTTTCCTTTAAAGTAGAGACCGTTCTTTGAGGATCATCTCTCAAAACTCTTTTTTATCTTATGCCACAGTGTTTCAATGACATAAGGTCGGGGCTGTTTGATGGCCATGATAGGACTTTAATATGTTGTTTCCCGAACCACTTTTTCGTATTTTTTGCAGTATGGGAAGCTGCGCCGTCTTGTTGGAATATGAAATTATTGTCTGAGTACATATCCTGAACAGAAGTATTTGTATATATTTGTCAGTGTTGACGGTACCCTCTATGACCTCATACTGTCCCAAACCTTTAGCGGACATACATCCCAAAATCATGACACGCTTCGGGAATTTTACGGTTCGTTTCAGTCGTTTCAGGCAGTCCTTATGAAAGGCTTCACTTTTTGTTCTTATTACTCTTTTTCTATGATTGCCTGCGCAGACATCAAATTTGGATTCGTCACTGAAAATTACTTTTGACCAGTCTTCCATGGTCCACCATACCTTCGATTTGGCCCAATTCAGTCGATTTTTTTGTGCCTCAGTTAACAAAGGCTTTTCTTTAGTCTACGATTAAAAATTTGAAAAACGAAATAGTAATACACTGAGCCCAGATTGATGAATGTATTTTCTGCAACATTCGCGGGACAGCCTTTTTCCTGTTTCAGAGTTCCATTGAGCTGTTAAATCCCGTTAAGGTGTTCCGTCGACTTTTTTTGCTAATTTTCACCAACAACCTTTGGCTCCTTTCAGTAACAAGTCTGGGTCTTCCAGGACTTTAACATTTTACATCCAAATTTCCAGTCTAGCGGTAATGCTTTAATATGTCCCCAACAGTAGACTTTGCAAAGCACAATTCTTCCGCAATTTCGCGGATTTTTTTGCCACCGCAGTATTTTTTTTACAATGAGCAGCCGCAATTTTTGAAAAGTCGCACGTCCACGGCCCATTTTTATTTAAAAATAGCGAATATTCGCAAAAACTACCAGAAATCACCTGTGACTGACACATCTAATTGTGAAATTAATGGTTACCGCGGCAACAAGTTTTTATTTATTTTTTTAGGGCAGTTTTCTTGATTTTCCGAACATTTAGTTGTCAACATTTTTAGCAGATCTTTATATTTTTGGCCATAAATTGATAACAAATCCAAGCTAGTAATAATTCCTTGTATGTAAATGTGTAAATTTCTTGTATGTAAATGTATGTAATTTTAATATTTTAGGTTTTTAAAGCGTGGTTGTAAATTTTTGCATGACAGTGAATAATTTTGTTACCAACTGTTAACAATTCCGATATTAGCATGCATTTAGAGCATTTCTTTTCAGACAGAAACCTAAGATCCCGTATCAACTTTCCCAATTACGTTTTCACTTTCGCGTTCGAAACATTCAAAGCCACACCAAGAGATGCAAATAACACTTAGGCTACCTTAAAACGCGAACAGAACCGCACAAAAGCACACCGGCTCCGAGGACCGCCTAACCTTTCGCGTGCTCCGGCGCGCGAAAGGTTTATGGTCTTCTGTTGGGGCGCGTAAATCGAAACTAACGGCCAATTTTTCTCGGTGCCAACGTAACAAAGGTCCGACAATAGCCTGCGATGTCCGCGTGACCTGTCGCGAGGCGAAATAGGGAGTCCGCCTCGATAGAGTCGCGCCACCGGACTGAACAGAGCCGAAACAGAGGCTCGCGCCGAGTGCAGAGACTGGAACAGGCTCCGGCGTGGAGAGCCGGCGACGCTGCCAAGTTGGCAAGCCGTTTTCCTCGGTGGACGAGAGAAACTGTGACCAAAAAATGCGGCACAGTTAAGGGGTTATACTTGGTATAATGATATTCAAAAATAATTTGGGGGGGAGGGGCAAGCTTTTAAAAAAAATTTACAGCTTATTTTCGGAACACGTCTCAGCGGCCCACAATGTTCGAAAAAGCCGTTCTGCTGTATTATTACAGTTTTATTGGTAGTTTTCGTCGGTACAAATGAGTTATACTTTCTCGAAATATATGTACATGGCGTTATTCAATCTTAGGGAGGCTAATAGGACGCTGCAATAGCCGTATTATTTACATGGTTAAATACGTTTTCAAACTTTAAACGCGTTTTTCTCGAAACTACATTAGTGGAAAAAATTAAGGGATAAAAAAATCCAAAACTTGGAGAAAAATAGTTACACAGTAAATAAAAAAAGGAAATTGTAGCTCCAAGTATCTAGTTTTTGGATCTGAACTTCGAAATTTTTTAGCGTCAGCGATTTTCGAGTAATCTTCCTTAAGATTACTCGAAAATCCTGACCGACACGACAAAAAAAAAATCGAATTTTTTTTTGTTCTTTTTTTGTGGTCTACGAACTTGAAATTTGTTTTTGACTTAACCACCATATGGACCAGACAACTTGTTTATTCAGCTTCAATTCCCCCTTTTTTTTAAAGACTTTGATACGATCATTTCTCGCCGAGATATCGGTCTTTGAATGGAAAAGGATCATTTTGTGTTTGATTATTATTATCGATATCTCAGCAACCAATGATCGCACAAAAAGTTAAAGGTGGGTTTCGAGAACTTGAATCAGTTCTCTACAAGAATTAGCCATTGGTTCTTCGAAAAAAAAAAAAAAAAACGTTTTTTCCCATTCTTAATTTGAATTTGAAAAGGCAACAAAAAAGGGCTTTTGGTGGTTTTTTCGGAAAACCAAGCGCTGAATCAGAAATGTCGAGGAAACCACTGATGTTAAGTGTGCCTTTTACAGTTCAATATGCCCACAAAAACCCTACAGAGATTCAATTTAATCCAGCCAGCCGTTTTTTTGTTTTACTCGATTGGATTTTTGAAAAAATTAAGGGATCACGTTTTTTTGCTCCAAAAAGCTCATAATCTAACAAAATGAGAAACATTTTTTTTTTCAGTTTTCGTTACATTTTTATCGCAGCGTTAATTTTTTTTTGAAATTTTGAAGTCTTCAATTTTTTTTTTAAAAGTTCAGATCCAAAAACTAGATACTTGGAGCTACAATTTCCTTTTTTTAAATTATCTGTGCGACCATTTTTCTCCAAGTTACGGCCTGTTGAAAATCACTTAAAAATTTGGAATTTTTTTTTATCCCTTAATTTTTTCCACTAGTATGTTTTTCAAATTGGCATACAACGTAGTTCATATCCGATAGACTTGAAATTTTAATTGTAGCTTCTTATATAGATTATCTATCGAAATACACAATTTCTTTTGTGATAAAAACACAATGATTTTGTGATTGATAAATAATTAGATTTGCAATAAACAATTTAAGGTCGATTTTTTTAAAAAAAAAACAAATTAAAAAAAATTAAAACTGAATTTTCGAAAAAAAAAATTGAACTCTTTGGTACTTCCAAAGAAAAACTAATGTAGATTAAGAAAAAAAAGTGTTTTTGTTTCTAAGTGGTGTACCAATACTGCTACAGTGTGCGCCGATTTCCTCCTACAGAAACATTTTGTTTCATGTTACCTGGAGCTACGACGCCATTTTGTAACTTAAATGAAAATAAAAATACTTTTGTATACATTAATACCCATAGAATCAAGTGTCAAAATGCCATTGCATAGGTAGGTATCGAAAAAAAAATCCCAAAAAAGCTTCTGGGATGTTCACGTGATTACTACGTGTTTGCTAGCCATCAATATGTTAACTTTGTAGGAAAAAAATCAAAATAAAACAGCTACCAATTATTCTATACACACAGTTGTATCGATTTCAATTACGGCCAATTCATAACATAACAAGGCTCTCGCCCTCAGGTTAAAATTTTGAGGGAGGGGGATTTGGTTTTCCGTTCGCTTTGAGAATATCGTATACCTAATGTCGCGAAGCAAATTCTAACTTCCTCCTTCGTTCCCGAGGGAGCGGAAACTTCTTGGACTTGCCAGCGGCGATCGTCCCGTTTGTTTAAGAATCTACTTTTAAACTTTCTTGCACCGAAACGTAAACTTATAGCGAAACTCATTCATTTTGAAAAGAATGCCGCTACATATTTGCAGAAAATTAACTAGAAGGTATTTTATACAGGGCCGTCCAACGAAAAGTTTCGGTCCGGGTTATTTTGGGAACTAGTGATTTGCCATGAAACTTCGGTCCATTTTGCCATGAAACTTCGGTCCAAACAGGTCCATTTAGGTTCCCATTGGGGGAGGGGGTATATGTTTTTTTAATAATCTTACCTTGCGTGAAGGTCCATAGTAGGGTAGTTACCCTTGAAAAAAATCTTAAATGGAAACAATGCCAATGGTCAAATAATGACATATCATCTCAAATCTTTATTCTTTTTTAAGTTGTGTTTTATTTGATTTGATTCAGTAGGTTCTGCAGAAACTGTGTTTAAAGTTAATTAGCTAGAACACTTAATTCATAAAATATAGTGGTCAATAAAATGAGATTAGGTTTTTTTTTTATTACCAAATAACTTTAAATACTTAGTATTTTTTCAGGACCCACTGAATCAAATTTAAGAAATAAAATATCACCGAAAAGAGAATGAAGAGACCTTTCAAATGATGAACATTTAACCACAGTTGCCATGTAAGATTTTTTTCATGGGCTACTATACTACTCTGCCTGTGGTCCTTGCGCGAATATAGTGGAATTGTAAAAAACATGTTTTTTTCGCGTGTGGCGAAAAGTATAAACAGAATTGTGCCTGGTGATACTTTCCCCACCCTGAGCTCGCTGGACAAGCCAGTGGGTCGCTCAGTTTAAATGTAGCAGTCGTTTAAACTAGTCTACGCACCAATGAAGTTTGTGTATATTTGTCAGCGTTGCGGTACCCTCTATGACCTCATACTGTCCCAAACCTTTAGCGGACATACATCCCAAAATCATGACACCCTTCGGGAATTTTACGATCCTTATGAAAGCGCGATCGCCTACGCACATCAAATTTGGACTCGTCACTGAAAATTACTTTTGACCAGTCTTCTATAGTCCACGATACCTTCGATTTGGCCCAATTCACTCGATTTTTTGTGTGCCTCAGTTAATAAAGGCTTTTCTTTAGCCTACGATCATTTACGAAAATTGAAAAATTAAAAATTTGAAAAACAAAATAGTAATACCTTATAAAAACTGAGCCCAGACCGATGAATGTACTTTCTGCAACATTCGCGGGATAGCCTTTCTCCTGTTTCAGAGTTCCATTGAGCTGTTAAATCCCGTTAAGGTGTTCCGTCGACTTTTTTTGCAAATTTTCACCAACAACCTTTGGCTCCTTTCAGTAACAAGTCTGGGTCTTCCAGGACTTTAACATTTTACATCCAAATTTCCAGTCTAGCGGTAATGCTTTAATATGTCCCCAACAGTAGACTTTGCAAAGCACAATTCTTCCGCAATTTCGCGGATTTTTTTTGCCACCGCAGTATTTTTTTACAACCAGCTGCCGCAATTTTTGATCAGTCGCACGTCCACGGTCCATTTTTATTTAAAAATAACGAATATTCGCGAAAACTACCAGAAATCACCCGTAACTGACACATCTAAATGTGAAATTAATGGTTCCCGCGGCAACAAAATTTTTTTATTTTTTAGGGCAAGTTTCTCGAATTTCCGAACATTTAGTTGTCAGCATTTTTAGCAGATTTTTATATTTTTAGCCATAAATTCATAACAAACCCAAGCTAATAATACTTTTCAGCATAATATTATCTTGCAAATGTATGTAATTTTATATATTTTAGGTTTTTAAAGCGTGCTTGTAAATTTTTGCATAGCAATGAATTCTTTTTTGAAAAAATGCGTTTGTTCGAACATATGGTTGTTACGGCTCGTAGACGCTGATCCGGCCGAAATTTCCCATTTCTGCGGACTGCGCGTGGAGCCGGCAACGCCGCCGGCGAAAAGGGGAGCCGAGCGCCCGCAGCCGGTATTGATTGGGGGCAGGGGACGGCGGCGGCGCGCCAGCCTGACTCCACACGCGATATCCCGACGGATACCGGCCGCGCGCCTCTCACCTGCTCGCTCCACCTGTCACCCGCACACGCGGAACGGGACACAAAGCGTACGCACGCACGCACACGCACGGGCGACCCACAGACCGACGGTTTTGCCGCGCGAAAGTAACGGTCGACAGACACAGCAGGGCTGTGCCGAGCAGCTACAAGAAGAACCGCCGCCGAAGGAATCATTAAGTACTTCATCGTTGCCACTCTAATTTGTTCCACATTTACTACGACCAAATAATATACGAGGTGTGTAAATTAAGTAATGAGACTGGTTTTTGATTTTTATTTATTCGAATAGACTTACAATCCACTATTGCCTCCTTCAAAATAACTTCCTTGGGAAGACACACAGCGCTGGAGACGGTTCTTCCTTTCCTCATAGCAGTGCTGGAACCCATATACTGGAATGGTCGGTTGCAGCCGTTTGAACGTTTTCTACGGTCCCAAAATGACGGCCCACGAGGTGATTTTTTCAATTTCGGGAAGAGAAAAAAAGTCAAGTCAAGGCGAATAAGGGAGGTTGAGGAGCCACAGGAATGTTTTTACTGGCTAAAAACTCGTTTACTGAAATGGCTGTGTGACAAAGTGCATTGTCGTGATGCAACATCCAGTGGTTCTTGATGTTTGGTCTCACACGCATGACCCTTTTTCGAAGTTTTTCAAGAAGCTCTCTGTAAAAGTGTTGATTTACTGTTTGACCTGGAGGCACAAACTCTTTGTGGACAATCCCCTGGCTATCAAAAGAGCAAATCAGCACGCGTTTCATGTTCGACTTGCTCATTCTTGCCTTTTTGGGTCTTGGAGAGCTTGAAGTGTGCCACTCCATTCTTTGGCGTTTGGTTTCCAGGTCGTACTCAAACCCCCAAGTCTCACCAGTAATGACACGTTCCATAAAATGGAGATCATTTTCAATCGATTCCAATCAACAAGATCAAGACATATTTCTTCCTGATCTCCGTTTGTTCCTGAGAAAAGTGTTTTGGAACCATTTTTGCGCAGATTTTTCTCATCCCCACTTCGTTAGTCAAAAGCTGATGAACAGTGGTGTGATTCAAATTTAACTCTTCCCCGAGCATATTTGTCGTCAACCAACGATCTGAACGCACAAGATCCCGTATTCTATCGACTTTTTTAACGGTTCTTGAAGGTTCATCTTCAATCGACTCTTCCTTTCGAGTATGCCTTAAACCACCAAAAAAACCTGGGTTCTTGAAAAAACACGGCCTCCGTAAACGTGTTGAAATTTTGCAAAAGTATCCGTTGCGCTGCGTCCAAGCCTCAAGCAAAACCTGATAGCACACCGTTGCTCAAAATTAATGTCACTCATTTTTAAAACGAACTAGAAAAAGAACGGTTTACCGTCACAAAGGACAAATAAATGACTCTAACAAGTCTAAACTTGTACTGAAGGTAACCTACCGCCCTTCCAAGTCCCGTCTTCGCAGTGGTGGCCAGTCAGATTCATTGTCTTCGTTTAATTGGTTGCAGTAATCTCGTGTCAGCTAGTGTTGTACAACCTCTGCTGTATGGAACATGTTAAATAGTGTGAAATAATTTCATAAGATATAGTAAACGTGCGAAAGTTCAGTGGTGACCAGCATCTGTGGCACGTTCCATTTCTGGCAGTTTATCATATTATTACTTATAATATGATATTTATCACCCATGTTTATGAACAATGTGACCTTTATCACTTTTATGACATTTGTGACCTTTATGTCTTATGATCTTGATGGCTTTTGTGATTTTTCATGACCTTTATGATTTTTATGACTATTACGACCCACATCACATGTATTAGTACTTCTAGTACCATATCATATGTACTAAAAATGAGTCCAGAGCTTTCTTCACTGTGTAATTACTAAATTTTGTGTTAAAAACTTTACTTTAAGTTCTTCGTTGATATGGTTGCGTTTGTGCAAATACTCCTCTTCGTTGTTGTATTTTGGTCCTTCCATTTACTGTAATATTCTCTTGAAGGTTAGAAGAATGTTGAATGCCTTCATAATCTAAGAAGAATCGCTCGAAGAAATAATATTTTTACTTTCTACTGGACTAATTTGTCGTTTTCTTTCTAATTGTTTTGTCATTTTTAGTTTGGGTACCTAACTACAATACTGAATAAAATATATTTTCTATTAAGAGGTAGCCCTTCCTAAATGTATAACGATTTTAATAAATATACAATGTACAAATCAAGTACATCCGCCTTCTATATACTTTTACTATGAAATTACATTTTCTGGAAAAATCCAACGGTCTGTCTAAAACCATTTGCCTCCCGAGCTAACAGGTGTTCTTTAGCGGGCACGACTTAAATTTTTCTACAAAGTTATACCGCGACAGTTTTTATAGCCGTCAAAAGTAATTGGTGAGCCGAGTCGCTTTGCCAGTTAAGCGAAGTTGATCCTCGAAAAATACGCTGTTCATCCAATGCGCTGCTTATTTTATGTAAAACGTACCGGCATGGCGGCGTCTGGTTTTCACTGTAATGAAATTAACGCCAAAATACCGTCGGGTGTCACCATCGTTTGCTTTACTATCGCAATGGACAAATTACAAATTTTTTTGGAAGGCCTCGACATAGTAGGCGATTAAAAATATTCTTAACTAAAATACCACAAAACAGCGTCATGAGTGTGAGAGGGAGGAAGTTGGGAGGCTGTCCGACTCTAAACTGTATGGATATGCATAACTTCGAAAGTTTATCCTGGGATACCCTTTACGAGACGAATTAAAAAATGAGTGGCACAAAAGTGCGATATTTCATTAATAGCGATTTTAATCAGAGCAGCTTTAAGGTTTTCCAGGACTCGGGACATTTCCTTAATATTTCCTCTCGCCTTTTAGTCCAGTCACCGAGCGAAAGCCCCCATGTTAATTGGTCACTAATTGTTATCAGCAAACAAAAAATACGATCGTATAGAGAAAAAAATTCTAAGAAAGATAGCGTTTTTTGCTACTCGAGTTTTAATGGCGAACATAACCAAAAAAAGTAAAAAAAAACGGTTTTTTGCAAATTAAAAAAAAGCTTCAAGTCCTACACAAGAAAGTTAAATTCGAAAGTTGTAGGTCTTAAAAATGCGCGTCGAATGAAATTTGAACGAAAAAAAATCGGTTCATAAACATTTGAGAAAAATTAAAAAAAAAAAACGTCAAAAATCGCGTTTTCGTAGTTTTGCTGTATAAATTTCAATTTTGTTTGAACAGACTTCTTGTTAACTACAAATATAGCCCAAGACAAGCGGAAAATGATCCTTTTTTTCAAAAATTCAAAAAAGTTTTTTTTTCGAGATAACGATTTAAACAGAAAAAGACGTTTTCAAAAATCAGTTTTTACAGAGGCAAAAATTATCGTACAGAAACGATCATGGGCTCATTTTGTTCGCGAAGACTTGTACTTTCATGCTATGAAAAAACCAAATCGCTTTTATTTAATTTTTTCATAAAAAAACCTTTTTTTTTTTTTTAATTTTTTTCGGTTCTTTTCGAATAACTTTTTTAATTTTGGTTTTACATTTTTGGCTGTTGCATATTTGAAAACTGGCATTCAAAACACGCATTTAAAAAAAATAAAGGTCCTACGACCTCAGGGAGCCGAGATGTTTTTTTTTCATTCTTGACAGCGCTGTATACGTCCGCTTGACTTCATTTTTACACGAAATAGATCTCAGACTTTTACTTTCTTAAAAAAAATATTTCAAATCATTTCGCATAAATTAAGTTGACATAATTGTTTGCGAAAGAACAGCACTGGGTGCGGCACGCGCTAGCCAGCGCACGGCGACAGAGTGGAGGGACACTCCGCTTGGGCGCATCGAAAACTAAACACGATTTCAAATCGATCGCGCTCGCAAAATAATCTTTTCCTCCGCTTAAAAAAAATTATCTCGGCTCCCTGAGGTCGTAGGACCTTCATTTTTTTTAAATGCGTGTTTTGAATGTCAGCTTTCAAATATACAACGGCCAAAAAATGTAAAACCACAATTAAAAAAGTCATTGGAAAACAAACGGTTCGAAAAAATGATACAATTTTACAACGCATTTTTTTATGAAAAAAATTTAATAAAAGCGATTTGGTTTTTTAATAGCATGAAAGTACAAGTCTTCGCGAATAAAACGAGCCCATGATCGTTTCTGTACGATCATTTTTGCCTCTGTAAAAGCTGATTTTTGAAAACGTCTTTGTTTTTAAATCGTTATAACTCGAAAAAATAATACTTTTTTGAATTTTTGGAAAAAGGATCATTTTCCGCTTGTCTTGGGCTATATTTGTAGTTAACAAGAAGTATGTTCAAACAAACTTGGAATTTATACACCAAAAATACGAAAACGCGATTTTTGACGTTTTTTTTTTAAATTTTTCTCAAATGTTTATGAACCGATTTTTTTCGTTCAAATTTCATTCGACGCGAAATTATAAGACCTACAACTCTCTAATTTAACTTTCTTGTGTAGGACTTGAAGCTTTTTTTTAATTTGCAAAAAAAAACGCTTTTTTTACTTTTTGCGATTTTTTTTGGTTATGTTCGCCATTAAAACTCGAGTAGCAAAAAACGCAATCCTTCTTAGAATTCTGTTCTCTATACGACTGTATTTTTTGTTTGCTGATAACAATTAGTGACCGGTTTTCTCCCCGTTGATTGGGCTATTTCTAATTTGACGTTGGCGTCCACGGCAACAAGGAGTAGGAAGTGTATCTCGAGGATAAATTTGAATCGTTCGCGAGTGCAAAACGCTTCCGTGTTCTTTACGGTTCACAGAGCCAATCAACAATGAATACCTACAATCGACTTTAATAAATGTTAGGGACGATACGCCTACGGGGTTCGTGTCATATCTTTTTGGGTACCCACTCACGACCGCTCGGACTGATAACATCAAATAAATAGCCATTAATCTGCGACGAAGTAATTGCCTCAGACGTTGGAATCATCTCACGAAGCATTTATTTACATCAAAAACTCAGAACAAAAGACAGCTACCACGTGTCACCTCTAGGTATTCTTATTGTATGTGCTTCCACGCATTCGACATCACTGCTTCGAGAGTCATAAATTCAAAGAAGTATAAGTGGGTGTTTTTAATTCCGCATTTTGACACAAAAAATACCCCAAGTCGTTATTTATTCCAGTCGGCCATTTTCCAGTGTTCAGCAAAATTCGATAGTTAGATAGAGACGAAACATGCCAAGGCATTTACCAGAGGTGCAAAAAGCGAGGGCTTCTAAAAGCGTTCTATCAATAGTAATAATAATAATAAAGCGTTTATGGTTGTGAAGTGTGCTGGCAAATTGATGGGGATTGACGGTCAACAACTACACAAGCGTTTCAAAATATCAATGTTGCATTGGCCAGCAAAAAGTCCGGACCCGAACCCCCACTGAGAACGCGTGGGGTTTTATAGTCAAGTCTATTATTAAAAATAAATCTTCAGGAGAAGATTAAAACTAAATTCTAGCCTTCACACTTGTATACTTAATTTGCCATCACGGTTCACTGAACCGTAATATCTGTCATTGTTTATCAGAGCAAACAGTGGACTGGTGGGTATCGGACCATTGTCCTTATTCATACTACTGTTACACTTAACGATTTCTGAACTTTCAAAAACATCCAACTGTCTACTGTTTGTTACATTTCTAATTAATTTTAAATTATTTATGTCTATCCTATGGTTGTTGTCGAAAGCGTGTTGGGCAACACAAGATTTTTCCGTTCTGCAATATTTCAAATGAGCCTTGTGTTCTTTAAATTCAGTCAAATAGATCTTTTTGTTTGCCCAATCTACTTTTGATCACAGTCTTTACAACTTATTTGGTATATTCCTGACTTTTCGTTATTGTCGACTTTGCCTTTGGGGGTTGCCCAAGAGCGTATGTAGTTTATTTTTAGAATTATAAACCAAACTGATATTAATATTTTTAAAAACTTTATCTAGTCCGCGGGTGAATTTAGGTTCATATGGTAACGAAACCAATTTCGAGTTGTCAGTATCTCTACGAAAAGTCGTGGAATTGCACAGGGCTTTCTTAAATCGATGCTCCCTTAATGCTCCCATGTTCAAACCTCCCTTTACTAAGGGGGAAACTTAACAAACGACGAATTAGAAATTATTTTATTCCATTCTTATCGCTTTTTTTGTTATGTTGCCAACGAAAATGTGTTTTTTTCTCTCAAAATTGACAGCAACCACAACATAGTTCTAATAACATATACATAATATTAATAAATGTGGCACCCTGTATACGCTTTACAAGGATAAAGGAAGACATTGTGTCTGTTGCGAATAAAAACTCACGTGGGTGTATCTATTTTGCTTCAATTCCAACTGGAAGGGAAGTGTTTTACGTAGGCTGAAAACTGAAAAGTGAAAACGTACACGACTCTGACTTGACTTGACGAAATGTTCCTCGATTGTACTTGGGACCTGCCCTTTATGGTAATTTCTTTCAGTCGTTTAAGACGTCGCGGAATTAAAATCGAATTAAGCCAATTTTACTTTTAAATTAAATCAATCGAGTCACTAACCGAGAGAACGGAGAAAGGAGAACTTCCGGTGACCAAACGACGCGAAGCGCTCCGGATTTCACTGACTCCGTTACAGACGATCGTCGTACAATAGGGACCTTATTTTCTACCTGGGAGGCCGGGCGACGATCGAAGAGGGCTTAGGTTTTTTTTTTGATCGCATTACAGAATATCCTGGAGTGGGTACTGGAACCTTCGGCGTAGAAACAAAAAACTGGACGTTTTCCACGAAACACCGAACTACTACACTTTTCTCGACGCGCGTTTCGCCAACCAAGTTAGCATCTTCAGGAGAAGATTAATCAGAAAAGATTAATCGATAATTGAATAAGAAAATTAATCTTCAGGAGAAGGTTAAAACTGAAGTTTTAATCTTCTCCTGAAGATGCCAACTTGGTTGGCGAAACGCGCGTCGAGAGAAGTGTAGTAGTTCGGTGTTTCGTGGAAAACGTCCAGTTTTTTGGAACAGAATATGTTAAATATGGAAACCATAATAATTAATTACGACCATTCGCTTTACATACACTCCTCCTTCAACATGGTCCCAACTAATCGATATATATTACTTTGGTAAATTAAACGAACTAACATCTGATACTAACAAACTAATGAGTTGCGGTTTCGGAGCAACCACTTTAAAGTTACCCCGAGTTTGAAACATAAGCTACATAAATTTGCGCCGCTAAAATTATTGCCCCGTAATAGAGGAGGCTCCGGGCGAGACGACGGGATGCGAATTTCCGACTATATTAACGGATTTTTTTCATGCGAGGATCGCTGAAGCAAATAACCTAGAGCTAAATAAATATTGTTGGTGCTGTAGCGAGTCAACGCACACATTTTCGAACGTTATTCAACAATATGTGCGTAGTATTATTATTATTACGCCAACTAAGCGATGTCAAAAAAAATTCTGTTTGAAACATATCACAATGGATAGTACTTGCTAAAAAACTAACTTCTCTAAAATTTTAGATTTTTTTGAGCCACAAGGAGAGGGATGGTGAGGGTGAGAAAATACAAATTTTCGTTTCGACTCTAAAATTTCAATCTTTCTCGGTAAGAAAATGAAATAGATTAAAAAGAAGGTTGCAATGGTTTTCGATGTTTTTTTCTTTTTGCGTAGAATACGATAAAAATATTTTCAAAATTATTGGGGGTAGTTTTCACCCTTCTTTTGAGGATTGAAAGTTTAAAATCAAAATTTCGAAAGGTGACACGATTTTTTTTTCAATTTGTCTTAATTTCCTTCATTTTTTTTTGTACTTTCGATTAATTTTTAATTCATAATGGGCGTCGACCAGGAACTGGCCCAAAAAACGGCCCAAAGGAGAAAAAACGTGGTTTTGAGCGTATTTTCTCATCCTGTGGGATGAGTAAATGGCAAGTGAATAATATATTCCCAGGTTTTTGGGGTCGCTGATTACGAATCTAACGTCAGATTTTCAAAAAACAAAATGGCGGATCCAGTATGGCAGTCAACTTTTAAAAAATGGCTAAATTTTGAAATTTAAAAAATACCATTGTATTCTATGGGAAATTTTCTACGTTAGATTCGTAATCAGCGACCCCAAAAACCTTGGAATACATTATTCACTTGCCATTTACTATCTCACAGGATGAGAAAATACGCTAAAACCACGTTTTTTCACGTTTAGGGCCGTTTTTGGGCCAGTTCCTGGTCGACGCCCATTAGAAAATAAAATTAATCAAAAGTTAAAAAAAAAAAAAGAAATAAAAAAAATGAAAAAAAATCGTGTCTACTTTTCGAAATTTCGATTTTAAACTTTCAATCCTCAAAATAAGGGTGAAAACTAGAGATAGAGAAAAAACGTCGTTTTTTTTAAGTATAAAGTAATAAAAACCTAGTAAAACCCGTGAAAGGTGACTTTCTTTAGGTTTTTTAAATATAATAAATCTCGATCTGAGATGAAAAAAATATGCATGTATTTTACAGGAAGAAATCTCTTGTACTCAGTATGGGAATTGTTTTTTCATAAAATTTCCCTAAACAATAAAAGCAAAAGCCTTGCCGAACTGTATATTACGCTCAATCTAGAATCAGCATTGGACGATGTAATAAACCAAGCCATTTTAACGTTAATAAAACCAGCACATTTGGCAATGTGTTTGACCAAATGGGCCAATAAATTCGATAAAGTAAAAGGGAAACCTTCGATAGACCATGGTATATATAAGTTGTCCAATTGGTCATAACTCTTGATATAAATAGTGATTTAATAAATACATGAAATGCGCCATAAAAATCTAAATGCTTGTCGCTAAATCGCTCGTCTGAAATCTATCCGAAAATAAGTTTTTAAAAAATGACCCATACCGAAATATCTAGCAGTTTATTTTTATCTAAAATGAGATAGTAGTTTATAATTTCTTTAAATTGTACACGGTGTCCATCCACGGTGGGAATATGTCGACACCGCAAAAACTTTGAAAATTTAAATTTCTGAAAATTTTGCGGCAAAATAAATTCGATATGCTCGAATGTTTTTTCAAAAGCCAAGGTTTTTCGGTGGTTTAAAGGCATTCTCAGAAGGAAGGGAGTCGATTGAGGATGAACCATGCAACGGAAGGCATTCATCTTCAAGAACCGATGAAAATGTCGATATAATACAAGTATCTTGTGCGTTCGGATCGTCGGTTGACGACAAGAATGATCGGGGAAGAGGTAAATTTTAATCACACCACTGTTCATCAGCTTTTGACTAACGAGTTGGGGACGAGAAAAATCTGCGCAAAAATGGTTCCAAAAAACCTTTCGCATGAACAAAAATCAGGGGAAAAACGTGTCTTGACTCTTTGGAATCGATTGAAAATGATCCCCATTTCATGGAACGTGTCATTATTGGTGATGAAACTTGGGTGTTTGAGTACGACTTGGAAATACAGCGCCAAAGCATGGAATGGGACACTTTAAGCTCTCCAAGACCCAAAAAAGCAAGACTGAGTAAGTCGAAGATCAAATGAATGCTGATTTGCTTTTTTGATAGCCAGAAATTGTCCACAAAGAGTTCGTGCCTCCAGGCCAAACAGTAAATCAACACTTTTACAGAGAGGTTCTTGAAAAGCTTCGAAAAAGGGTCATGCGTGTGAGACCAAACATCAAGAACAACTTGATGTTGCATCACGACAATGCGCCTTGCCACACATCCATTTCAGTAAACGGGTTTTTAGCCAGTAAAAACATTCCTGTGGCTCCTCAGCCTCCTATAAACCTAGCTGGAAATACACGTCACTGGCGCCTCAAAAACACATAGAATTTCTAAAGTCGTAAATCATTTTAACGACGTCGTAAACATTTTATGGCACAGTGGATCGAATAAGTATTTAAGCAATGTATGTATTCGATGCATACTCTCATCGCACAATAGTCTATTGGATCGTTGCCCAGTGTGTAGTCTAATGGAGCACCGGCCAGTGCGTTGCCGGCTCTTCAAAATTAAGTATAGTAATATACATAAAGTTGTTTTAATTTACAATTATTTTTTCAAGCAATTTTAAACGCTTTATTTAAATGCTAACTAATAAATTTATATCTATGTATTTTTTTAAATATTTCCAAACTAGCTTTCTAAGAACGTCACGAACTAACAGTTTACTGTATGTACGTATGTACTGTAAGTATGAAGTATACTTGTATAGTGAGCTTAGCAATTTTAGAAAATATATCTGACAACCTTGCTTTTTTCTACCTATTTTCAATTTAGAATGGAAATAGAATAATATTACATTGGTTTCATATTTTGTTAAATCACTGCGAAACACCCTGTACACACGTCGACGGTTTGAAAATTGAAACATTTAACATTTCCACGGTCTTCGTTACATAATAAATGGAATTAGGCCATGAGCACTAGCATAACATAGCGTTACCCTCCAGAAACCGTTCCGCCATCGATAAAAAGGGGACGAAACCCTCGACTTTCGCCTACTTTAGTATGTAAAGCGCTCGGTGTCTATCTAATTCGTCGAGGTCCTATTTACGCTCGAATCCGGGTTTCGCTAATGGATTTCCAGATATCAAGGTGAACCGGTTAAAATCCGGCGGGACGCGACCGAAAACGTCGGGGCGCTCCGCACGATAGGGTTGATTCAACAACCACCCCCATTACGTGGAAATGGATTTTTTTCCACGCGGCAGATGTGGGGCGGCCACATCAGAAGAGTCTAAGAAGGTTAGAAGACAATCTTGCTCGACTTTAGTATACGAGAGTATACAGTGTGTCCAAGTTAATGATTTACCGCCCTTGTAAAATCTTTATTTTTCGACAGAATTTGATGAACTTTTTTTTATTAGGTATCTACCTAATTCAAAATGCGCATTCACTGAGTGGGTAACTTTATTCTTGGTCTGTAATCATGGCCAACTACGACCACTTTTATGGGCTCAAATGTAAAAAACTACTATTAGGGATTTTTTTAGAAAAAAAAAATGATGACGAATTCTTCTTTATCATTACTTAAAACATAGCTGTACCGATTTTCATTGTTCTAAAATACAAGGTGTCCGAGAAACAGAATTTCGTATTTTGAAAAAAGTTCCCCCTTCACCCCCATTTTTACCCCCCTTTCATTTGGGGGATTTTGCTCAAAAACAATTCGAACCTTTCCCCTGTCGAGTTTATTGCGTTTACCAAATTTGAAGACAACAGCTCAACGCGTTCGAAAGTTTTCAATGTTTAGTTTTTCTTGCTGTTTGATAAAAAAAGGGGTGTGCTGTGAAAACAAAGAAAGTTATATTAGTTACCAGCTGTCAGATACTAATAGTTCATACTGTTCTAAAGAAGTAAAAAGCATAAAAATGTCTTATTCTTTACAAGAAAAAGTAGAAACAATAAGATTAGTTGGCGACGGAACACGTATTTTTCGTGAAGCAGCTAATGAGTTTAATCGACGACATCCAGAACGCAATATTAACCATGTAACAGTTTCAAATATTAACAAATATTTTGACCAACACGGTACAGTTGATAGACTTCCTAACCAGCATCGTGATCGGGAGCGAAGAGGAAACCAAATGATTCTTGGTTATTTTAATGATATCCCACATTCAAGCCTTAGATATGCTAGTAGGAGTTTGAATATTTCCAAAAGCAAAATCTGGACGTGTTTGAAAAAGAGCGGTAAGAAACCATTTAAGCCAAAATTTCTGCATACACTTGAAGCTGGAGATACTGAGGCAAGAATGGAATTTTGTTTATGGCTACAAGGTATGTACCTAGAGAAAATATGTCGAGTATAAAATCCGTGTATAAAATATTTTATACACGGATGAAGCTACATTCCCGACAAACGGTATTGTACAGTTACAAAATATCAGAATGTGGAGTGAAAATAATCCACATTGGGTATTTGAGTGTAAGAGACAATGCTCCTCGAAGGTTAATATTTTCTGTGGCATTTTAAATGAAAATATTATTGGGTCATACTTTTTTTTTTATGGAAATTTGAATGCTGCCAGTAGTCTCAGATTTTTACAAACAGAGTTTACCGACGCACTTGTTGAGCGTCCTCTTGATTATCGCTACAATTTACATTTTACAACTTGATGGAGCACCCATCCATAATGCTGTCATAGTGAGAGAATTGGTTGAATGAGAATTTTCCTAATTGCTGGATCGGAAGAAGTATTCCTCTTATTCGTTGGCGGCTGAAATCCCCAGACATTACGCCTCTTGATTTCTATCTTTGGGACACAATACAAAATTAAGTGTATGCTACAAGGCCCCAGATCCGAGAAGACCTTTCTGATCGCATGAGGAAAGCATGTCAGAGTATAACTCGACAACAGTTACGAAATGTAATGAGTAATGAGGGATAATCGTCGACGTATTGAAAAATGTATAAGGAATTGGGTGGATTAATCGAAATGAC
This sequence comes from Aromia moschata, assembly GCA_029963805.1. Taxonomy (NCBI): domain Eukaryota; kingdom Metazoa; phylum Arthropoda; class Insecta; order Coleoptera; family Cerambycidae; genus Aromia; species Aromia moschata. Next base: position 571,425 of record JAPWTK010000233.1, read on the forward strand.
TACGATTTAACTTTTTTTTACAGACTTCCCATTTGTTGTATTCTAATTTCATAATTTTGCAAAAAAATTGTAAGTATTGAATAATACAATTTAAAAAAGGAATCCGTTTTTTTTCGGACACCTTGTATTTTAGAACAATGAAAATCGGTACAGCTATGTTTTAAGTAATGATAAAGAAGAATTCGTCATCAGTTTTCCAAAAAAAATCCCTAATAGTAGTTTTTGGACTGCTTGAATGCAAATGAAAAGGAAAAAAAAGTGAAAAAAATTTCAACCGGTCGCCATTTTGTGAAAAATCAAAATGAAAAAAAATCGGCTACGTACAACGATAACAACATTAAAACAGATTCTAATGCAATTTGATTTTTTATTTCGCATAACCCGTTTTTAATTTTGTTAAAGATTCTACAGCAAGGCTCATAACTTTGTAACTATTTAATATTCTTCAATAAAAATGTATACAAACTAAGTTGAATATAGACTTATTAAAACAGAAAACCCCGATCCCCATAATCTCTAATTATCCCGGCGAAAAAAATTCCCGACAATCGCTTACTTTTTCGGCCGTCACAGTGGCCATCCCCCCTTAAATAATTACCACGAATGCTTTGTTCTGATTTAAAATTCAGCGGAGAATAGCCAATTTATCATCCACCTGCTAGGTAAAAAACGTCTCGGTCCACTTACGGCGGCTCGAAGCGGCCAGGCGAGATCTTTCTTGGGCAAGGCCCTTTCGACCTCGAAGACATGACGCGGCTTAAATTTCCCGCGATGACGACGACGACGACCTACCACCCCTTGCCCCCTTAACCGCCCCTCTCGGAGGCGATCGATCACGGAAAACTTATAAGTTTCGTAACATCGCCCGAGGAGGCGTACCAGAATACGGAGGAAATATTGTTTTCTTTAAAGAAAAAAATATATACATACTTATTAAATTGTTCGAGTGTTCTACCTACTTACAGTGCGGGCCAAAAGTCCGTCCCCCCCTATTATTTTTTGAACTAATTGTCGGATTCACTTAAAACTTAGTGTGGTTACATAAGGCATAAAATACTCGCATAAATCTCATGGAGTAACTCTTAGACAAATTACCCTTAAAACAGGGGTGGGGGGTGCGAAGGGGGAAAAATCTTAGATTGGAAGGGGTGACATGCGGCACCTCATTTGAAAGGGATTTTATGGGGAGTATCACGGTGTATGATTTTTTATTATTAACGACTCTACATTCGTCAGGAGGTACAAGGCGAACATTTCGACCAACTGCTGCATTAATAATAGAGCAGAAGTGGGAACTTCGCTACAAATGCGAGTAATCTTTAATTTTAACTTTCTTGTAAACGGTGAGTATTGTTAGGGAAAATAAAATTTCGAAGGACATTATTTCACAAACCATTAGCCTAATAATAATACACCGTGAGACTCCCCATAAAAATCCCTTTAAAATGAGGTGCCGCATGCCACCCCTTACGATTCCCAATAAACCCCTGTTTTAAGGGTAAATTGTCTAAGAGTTGCTCCATGAGATAGTATTTTATGCCTTATATAACCACATCAAGTTTCAAGTGAATCCGACAAATTAGTTCAAAAAATAATAGGGGGGTGGGGGGACTTTTGGCCCGCACTGTATATACCCAGGATTTTTAAATATGTTCATTTTTTTGTCCGCTATAAAAATATTAAATCGGAATGCTAACTGTAAAAATTTAAAGACATGGGACAATTCGACAAAAACAACATAGGATACTAACGAATTTAAAAAATTAGCGGACGTTTTTCAGCTCTGCGGACCCGCGCATTGTGTTCTACGCAAAAACATACACAGGAAACCGTCGGAACTAGCCCTATATGTTTCAAGAACACTTTTTGATGATTTTACCACCCTGCCTACTGGACTATAATGCTTATTTTCTGTTCTCTTGACATAATAAACAAGACCGTTACGTCACTGCATTAAAAAATGGGACCTATCGATTATATAAGATACATTCTTAGTCAGATCCTCTTAAGCCATACGTTTGTACGAGTATTACTAATTTACACCGTACTTATTTCCTACCTCGTAAGAGTATTTTATTTTGAAATATCCAAAGGAATAGCTGTTTTACTTAATTTATCTTTGTTTACAAAATCTGTTTACATACGCTTTCTTCCAATTAGCACAGACAGAAAGAAGCAGAAGCATTTTTTACCAGGTCATACGACTCGAAACTATTCAGGAAACTTATGATGAAATATAATTTAACATTTACAGCTTTAATTGGCAATTAAATGGGACCTACCTTGTGAAAACAAGAAACTAAAAAAAAAGTAATTACAAAAGGCAATTGTACGTTAAGGTAATAAAGTTTCACTTTAAGCAGTTGTCAAAATAAAACATTTGCAATATTTTTAATGATACAAGGATGACCATAGAGGGTATATATAACGAGCGTTCAAACCAATTTGACCTCAAGTTGGCTGTGAAAAAAAAAACGTACGTCTAGTCATTTTTTTTCCAATATGGCTGCCATGTTTTGACAAACAATTTTTTGTCAGTTTAAGTTATTATAGACAATTTGGTGTAATGGATAAGTTTTTGGCTTCGAATCTGATGGCCTTGGAACCTGGAAACGAGTTTTTAGCCAGCAAAAAAATTCCTGTGGCTCCTCAGCCTCCTTACTCGCCTGACTTGCGTCCTTGTGACTTTGTTCTCTTCCCGAGATTGAAAAATCACCTCAAAGGACGCCATTTGGGACCGATTCTACATTTTAAAAGATGCCAGCTCAATGGAGACGGCTCCAAAAAATAAAAAAGTCGTCAAGAACAAACTTATACGGAAATACGCTGAATTATTAACCTTCTTCGTTCCGCCGGCGATCGATTCAGTTTTGTTTAATACGTCCGAATTTTTTCCTCCGCTACGCAAACAGCAAATTTAATATTTTAGAGTAATATCCGGCCTTCAGTCGTCGTCGCTTCGATTCGAAACGAAATTAAAAAAAATATATGTTACTTACCTCTCTGATTTCTTTGATTTTGTACCCGGCCTTGCCGATAACGCAGCCCGCCTGGCTCTGGTGGATCATCATGCGTAGGTCCAAATCGCTTCCGTTGTTTACCCTGGCCCCGTTCTGCAACGATAAAGACAAAGGATTAGATAGGGGTCGAGCGGACAAGCAGGGGTAATCGAAGGGTTTTGTCGCTATAGGTTAATTAACCCGTTTCGGCCGAAAACGCCACTCCCAGTACATCGCTCTTCAGCGCCTCATAACTAATACTAGTTGCGACAGAAACATTTGACAGGGACATATTTTTTAAGTTTAAGACGTGCCCTTTCCGATGGTGTCCATGAAAGTCCTCCAAAAAATTATTAATTATGAAAAAAAGCAGTTTAAAAAAAACACAATTTTTTAGATGAAATTTTCAAGGGGTGTCCGGTTTGCAATGGACCTGGAACCTCACTAACCGGTGAAATACATGTTTGAACTTGCATTTTTTATTGGAAAATGACGCACTTTTTACAAAAAATTGTCAAGAATAAAAAGTTCTAAAAATCACTCAAAGAATGCACTGGAAATTGGAAAATTTTTTTGAGCAACTTTTTGGATTTTTTGCATAGTCAATTTTTGCAAAATTTAAAAAATCGCTTAAAGCCACACCTCGTATAATCCAACGAGATCTGAATCATTACATACGCTGTTATGTAACGATGTAGTCTCAGTAAACTCGAACCGTATTTAGTGTGTTATCATATTCTCATACATAGTACATACCTAAAAAATTCCTGAAAAAAATCCAGTGCATTCTCTGAACTTTTTATTCTTGACAATTTATTGTAAAAATGCACTGTTTTCGAGAAAAAAAATTCTAAAGATTAAATTACCTAGTATCGAAATTTAGAATTTTTTTTCTCGAAAACAATGCATTTTTACAATAAATTGTCAGGAATAAAAAGTTCTTAAAATCACTCAAAAGAATGCACTGGATTTTTTTCAGAATTTTTTAGGTATGTACTAAGTATGAGAATATGATAACCCACTAAATACGATCCGAGTTTACAGAGACTACATCGATAACAGCGTATATAATGATTCAGATCTCGTTGGATTATACGAGGTGTGGCTATTAAATAACCGAACGGATGCCGCTACCAGCGCGGTGCGAGCGTGTCGCGGCAAGTTTGGACAGAACTGTGTCTGGTGATACTTTCCCCACCCCGAGCTCGCTGGACAAGCCAGTGGGTCGCTCAGTTTGACTGTAGCAGTCGTTTGAATTAGTCTACGCACCAGTGACGCGTCGAAAAAATGTTAAGTGTTCAGATGGAGCAACGGGTTAATATCAAGTTTCTTGTTAAACTGGGGAAAACTTATGCAATGTTAAAAGAAGTGTACGGAATGAATGTTTATCCCGCACACAAGTTTTTCAATGGTTTAAACGGTTTAAAGAGGGACATGAAACGACCGAAGACGATCCGCGCCCCGGATTAATCCGCGAAGATCGTCGTCGAGCAAAAGAAATCAAGAATGAACATTTGCGCTGACATTCTAAACAACATTGGCACTGATCCACGCTTGTTAGACACGGTGACTGATCCAGATTTTCTGTCAAAGGTCATTACTGGTGATGAGTCATGGTGTTATGGTTACGACCCAGAAACAAAGCAACAGTCAAGCCAATGGAAAAGGCCACTGTTGCCCCGTCCAAAAAAATGTCGTCAAGTCAAATCAAACATCAAAACAATGTCGATTTGCTTTTTTGATGCCAAGGGCGTAGTTCATTCGGAGTTTGTCCCCCAGGTCAGACCGTCAATCAAACCTTTTATTTGGAAGTTTTAAGAAGATGCGCAACAGTGTTCGTCAAAAAAGACCCGATTTGTGGCAGACAGGAGACTGGTTCTTCCACCACGACAATGCAGCTGCACACACAGCCATCTCTGTTCGCCAGTTTTTGACTAAAAATGGCATGGTTCCGCCTGCCCCGCGCACCTTACTCGCCTGACCTGGCTCCGTGCGACTTTTTCTTATTTCCACGCACGAAAAGTGGCATGAAAGGACACCGATTTGACAACATTGAAGAGGTCAAGAAAAAAACCAGGAGGAGCTGTCAGCCATTTCTAAAGATGACTACAAAAAATGTTTCGAACAGTGGAAGCACCGGTGCGACAAATGGATTAGTTGTAATGGAGAGTATTTCGAAAGGGACAAGGTTGTTTTGTAAAAAAAATTGAAAATATATAGCTTTTAAAAAATAATTCCGGTTATTATTGGGTACACCCTCGTATTTTCCGTTGGCCTCTTTCCCTTTCCAGAGGCTCCGCGAAACCAAACATTATGCCGCTCTAAATGATCGATCGGGCGGTGTATAAAATATGGCCGGCCGCGTCGCCCGATCCGTCAATTTCACTGCGCCCCCGAATTCGCAACCCCCACCCCCACCCCCGAGTCATCGGAAAGAAGAAATCCGGCAATAAGGGATGTTTGCAAATAGGCGGCGGGGGGTGGGGGAAGAGAGCGGCGGAGTTCCGACATCCGCCCTGGAATCATGGGGCAACTGCAGCGGAAATTAGGATTTGTCTTTGTTCCTTTCTTATATACGCGCGTGCTATTTATTTCGCGAGCGCCAGGTTGGAAACCGACCGTCTTCGCTTGTATTCAAATGCGATCCGGGGACAAATCGATTTCGAGTTGTACGCCGTGTGTCCCGTTTCTGTTTCACTGCTACAAGTGAAAAAAGACGCCTCCGTCTGTTATTAAAGAGGGGGTATATGCAACACAACAAAAAAATCATAATAGTTGAAGCTTACCCCTGTTTTTGGCCATTTAAAATGGAAAAGAGCACGATTTTTCAGGTCAATTTTTTTGTAACATGATTTTTGATTGGAAAAACATTTTTCTTTCGACAGAAAACTACGGGAAAAGTGCATTCGAGAGTTGTACTGAAAAGTTATGTACTTAGAAAAAATTAATTCCAATTTAACATGCCGTCGAGTTTGCTCAAATATCTTTTTTTTTCGCTGATATCCCATGCACCTTGGGGGTATCAACTTTTAATTAATTCAATAAATTTAAAATAAGGAAAATTGAAATACGGAAGGGGTAAATCGCTTAAAAAATGAGTCTCAACTTTTTTTTAATCGGCTAAAAATGACATTTTTTGTCGCGCTATTTCTGCGGATTGCGTTAAAACCGTGGCTTCTAAAAAATTACGGCCTACAGGTACGAAAATTAGTCTTGGATACGATCATTTTTCACTTAGATACAGGCAAGTAGGCTGTCTGTCTGTCAGTCCGTTAAACCTTTTTTGTGTACACGTTAACTCGAGAATGTTTTGAGATATCAACCTGATTTGAAATATCAATTACACAGACCTGCAAAAAATCACTTGGTTCTGAACCCCAATAGGTGATTCCGAAGGTTTTTTGACATGCTGAACACAAAACCGTTGTCCGATTTACTCTATCCACGTCACAATTTTCAGAAAACCTAACCTAAAACTGCAAAAATGGCTTTTTTGCAGTTTTTTCATAGCTCGGCAACAAAACGAGATTGGGTAAAATGGACTCGACCATCGTATTCAGTAAATCAAAACCTACAAAAATCAATAGTGAAAATAAAAAAAAAAAACATTACTATAGATGGCGCAATTATCATTTTACTTAAGCGATTTTACAAGAATATCCAGAATCAATGTTTCGGAATATGTACAAAGAATTCAAAATTAAATTGGCAAATCAAAAAAATATGTTATGTTTTTTATTATTTGTATTCAATATTTTTTCAAAAACAAAATGATGTACTTACGGCCAATAAATAAGAAAATACTTGCCTCATAATTTTAAGGTTATGTTTTTTTCATAATGCTATCTTCATGGAGCAAAACAAGTAACGGGATCGTATTTAGCAGGTCAAAATCCTTTGGATCTTTTTTTTTCAAAACGTTAATAGAGGGCCACAAAACTGCTCTAAGTACTCAAAAATATCTGATATTATCCATAAAACATAATCTTAAAAAACACACTCTATTTTCATTTTATTGGAGATCAAATTAATTCATATCAGCTGTTTGCCTGTTTTTTTAAGGAAAATTAATTTAGTTCCAATGGAACATCTAGAGGAGCCATCCCTGTTTTGAATTGTTCATTTAATAAGGATTTAAACGATGTACATACTGTAGTTATTACCTTTGAAGTAAATGTAGAAAATTTAAGGACATTTTAGAAAAAATTGGAAAACAAAATTTCCCATCACCAAAATGAGATTTGTTACTTGGGTTGCATGTACTCTGACGCGTAGAATCCAAATAAGTAATAATAATAATTTGGAATTTTGTAAATAACTCGCAAATGGTACGATTTAGAAATAAAAGTCGAATGGTTTTGTTTTCTACTTAAAGTTTGCATATTTACATTTTATTATTAGGTATTGCGACGTCCAACTATTGTTTTTCTTACAGCCACGTGCTTTTTTTGTTACATAAATCGATTTAACGACGTCTCGATTATACGGAACTGTAAAAATTTAATCTACCGTCCGTCGCGACTATTGTTGGAATGGAAGAAAAGGTGGCTGATGCGTCGCCTAGCATCGAAATGATGGATGATGGATATTAAATTTTTATAGTTCTGTATCGAGATGCAGCCGAGTCGATTTCTAGGACAAAAATACAGGTGGCTATAAGAAAAACAATATTTGAACGTCGCGACGTAGAGCGTCGACGTGATAAAAGTGCAAATATACAATATTTATGTGGAAAATAGGACGGATGGAATAATTAAAGATACAAAAAACCTAGAAAGGAATATAAATAAAAAAAAAAAGTGGATATACTCGTAACGATTACTAATTCTAATAATGCTTTGAAAATAAGTATTATAAGATACCTACAAAATAGAAAATATACTGTATACTTATTGGATTATATAAGGAAATATACTGTTTGGATTATTTTCCAATTTCCAAAAAAATCACCCATTGTTTTTCAATTGATATTTTGTTATTAAACTTTATTTTGTTAATATGAAAATGCTTTTAATTACAATCTTAATACGAAAATACTACTTAAAAATAACAAACAATATAAATCACTTTAAAAAATAACTTAATATGCAAAAAAATCAGTAACAGCCATGGAATGCCGCTGCAAATAATACATTTTTCTAAATGATCCACATTTTGAAAAGGCCTCCTTTTGTACACTTGTTCCTTTAAATATGCCCAAAAGAAAATTAAAAGGAAAAAAGGTTTTCTATAGCAACGGCATTCCATGGCAATTACTGATTTTTTTTGCACATCAACTTCTTTTTTTAAAGTGATTTATTTATTGTTTGTTATTTTTAAGTAGTAGTTTCGTGTTAAGATATCCAAATTGTAATTATCATTATTATCAGTTGGATCATGGAAAGCAAAATTTGAAAAATTCAGCCAATTTCACCGAGGGACGGTTCCCATAAGAATTGTGCGGGGTCCTATAGAAAGATATATACAGTATGTGTACAGCCGACATCGGCTGGTCGCGAAAAATTCCACACTTCTCGTTCTAGCAACTAGCGTAGCGTGGTAGAGAGGGCCGGTCTTATTATCTCACTACCTTCGATGCTTGTCTCACTTCTGTTTGTCCTTTTTTATAACTGATCAATATCTGATGTACACAAACTGTATAATTTGCGTTGTACAATTAGACTTTATTGGCACGGTAACAATAGGTAAACAGGTCCTACAAAAAAGATTCGAATAGTCACACGAAATTAAACTGCGAAAGCTTTCAACGTCTATCTTATTGCAAATCATCTTCGGAAACCTCGAGAAAAGACTGCGCCGCAAATCGGCTTCCTCGGCTAAGTCAAACAGGATTTCTTTGAATAGATTTGTAAGTGCATTTCCGCGAAAACCGCATTCCAACTGAAACGGTTTAACGATCGCCCGCGACGTCAACTCCACGAAACTCAAACCGAAAGTACGAGAAAATCGCTCCGGATATTCAATTACATAAAGCGGAGGCTTATTTGCAGCAATGCGGCGAGATGGTTAACGCGCCTCTTCTCGTTTCAGCCTCTTCGCAGGAATCACTGCGTCCACGTGGAAGCAGCACAATTTTCACAAGCTTTACAGGTATACGAGGTGTGTAAATTAAGTAATGAGGCTGATTTCTTTTTATTTTTTATTCGAATTGAATTACAATAATTCAGTATTGTCTCCTTCAAAATAACTTCATTGGGAATGCACACAACGCTGGAGACGGTTCTTTCATTTCTCATAGCAGTGCTGCTGGAACTCAGATCTATGGTCCCAAAATGATGTGGCTGATGAACTCATATCTATGGACCCTTGAGGTGATTTTTCAATCTCGGAAAGAGAAAAAAGTCGCAACTACTCGATTCAGGCGAATAAGGAGGCTGAGGAGCCATAGGTATGTTTTTACTGGCTAAAAACTCGTTTTCTGAAATGGCTGTGTGATAAGGCGCATTGTCGTGATGCAACATCCAGTTGTTTTTATGTTTGGTCACACACGCCCTATTGACTCTATTTTGAAGTTTTCAAGAACCTCTCTGTATAAGTGTTGATTTACTGTTTGACCTGGAGGCACAAACTCTTTGCGGACAATTCCCCGACTAACAAACAAAACAAATCAGCACGCACTTGATCTTCGACTTGCTCATTCTTGCTTTTTTGTGTCTTGGAGAGCTTGAAGTGTGTCATTCCATGCTTTGGTGCTTGGTTTCGGGTCGCACTTAAACACCCAAGTCTCATCACCAATAATGACACGTTCCATAAAACAGGAATATTTTCAATCGATTCCAAAAAGTCAAGACACTTTCTCTCCTGATGTCCTTTTGTTCCTGTAGAGGTTTTTTGGAACCATTTTTGCGCAGATTTTTCTCATCCCCAATTCGTTAGTCAAAATCTGATGAACAGTGGTATGAATCAAATTTAACTCTTCTCCGATCATTCTTGTCGTCAACCGACATCTGAACGTACAAGATCCCGTATTCTATCGACATTTTCATCGGTTCTTGAAGACGAAGCCTTCCGCTGCGTGGTTCATCTTCAATCGACTCTTTTCCTTCTGGAAACCACCGAAAAACCTGGGCTCGAAAAAACACGGTCGCCGTATAGGCATGTTGAAGTTTTGCATAAGTATCTGTTGAGCTGTGTCCAAGTCTGAAGCAAAACCTGATAGCACACCGTTGCTCAAAATTAATGATTAATATATATTTTTATCGCTGTATTCGGAAAAAATAGGATTCCGTTTTTGGAAAAATATACAAGGGTGTTTAAAAAAACTCGGTCCAATTGCCACTGGCACGTGATTTTTTAACACTCTGTACAACTAATACTATATTTAAAATTATATAAAAAAAATACAACGTCATTTTTCGGGCACATTTCTATCTCAAATATTAATGGAGAAAGAGCCCCCTCTTTCGCTATTTCCATTCTTAATAAATTACCATGTATATGCTAAAATTTAGGTTAACCACTCTGTAACTAATTTTGTAAACTTACCCGTTTCAGCCTCCTCAACTCACCAACATATTTAGCTGAAAATCTATGTGATTAATAGATTTTCTTACAGCGTATCAAATTTGTAGAGGCTGTCTTAAAGCGTTTGCTAGTTAAAGGCAAATTCCCAAACTCCATAACCGATTAAGGTCAAAATCTATTCTACTAATCTTAAAATCTTGATTAAAGTGTTTTGTCTTGATTTCAAGTTGATATCTTAGATGATACAGCGTTGTCGAATGACCGCGTGCACGGAAAAAAGTTAATAGACAGATAGACAAACTCACAGAAAATTCTTTAGTTCAAACTTAAAATTTTGAAGAAAATTTTGGGTTCATTTACGCAATATTTTTTTGCAAATTATATTTACTAGTAAAACTAGCTCTGCGTAAGTTTTTTGTTTCGTTAGAGTTTTTTTATAAAGTCGATTTTCAGAGTAGTAAAGAAAGGTACGATAGTTACGAGAATTCATCTGGGACATAAAGTTTAATTATAAAATGTCAGTTTCAATTTGCTGATAACAACAAGAGCTAACAAAAATTGCTTAAAATATACGTATTTGTAAAATATATTTAATACGAGTACATGCATATAATATATATGTATGTAGGCACAACTCAAGTAATATATTGTAATATTTACACTTTCACTGAAATGAAACGCTAACTCAAAACAGACTAGTTACTCAACACTTGTCCAACACAACAATACCGATGCACTACTGTCTATCAAATGCCCCTATCTACAAGATAAAAAAAAATCTGTCACGACAACTGTCTCATTGCTCGAGCGATTACGAATAGGAGAAGGGGGCAGTGATTGCGTACGATACTCCAAAAGACAAAAGAGAAAATAGCACTTTGATCTACACCTGATGAACATTACGTTTTGACGAAGCTACCTACGCACGTAGCACGTAGATAGACGTAGGCAGATCAAAAAATATTTTCGTAATTAATATCGTCTTTTTTCTAGGTTTTTTCTTATTCAGTTCGCAGTATATTTGTTTTCATAATCTAGAAACAAATATAAGGAGAGGTTTTTTCGATTTGTTACATTTTTTTTCAAAAAGTTGGCCATTTTAATTTTAATTTTATAGCAACATTTTGTTTCCCAAATAAGAGAATCCATTTCGAATCGTTACTCTATGATGTTTACAAAAAAAATTAAGGGTTGTTTTACGAAAGCACCTTTTTAATAAACAATTTACTTTTTGCAAAAACTTAAAAATATATCGATTTGAAATTTTCAGCGTTTTTTACGTACACCGATACCTACATTTTCCAATACTTTTAAAGTCACAAGGCTTACTTTATAATTAGTTATAAATAATTGAAAAAGGGGCCACGGTTTTTTTGACGTTAGTTTTTTAACTGAAAAAACCGTCAAATTATTAATTGTTTAAAACATTAATGTTTAACTGATTTGCTTCTTGATGGGTTTTTGTAGGATTTTTTTACTAGTTAAATTTTTTATCTGAAACATTTTTTGTATAGTTTGCGAATTATTTAAACAATGTAGCAATAATTTGAAATTGTTGCCAAAAACGATATTTAATATTTTCAGCCTCCTCTACAAAAAACAATTTTTTTTGGTGAAGTGTCAGTTACTTTTCGTTTAGAGGTACAAATCGACTAATTCTACTCCACTATATGTATTAAGTAATGGTTTACGTTGAACATAAGCATAGTTCTACACCGATTGAACGTTCTGTCCATCAATACGTATTCAGTTTAGAAACGTGCATAGTTAACAGGTTTCCATAATGTATTATGATTCTGCGTCGGTAATTACTCGCGTAAATGGATGTAAGGATTCAGTTAATTAAAATTTTTAAAAGAATGCGCCACAAAGGGTTTTTAGCAACACGAATTCGTAGAGTGGGTTCGAATCGCTTTGTGAAGGGTAACTGGTATTTAATTAATTATTTGAATAAATATCCAAGGGACTAATTGCCTTTAGCTAAAGCACCGTAAAAATGCTCTCTTAATACGCTGTTTGAAGCCTGATAAATATATTCACTTAGCCACTTCTTAAACCATATTAAACTTTGAAATTTTTATATTAAACGTCCAATGGATTGATATTTCAACGTCAAAAGACCATACGTTATTGTTGTGGAAAATCGAGTCGAAAAATGGGACGCTATATTTTCATTCTCTATTCAAAAAATGCTGTGGTTTTAAACTTGATTGCAAAAATTATCAGCAAAAAAATTAATTAATTAATGAATTCCACTATACCAAACTAAAAACTAATAACTAATTGTTCTTGATATACGAGGGTGGTTTGATAAGTCCGTGACTTTTTAAAGGAAAACATTTTTTTTTTCGGCAAAAAATCATTTTATTTTTCTACATAATCTGCTTTTAGCTCGATACATTTAGTCCAACGTGTTTTTTTATTCCTTCTAAATAATATGATTCCTCAAGGCTCTCAAAATAAGCGTTTGTTCCAGCGATGACCTCTTCATTCGACCCGAATTTCCTACCACCCAGCCATTTTTTCAGGTTTGGAAACAGGAAATAGTCGGAGGGGGCTAAATCTGGAGAATATGGTGGATGAGGTCGCAATTCGTAGCCTAATCGATGAATTTTTGCCATGGTGATTATGCATGTATGCACCCGTGCATTGTCCTGATGAAACAACACTTTCTTCTTCGCTGAATCCGGCCGTTTCCGCTTCAAAACAGTGTCAAATCTGTGAATAATATTCGCCGGTGATCGTTTTACCCTTTTCAAGGCAATCGATATGAATGACACCGCGCGAATCTCAAAAAAACTGTGGCCATTACTTTGTTGGCCGACAGACCCATCTTAACCTTCTTCGGTGCACGTTCACCTGTAGAAACCCGCTGTTTCGATTGTTGCTTGGTCTCTGGTGTGGTGTGATAGATTCGTGTCTCATCTACGGTAACGAAACGGCGCAAAAACTCGTTTTGATTGCGGCTGAACATCCCCAAACACTCCTTTGAAGTGGTCACATGGTTGTGTTCATGCGCGGACAGCTTTTTCATATCCAAATATTCATGCAAAATGTGATGCACCCGCTCAGTTGAGATGCCTACAGCCTCAGCCGACTCACGCACTTTCAGTCTTCGATCGTCCAATATAATTCCATGGATTTTATCGACGATTTCTGGCGTAATGACTTCTTTCGGGCGACCTGAACGTTCAGCGCCACTTGTACCGGTGCGGCCACAACGGAACTCAGTAAACCACCTTTTAACCATTGAAATTGACGGTGCAGAGTCTCCATAGTATTTATCAAGCCTCTCCTTGGTTTCGGTAATGGTTTTTTTGCGCAAAAAGTAATGCTTAATCAGCACACGAAATTCGCTTTTTTCCATTTTTTGTGAAATTAACGAGGTTTGCTGCTTTCGATGGCTGTCAAATATAAACTAAATGACGTACCTTGCTCAAAATTTTACATTAGTCTACCGATAGGTGGCAGTTGACGTGAGCAGTGTTGCCATTAAAGTTACTGCGCGGGAAAATCAAAAAGTCTCGGACTTATCAAACCACCCTCGTATTTTATGGAAACGTTCTGAGGAAAACGTATTTCATTGACAAACTAGGAAGAAGAGGACGACTTAACAGTGGAGACCGGAACAATGATTGGTTTTGCTGAACCAATAAAATATATTAGGTACATTATGTTATGTTACGCCTCCCAAAAAAAAAGTCACGAGCCGCCACTGATTAAAACATAGCTAGGTCATTATACCTTTTATACGCTATCCTACAGTTCTTTCAGTTTCCGTTGTTTTTGCTCTCTTGTCAATACCTTTAAATTAAAACCTAATACTCAAAGGCTATCTCCAAAGAGTTTGCGAAGCAACAGATAAAAGGCTTTCAGATTTCAGACAAACTTTACATTGTGTTCGGTGCTTCAGTTCTCTATGCAGAGATTCTATAGTCGATATTTAATTTCTCTTGTCCTTCCCAAACATTATTGTATTTCGAATTGGATATCTATTAATTATAATTATCATTGTATTTCGATCAATTTCTTTTACTGTGCGTTTATCACATCGTGTCTTACGTTTTTCAGTGAAATCATTTGCTTGTGTATTTATAATAAAACATTGCCTTATAATAAACATACAAAATCTTACCAACGATAAAATATCCTCTTATAAAGGGTGGGCCATCTATTGGTTTATTTTCAAACTGATTGTTATTTCTACATTGCCGACACTGACGCGCTTGACATTTGACTTATATGTGGTGTCTAACCTCCGCTGTAAGAAATGGACCGTTTTAAGCTTGAACAACGTTGGGAAATATTGAAAAATTATTGCAGAAACAGTGAGAAAATTGAGAACAATTTTTGGTCGAAATGAAGCTCCGTCGGCGCCTGGTGTAAGAAAGTTCTTAAGGAGTTCGGAAACTGGCAGCTGGAGAGTCACTCGTCCTGTGGCCGCGAATGCTGCTGTTGCGGTGCGTGAAAACCCAAGAACCCAACCCGAGCACAACGCAGTGTCTCTCTGGAGAAATTGCACAGCCTGGGGCACAAGTGCACGTCAGGGGGAAAATGACCCCACTTCGTGCTGGGCTAGGTTTGAAAATGACGCCGATTCATCGAAAGTTTTGCGGACGAAGACATTTCACTGGAGGACAGTTAATAAACAGAACTGTAGGAGGGGTTCCCCGAAAACACACGGGCAGGAGGCCAAGAAGCCAAGAAGTGCGTTTCGGAGGGTACGGTCGCTTCTCAAAGAGTACGCGGGGGAAGTTGGAGCGGTGCGAGGACGGGACGGACGCGGCGGGGGAGCCGCCGAGCCGACCAGATCTCGCACGTGGTACGTTTAAGTTTTGGAGACAAATTGGCCACGCAGGGATTTCACGTGGACTTTTTTATAGGGAGTTAAGGACGTTGTTACTCCGACGATCCGCGAACAGAGCACCGAAGGAAAAATCAAGAGTTATTCGTGCAAGGCCACAAATAATCGAAAATGTACTGCAAAGTTGGATGAAAAGAATGAACTACTGCCAAGCCAGCCGCGGCGGCACTGAAATTGTTTTTCATAAATAATGGGAAGGCATACTTTCTTGAATAAAGCAACAATAATTTAAAAATATTCAACGATGTAGTTTTAATAGCAATTTTAAAAAGAAACCATCTGATGGCCCACCCTATAGGTACATTAATTTTGGCGCTTCACAATCAGGCACATACAATTTTGATTTGAAATCAGCTTATTTCAATAAAAAAAAAATGTTACCATTGTTAGATTAAATTTAACACAAATCTTTTCTTCGTCTATTTATAAATCTCCACCATTGTGGTCATTTCGCTTTTCAAACGACGAAAACTGTTTATACGACTTGCTATGTGGAAAACTACTTTGCGTCGGCGTTTCCAACTATAACTACCCCAGCGCCATTCCAAATTAACAGATTCAGGGAGCAAACAGGCTCTATATCACGCATCATCAGTCTAATTCTCAATGGAGAACATGCTCGACTACTACAATGGCGCCAATCTGTTTACATCGTTTAACGAGTCTGTTTACTGCGGACAATCAACCGAAAATTAAAGATTTCCTTTATTTTTAACGTTTAACGTTTTTTTTTTTAACAAAATCAATAGCCGACCCTTCTCGTGCTCTCTGTGCATTTCAAAACTATGTAGCGTGATGACGGGCAGAATACATTTGAGTAAATTAACTAAATAGACTACAAATAAAATAGAAAAGGGCGGTTTTGTTTGTACGTTCTTTAATACACGCACGGGATTATGTTGGAGTTTTAATAATATGAGTCACGGACGTCAAAATTTTAAAATCGCCGAAAGGAAAGTACAAATAAATTTTTTAATAAAAGTTTTTTCACATCCTTGTAGTGGAGTAGATCAGTATAAAATGATTTATTCTTTGTGGTATTAATTTGTTGGTGTTATTCTTTGTTGTATTAATTTGTTCAGTTCTGCATCAATTTTGTGAGTCACTGTATGAAGTGCTTTATTATACAGTCTGTCCCAAATTGGTTATTGTTTGAGATAGAAAGGTGGTTGAATGGGGAATGTTTTAGTAATCCAAAATCTCGGTTTTTAGAATGATCTCGAAAAGCATTACAGATAGATCGAGTTTGAAAAAAAAGTTGAGGAAATTAAATAGTTCTTTAAAAATATTATACACGGTGGAGACTTTAACTGGAATATATTCGCTAGCGGGGTGTGGTGGTTGATTTTTCAAAAAATTCCCGAGACACGTCAACTTTTAAATGTATTTACCTACATTTTGCAAGTAATGTGAAAAATATAGCCCCTCAGGGGTGGCTGAAACCACCCTCGACATGATTTTTTCAAATGCAACCCTATGGCTTGTGACCCCTCATTGTAAAGCTGGTGGAAAGAGGAATCCAACGCACTGATCAAATTTTAATTTTTGGTATGTTTGTAGGGTTGCATACAATTAAAACAATTTAAAAATTAAATTTATTTTCAACGTAACAATTGTTCAAGACCATTCACTTGTTGGCAGCATCGACAGCAGTAACGACAATTTTGACGATTTACGTGCCCATTTAATGTAAAAGTAGCCACGTCAGAAAAAACTATCTACTCTAAAGATAACTGGTTTTGATCAATCATCAATATGGAGCTTGCATTTTATATGGACGTTTTTTTCTCATATTTAAGTATTTTTAAAACTGTTTTGTGATTAAGATTACTATCACGGGCCAGTTGATGGGCTGGAGTGATTGGATTTTCTTCTAGAGCAAGCAACAAATTCAACTTCGTGTCGTCATCAACAACAGCCTGCCTCTTACTCGGTACTTTCCTGACATGACCCATCTCTCGATATTGTGCCTCAATTTTACTAATGGTACCTTGATTTAGTGGTGGCAAGTCAGGATGCGTTTCTCGAAACAAGCGAACAATTTCGCATTGAGTTTGCGCCACCATATCAAATCATCATCAAAATTTCGATTTTTAGTGATTCAGTTAAATATGACATTTTCACCAATTTGAAATAACCCTTCGTTTCAAACTCTGAATACAGCATACAAACTAAATTACTATTTGCAGCCGTGTAAAAACACTAGCAAAAAATAACAAATATCAGTTGTGGCAAAAAATTGCTTGGAATTTTTTGTGGGGACATATGAAAAGGAAGGTTTACATTCCAAAACTAAAGAACACACATTTTGAGTACGAAATTGTTGCGTTAAAAATAAATTAAACTATAAAATTACGTTTTAATTGTATGCAACCCTACAAACATACTAAAAATTAAAATTTGATCAGTGTGTTGGATTCCTCTTTCCACCAGGTTTACAATGAGGGGTCACAAGCCATAGGGTTGCATTTGAAAAAATCATGTCGAGAGTGGTTTCAGCCACCCCTGAAGGGCTATATTTTTCACATTACTTGCAAAATGTAGGTAAATACATTTAAAAGTTGACGTGTCTCGGGAATTTTTTGAAAAATCATTCACCACCCCCTAGCGAATATATTCCAGTTAAAGTCTCCACCGTGTATATATTTTCATTATAAACTTTTCCAATCTTTCGACTTCATCTAACTGTCTGCTGTCTGTCACATCATATTATATTTACAGTCTAGCAGGCAGAGATTTTCGTGTGTTGTAGAGCTGAAACCGTCCGCTAATTTTTTAAATTGACAATTTGTGAAAAAAAAATGTCTTTTTTAATTACGTCAAAATCCATCTTACTGCGGAAATTTTGGAGGCTTGGCTCTTTTTTTTTTTGTGATAAATTTCCTCGTCTAATTCGAAAGTAGCGGGAATATAAAAATTACACGTGCACGAACTAGGAGCCCTTTAACCGTCGATGAACGTAAAACCCTTCGTAAGCCCCTAACCAAACCGGGAGGCCCTAAAGGGTCGCTAATAAAACTTCGGCTTGAGAACTTCCCAGCTCGTAAACTCACATTAGACCGTAAAAAACACACATAAACTCACCTCCTCCAGGTTGGGCACCACGTCGCTGACGATGTTGCAGATGGTGTCGATGTCCGATGAGAGCGTCAGCATCCTGGAAACAAAATTCGGTTAACGTTTAGGGGGACAAAGACGACGCGTGGTATTTTCAAAAATTCCGTCGAGACACAACGGCGATCTGTGAATTTAAAATTGCTACGTGCTCGTTACGTGTTGATGAAGCATGGGAATCAAACCTCTTAGTAAGGCTATTATTAGATCAGAATACAAAACTCTTACTAGATCTGAATTTATTGAAAAAAATACAGGGTATTATGGGAGGAATTTCCATAACTCCAGGAACATATAGTATGAGTCATTCGATGAAAAAGTTAATGTATAGCATATTTCTTAACCCGTTTCGGCCAAAACCGCCACATCGCTCTTCAGCGCCTCATAACTAATACTATTTGAGACAGAAAAATTTGACCGGGACATATCTTTGAAGTTTAAGACGTGCCCTTTCCGATGGTGTCCATGAAATTCCTCCAAAAATTATTAATTATGAAAACAAAGCAGTTAAAAACAACACGTTTTTTTTTGCGTATTTTTTGTTTTTTTAATCAAATTTTTTAAGCAATTTTTTAAATTTTGCAAAAATTAACTGTTTGCAGAATCCAAAAAATTGCTCAAAAATTTTTGGAAAATCCTAGTGCATTCATTGAGTGATTTTAAGAACTTTTTATTCTTGACAATTTTTTGTAAAAGTGCATCATTTTCCAATAAAAAATTCTTGAATTCTTACGCAAAAATTTTGCAGTTCAGGCGCCATTTTGAACGCATAAGGCAAAAAATCGATCTTTAAACCACGTATACTTAAAGTTCAAACATTTATTTCACCGGTTAGTGAGGTTCCAGCTCCATTGCAGACCGGAAACACCTTGAAAAACCCCGTGAAAATCGTGTTTTTTTTAAACTGCTTTTTTTCATAGTTAACAATTTTTTTAGAGGAATTTTATGGACATCATCGGAAGGGCACGTCTCAAACTTGAAAAATATGTCCCTGTCAATTTTTCCTGTCTCAAATAGTATTAGTTATGAGGCGCTGAAGAGCGATGTACCGGGAGTGGCGTTTTCGGCCGAAAAGGGTTAAAGTGCGTTGTTACTGAGATATAAGGTAATCAGGTTTTATAAAAAAATTAGTTTTTCGAATATTTTGGGAACGCCTTTATGTGAAGTCAATAATTTTGACGGTTTTCGAGGAATTGATTTTGTATGTAGATATAAAAGTATGATAAAAGTATTAACTCGATATTTGTTAATTAAATAACAAGTCTGGTGTTTATATTAATTTTTTGGTTAAGAAAAATATTACAAACATTTTGGAATTAGTTTTAGAGATCTGACAGTCTCTTCGTTATTCGCAGTAAAATATATCACACTGACGAGATCTAATAAGATTGAAATCCGGATCTGTGACTTTTGAAGTGCGAGTAACAAAGAACGATGCACCTTTCTCGCTCTAGAAATGATAGCAGTTTTTTTAAGGGACGTAACGTTCTTTTAAAATTTTCAGTGGCCAATGGTTTAACTCTATTAATAACCATTTTAACATAATATGGCTTGGGTCCCATGCCTTATTTTATCGAAGCATCATAGTTTTTAAATTCCACGGATCACTTACATATGTGTAAGAGAAGTCGAAAAAGTTCTGGTGTTAGTCCATAATTTAGGCAGAGGGTCGACTCTCTCAAAAATGTGACCTCTAGCAAGGTGAAAGGTACCTTTGCGTTTATTTTTTATTACAATTAATGTAGTCATTTTGATGTCACATCAAGATCATTTTGGCGAACTTTGATGTACGTTTACGGATATAATTTTAAATCCTATACTGACTAAGAAATTATTCAGTACCTTAAACCTTACCAGCTGGTCATGAAAAACTGAGAGCAACTAGACCCGTACTTTGTTGTACCGGGTGTTCTATTTCTTTCTTGGACCAGCAGATATTTTTATTAGAAGTCAAAGTTAAAAAGTTACTAGTTTTATTGTCAACCTAAGTTCAGTTAGTTCGTAACCAATTCCAACCCCTAAACGAAGATGGGCTTTGTCTTCTAAGCTAACTGGCTCATCAGTCTTAACAATGTTTCCACCAGTCAAATAAGTCTGTTTATTTGTGGATTTTGGCATATTTTTCAAACTTTACTAGAAACGTCGCCTTCTCAAGCAATTATCTGGTGGCCAAGCAAACAGAACGCTCGATACAACGAAGGGGCCGGAGGATTTCTGAAATTTACGACATAAATGAAGATCGTTTGCTATAGAGAACGTCTGGTAATGTTGGCGGATGCCGGGGTAACCGGTGATTTGTTAGTTGTGAGCTATTCCGAGACACAGGCAAATGAGCTAATTAATGTGGCAAATGTTTTTAGGGAGGCTGGGTAGCGCTCTTTGTCGCCATCAACTCTTCAGATGGGCCCTGTGTATATGGGCGGTTTATCTGTAGATAATTTGAGGAGTTATTTGTGGAGATGGTTAACGACTAGACATACATTGAGATGGGTGCCTATACGAGGTTCGGAAAAAGTGTGGAATAATTTTCTTATAGGAAACTTTTATTTGAAAAAGCTTTTCCGGACTCTGTATATAGTACAGGGTGTCCCCGGATTGAGTTACCTATAGGTGAAATGGACAAAAAAATTCGACAAAGTCATTCTTCATAATAAGTTTTGATTGAAACGTTAGAAAGTTTGTTGTTTCTTCAATTTAACATACAGGGTGTTCAAAAATAGCAAAATTTAAAGAATAATGGAGAGTAAAGTACCTTACATATTAGCGCTATGTAAAAAAGTTATTAAGAAAAATTGTTTTCAATCAAATTTAATACACGAATATGAAAACACGACCTACTAGTCAATATTAAGGATTTTGACCTTTCATTTTCCTTTAAAAAAATTATGTTTACTAAAGGCGCAGACATAACAAAAGATCATAAACCCCAAAAATATTATTTAAACATTTATTTTGAAGAAAAGCACGTCCAGATAATCATTTAGTCAATCAACACTGTAGTTAATAGGTTGTCTTTACACTATTTCTTCTCAAAGTTCATAATTAGAATATTTGAAATTCCAGTAAACCATCAATAAGGCAATTGTTATTGTTTGACATTGTGTTTGACAAAGCGCTTGAAATTTCAATTATTGATTTTTAATTCCAAATAATGCTTACTTTACAACATAAAATTTATCTTATTAAATGTTATTGATATCGGTAATATTTCTTATCGTCATGCAATTGAATTGTTCATGAAAAATATCCAGAAGTCGAAATTAGCCGTCAAAGTTTGAAAAAGTTAGTACGAAAATTTGATTTAACTGGTGATGTAAAATGCGGAAAAAATCATAAAAGGTCCATGATGACGATGATGCAGCCACAATTATTCTAGTTTTTAATTCAGTCGAAGAAAATCCAAAACTATCACTAAGAAACAGATCTGCACACACTGATATTAGCACGGCACACATGCAAAGGATTTTGGCCGAAAATAAGTTTAAAGTTTTCAAACCGAAAATAATATACACGTTGGAAGTTGGTGATGATGCACGTCGATTGGATTTCTGTTTATAAATAGGAGCGAGGCTTACTGTAGATATTCATTTTCACAAGAGTATAAATTTTTCCGATGAAAGCACTTTTTCTACCAATGGAGTGGTATCGTCGCAGAATTGTTTTTGGGCACAAGAAAATCCGTCTTTCTCAGTTACTTCTAGAAGTCAAAATTTCAAAAAAATGAATGTTTGGAATGCAATTACCTTCAATAGAATATTGGTCCGTATTTTTTTAAAGAAAATTTAAATCAAAATTCATACTTCGAGATGCTAAACATATTTTTCTGGCCAGAATTAGACGGAGAATTTAGAATTTAGAAAAAAAAATTCAACTGGACGGATGCCCCGCCCATTCGACAATTCAGGTCCGCAGTTGGCTTAACAAACAATTTGGAGAGAAGTGGATCGGAAGAAATGGACCTATTTGTTGGCCAGCAAGGTCCCCTGACTTGTCGCCACTTGACTTTTTCCTTTAGGGATTTTTGAAGGAAATAGCTTATAGACAGCCGATAGAACACAATATTGATTTACTCAAGACTCCGATCATTCAAGCAGTGGCCCAAGTAAATCAAGAAATGATCCGCTCAACATACACATCTATTAGAATGAAACTGGAGAGGTGTGTTGAACTTGGAAGCCTGCATGTAGAATAGTTATGGTGCGTGAATAATTTTTGCTGTTTTTTCAAAGTAATTGTTGAATTTGTTTATTAAATCATAATCTCTTCAAAATACTTAATATTGACTCGTAGGCCATGCTTTCATATTTGAATATTAAATTTAATTGCAAACAATTTTTCTTAATAACGTAATTACATAGCGTGTACTTTACTCTTCATTATTATTTAATTTGTGCCATATTTGAACACCCTGTATGTTAAATTGAACAAACAACAAACTGGACGTTTCAAGACAAGCAAAACTTTTTATGAAGAATGACTTTTTGTCGAAAAAATTAAATTTTTTGTCCATTTCGCCTATAGGTAACTCAATCCGGGGACACCCTGTAGAGTTGTTGATATTTTAACTTGTTCCTTTATGTTGTTAACATCGAACCCTGATATAGAATATCAAATTTTACCTCATTAATTTCGATTACGATGGTACATCTGAAAAATCGTTATATTCGTTCCATAAAATGTGCCAAGGAATATTTCTAAACGTATTCACACGTCAATGAATTTATAAATACACACTTTTATCACTTAACATAGAAACATCTTTTTGCACTCAACGCGTATTTCGCCAACTACGTCGGCATCATCAGGAAAAGATTAATACTCTTTATGTTCTTGAGATGATTTAAATGCAAAATGTGTTTCGGTGTCATGTAGTTAAAAGTGTTTAAGTGTAATCTAGATAATACTGTTTTTTATTTTACATTATCTACAAATCTGTCTCTTTTAAACACTATTTAAAATATGATTTACACAGAAATACGAAGCTTTCATAATATACTGGTCACTAATCTAAGTCAGTTATGAAGCACACATCGTTTTCCTTCACCTTTCCTTCCCTTATGTTATACACGTAAAGTTCCCTTATATGTACAGGGAGATCGATTTATCGTAGGAAGTGAGTTTTCTCAGAAACGGCTGAGATTACCAGCTAAAATAAAAACCAAGGTAATTAACAGCAGTAAGGTTTATGTTAGCTGCAGGTTTTATATGGATTTATAACACAGGCCCACAAAAAAAATAGTGTCTGGTTCTGGGATGGAGACTAACTTTTTCTTGTGTATTTTGTGCCGCTGAATCCGAATTCGTCATAAAAAATAGGGGTTCCGCAGCTAATTTTGAAGATAACCTCAAAAAACTGTCGAAAACGACGTGTTTCGGTTGTAAAAGCTTGAGAAGACCAAAAAAAAGCCCACAAAAAAAAAATCTGGTTCTGGGATGGTGACTAACTTTTTCTTATGTATTTTGTGCCGCTGAATGCCAGAATATTCCCAGATTTCCGCTCTCAGAGATACAACAGTCTTCAGCTTGCTGTTGTTTCAAGTTATTTTCGTAGTCTGAATTCCAGAAAGTCAAATGCAAGTATGTTCATGTGATTACTACTTAGTCTTGATTTTAGACTGATTAAATCCACGTTATTCAAGATTTTACCGTTGAAAACGCAATTTTTACATATTCTTGAGGATGATCTTTGAAATTCATTTGTTAAACCAAATTTTTCATCACATTAGGGTTTAAGAAATTAAGATACATAGGAATACGGTATTTTATATGTGACGCGAATCATATTCCCATTTCTTTCAAGCTTTAATTCCAAAAAACGTCGTTCTCAGCGGTTTTTTGAGGTTATCTCCAAAATGCGTTGGTCAAACCTCTTTTTTCATATTCGGATTCAGCAGGCCAAAATACGTAGAAACAAAGTGTTTTTGATGTGAAGTAAATTTTTTTGTGTTCTTCTCAAGCTTTTACCACCGAAACACGTCGTTTTCGACAGTTTTTTGAGGTTATCTTCAAAATTAGGTCCGAAACCCTTATTTTATGACGAATTCGGATTCAGTGGCACAAAATACATAAGAAAAAAGTTAGTCTTCATCCCAGAACCAGACACTTTTTTTTGTGGGCCCGTGTAATTAATCACCACCATCAACGTTAATTGTTTTGGAAAACTTAAGGCTTTTATTATTATTATTTCTAAACGTCTGTAATTATCTACCTAAAAACTCACTAAACTTTTGAACATTTTTGCTTGAAACAGTTTGTTTGTGGATTATTTTAATATTTTCCAACGGCGTTAAAACTAGAACTGAATACTAATAAAAACTTCGAATATCTACGAACTATATGGCACCACCAAGTTACCTGCTACGTACTCTAACTAGAGACCAAAACAAGCGAAAACTTTTTGAATCATGGACTGCACAAACAATAATACTGACTATAAATTTCATATTTGGTTGACAAACACAGTAGACGGTATTGGATCGAATTGGCGATTCGAAGTGATGCATAACTCGCGTCGAGAACTGTTTTGATGCAATATTTCAAACTGTTGTTCCAGACCGACTTTATTAATTGCAGGTATGTTCGTTGGATATATGTAGTTGCGGTCCATATTTCAAAAACTTGAACTGAGAATAATCTCGACTTTAGAGAATACACAAAACGGCATTCGGATTCTCCACCCCTAGAGACACAAAACGTTTCGGAGTACATAGGCGTGGACTTCTTAGGTGGTAATGAAATTTCGGTTGCTCGGTGCGGCTCCCCCCATTTTTAAAATTTAAAGTTCTTTTAAATTTTTTTATTCGAATAGAATTACAATTGAGAATTGTCTCTCCTTCAAAATAACTTCCTTTCCATTCCTCATAGCAGTTCTGGAACTCATATACTGGAATAGCCTTCGGCTGGTCGGTTACGGGCGATTGAATGTTTTCTATGGTCCCAAAATGACGTCCCTTGAGGTGATTTTTCAATCTCGGGAAGAGAAAAAAGTCACAAGGACTTAAGTCAGGCGAATAAGGAGGCTGAGGAGCCACATGAATGTTTTTACTGGCTAAAACCTCGTTTACTGAAATGGCTGTGTGACAGGGTGCATTGCCGTAATGCAACATCCAGTTGTTCTTGATGTTTGGTCTCACACGCATGATCCTTTTTCGAAGTTTTTCAAGAACCTCTCTGTAAAAGTGTTGATTTACTGTTTGGCCTGTAGACACAAACTCTTTGTGGACAATTCCCTGGCTATCAAAAAAGCAAATCAGCATGCATTTGATCTTCGACTTGCTCATTCTTGCTTTTTTGGGTCTTGGACAGCTTGGTTTCCGGGTCGTCTCAAACACCCAAGTCTCATCACCAGTAATGACACGTTCCATAAAATGGGGATTATTGTCAATCGATTCCAAAAGGTCAAGATAGCTTTCTCTCCTGATGTCCCTTTGTTCATGCGAACGGTTTTTGGAACCATTTTGGGGATTTTTCAAATCCCTTATTCGTTAGTCAAAATCTGACAAAACAATGGTGTGATTCAAATTTAACTCTTCCCCGATCATTCTTGTCGTCAACCGACGATCTGAA
Organism: Aromia moschata; assembly: GCA_029963805.1. Taxonomy (NCBI): domain Eukaryota; kingdom Metazoa; phylum Arthropoda; class Insecta; order Coleoptera; family Cerambycidae; genus Aromia; species Aromia moschata. The sequence continues at coordinate 597,432 of JAPWTK010000233.1, forward strand.
CGCACAAGATCCCGTATTCTATCGACATTTTCATCGGTTCTTGAAGATGAAGGCCTTCCGCTGCGTGGATCATCTTCAATCGACTCTCTTCCTTCTGAGAATGCCATAAACCACCGAAAAACCTGGGCTCTTGAAAAAACACTGTCTCCGTAGGCGTGGCCAAGTCTGAAGCAAAACCTGATAGCACGCCATTGCTCAAAATTAATGTTCTTCCAAGTTCCGTCTCCGCAGTGTTGCTAGATCGGGCGCTACGTTGCCAGTTTCTTTACTTAATTTACACACCTCGTATATTACCTAATTTTTACGCAGTTTACATTTTTCTTATTGCACAATGGACGTAGAATGGCTTGGCCATTCTACGTCCGCTATCAATATCATTCGCTATTATACAGGGTGCGGAAAAGTAACATTTTTTTTTATATTATTTTGAATCTTTGTATTTTTTTATTAATTATTATTTTTTGTATTAATTTTCGAATTATTTTTTTTTATGTCTCAAATGGCTAAATAATTTTGGGTTTCTAAAATAATACAAGAATAGACAGTAAATACAAATAACCTCTCAAAAAAGTCTCAACGATTTAAAATAATAAAGCACCCTGTACAACATTTCTGAATTAGCGCCCCTTGAGGTTTTAAAAACCCGCCGCCTATGTCTAAGCTATCACCGGGGGCCTAGCAACAGCGCAAGCAGAAAAGCAATTTATGGTGAACATTTATAATAATTTAGGAAAGCCAAATGTACTGGTGTTTACTGCACTTGTTACACCACCTGGACGTATTAAATCTCGGCGATCTGTCTCGCGGAAGACGACGACATAATTTGACGAAAAGGAGAAACTACACAGAGAAAATAGTTTGTTTGAATTATACAGCTTTTTTTAAGTATTAAAAAAAAAGTCACGGATGTTCAAAAAAATTACTCGGACAAGTCGAAAGAAACATATGAAGTACCAGTTTTTCGGCTCTTGAATTTTTAAGGCCTATTGTCAAAAGGTTGTGAATTCATACATATCTTTTTATGGACATATTTCTTATGACGACTAAGTTAAAATCGTTTTTAAAGTTAAAAAATTAAATTTACTAGAAATTACATAAATTTCGAACTGTGCCGTTGACAGCCTGACAGCGAGCAAGACGCTCGAGAAACTTGTTTACAAATTCCATATGCAACGTTTCGAAATTAACTGTGTTACACTTAATTTTCTATGAAATCCGACTTTCCGATACGTCAACATAATAATTACTAGCGCATTCGCCATATTTGAGAGTGTAGACTTTTTTTGTAAATTTATTGATAATAATGTTCCACATAATTTTCTCTTGCGTACGGTCAGGCTATCAACGGAGCACAATTTAAAGATGGAAATTAGTTAATTTTGTTAATTTCCTTAATTTCTAGTAAATAGAGTTTTCTAACTTAACCCTTTAACGCCCAAGTGCACTGTCAAGAGACATGCACACTTAGAGGCTCATATTACTGATAGAAAAAATAAAGAAAAAATAACTAAAACCATGAATTCCCATGTTTTCGAGGTCGCTCTTTCGAATGGAATCGTTAAAATTTGCAAAAAATTGATGTAACCTTCAATTTTTAACAAAAACTATTAAAAAACGCGATTTTTTCAAGATAATCGCAATTTCAGCTATGTTATCGTCCTTTATACCACTCAAAAACAAATACAAACGTGCACTCGAGACGTGTACTTGAAGGAAACGCAAAGAGAACAATTTAATTTTCTCATTTTTGAGGTTAGAATAACTAGATATGGCAAAATTCAAAGGGTGGTATTTTTCGTTTTGTACCAGTTGCGGGATCATTGACGTAAAAGTATTTTGAAAAATTATTAATACAATTGGGGATTTTTTGGGGTCGCTGATCACGATGCTGATGTCAGAATTTCAAAATTCAAGATGGCGGATCCAATATGGCCACCATCCCGAATCAAATTTCAAAGTTTTCGATTATTTTGCCTCAAACTTTGTAAACTTGGGGTTTTTGGGGTCGCTAATCACGATCCCGATGTCAGAATTTCAAAATTCAGGATGGTAGATATGACATGGAGGCCATTTTGAAGCAAATTTCGAAATACTGAATTTTGAAATTCTGACATCGGGATCGTGATTAGCGACCCCGAAAAACCCCAAGTTTACAAAGTTCGAGGCAAAATAATCGAAAACTTTGAAATTTGATTCGGGATGGTGGCCATATTGGATCCGCCATCTTGAATTTTGAAATTATGACATAAGCATCGTGATCAGCGACCCCAAAAATCCCTAATGGTATTAATAATTTTTCAAAATACTTTTGTGTCAATGATCCCGCAACTGTTTTTTTGCAAATTTTAACGATTCTGAAAACATGGGAATACGTGGTTTTAGTTATTTTTTCTATCAGTAATATGAGCCTGTAAGTTCACGTCTGTTGACAGTGCACTTGGGCGTTAAAGGGTTAAAATGTCGATTTTCATAAATATTTCCTTATGTGATCTGTATAAGGAGAACTGTACGTGAAAAAAGTGCTATTTCCAGTTTCGTAATAAAAAAGGGGTTATTAAAAATCTCAATGACGTCATAGCCTCTTGACGAAGTTGCCGAAAAAAATTCTAGACCCGTATCAAAAAATGGTAAGTCACATGTTTATACACATCTCTTGACGTATCCACCCATGTCCGTTTTATCAGACCATTTATTTACCAGACCATTTTATTCACTACTTTAGGAAAGCTCTGTAGACAACGCGTTCACGTCATCGCTGACGCATGCCTTTCTCGTCAGCCTGCTCGACATTGATCGTATTTTACATACACGACGTTTTTGTCATCTGTATGGTTTAAGCTTACTCTCGTTTTCATTTGTGTATAAAGGAATCCTGGGTGTAAGGAAGTAACGTTGTGTTTTCGGATTACCATTTTTTTAAATGACCATCCTGACGAAAGCGACAATGAAATCATATTTCTGTGTAAATGCATTAGTGGAAAAGGAGTTCATGTCCTTTCCGGTTGTCGGTCTTCTGAAGAAAATGTCAATTTATTATGTTACTTTATTCAATATCATCGACGAGGCGAATTTAACATTCCGGAAGTGATTGTGTGACATTACCAGATTTTTTCTTAATTGAAATATATTTTTATACAGGGTCGATAAAATGTATGGAAACGGTGCTGTTAAAACGTAAAAACGACTGAACCTAGCTTATCTTGTTTTAGTATTTTATAATTAGACGTATTTTTATATACTTTACTGCAATTGTTACAACTTGATTCTCTTGTTTTTATACATGGCCGGCTTCCCCTCATTTTTAATAATATTCATTAGTATGAGAACAAAAGTTTGGTGACTTGATTTTCGCGATTAAATAGAAAAAAAATGTGGCGCGATTTTTTTTGCAGATCTCGTGCTTTGACCTTGGATTCAGGATTCTCGAAAAAATAAGCCTTAGTAAGATTTTTTTTTGAAAAATCGCAGGTCTCGAGTCTGATTTTATTTACGTACAGGGTGTTCCATCTAAGACGGTTTCTTCCAAAACTCTGTTATTCATAATAATAAATTTAAATTTACAAAAACAGAGTTATGGAACAAACCGCCTTAGATGGAACACCCTGTATATTTTTTCGTTTGATATATCATTCTACAGCTGGTATTTCCTTAAATACGGGACACAATAACATGTGAACCAATTTGTCTACCAATTGCAGAAAAATATACAAAAACCCGTCGAATTATGTACACTACTCACAGAAATTAAGGGAGCAAAAAAAAAATCTAAATTTTCCCCCGATTTTTGACCGGCTGTATCTAAGTGAAAAATGGTCGTATCGCGAATTTAAAAAAATCGTTTTGAAACTCTAAGACTCTAGTTTTCGGATCTGTAGACCAACATTTTTTAGAAGCTACGGTTTTAACGCAATCCGAAGAAATAGCGGGAAAAAATGTTTCCAAATTTTTTGCCTGTTGGGGGTACATTGAGGTGTAAACATTCCTAAGAGTCTTAACCTCCCAATAAATATTTGCTAAGATGTAGTCGATTTACCAAAACAAAGGAAAAAGTCACTTTTTTTCAACTTTTTTTCAAGTCGATATTGAGGGTGGAAAAAAGTTTTTTTTTTACTGTCGACATGATGATTATAGGAAGTTGTCTACCTAAATCGGGGAAAAATTTAGATTTTTTTGCTCCCTTAATTTTTGTGAGTAGTTATAACAGACCAAAATTGGAAGTTCTAGCTACATCCGTATTCATACAACACCGCCGTTTCTAGACTTTTTAGCAACCCTGTATACTAGGGTAATTTTTTTTCTACAATTTTTTTTGTTTTTCAGTTCCCACTTGAAATTTTGTTGAATCTGTCGAAAAAAAAACCCTGTTACAGCCCTTAATATTAATTTTAAATACTTTCCCAAAGCGTGAAAAGATTTTCCATTTAAAATATACGTAAATGGATTTTTTTTTCAAATTTCTATAACTCAGTAGCATTTTATGCTATTACATTGGTCGTGGTCTCGATTTATTCAGAATAAAACACCTACAAAAGTGCCCATTGCAGCAAAAATGTAACTTGTACTGGTGAGTTGGTACGGGTTGCTGAAGTTGATTTTTTACCCAAAATTCTCGTTTTTTTTTTCCGTCATCTCCGAAATTAATTTTTTTTAAAAAAAATTTTTAAAAAAATTTTTGGGGAAATAATTTTTTCCAAAAAAAAACCCTCCCCCCACAATTTGGGTTAAAAAAAAAAAATTAAAATTTAAAATATAAAACATAAAAAAAATTTTATTAACAATTTGCTCGATAGGACCTTTTTTGTAGTAAATTAAATTTCCAACAAATGTTTCATTTACATTACCAATTACAAGACCATTTCCATTTACAAGACCAATGTAATAGCATAAAATGCGACTGTTATAGAAATTTGAAGAAAAAAATCGATTTACGTATATTTTAAATGGAAAATCTTTTCGAGCTTTGGGAAAGTACTTAAAATTAATATTAAGGGCTGTAACTTTCAGGGATTTTTTCTTTCGACATATTCAACAAAATTTCAAGTGGGGAAGAAAAACAAAAAAATTATTGAAAAAAAAAATCCCCCTTCTGTATACCTTTTTAGCAACGCTGTACCTAAAACATCAAGTTAATGTAATTTTATAAAACAGTAGAACTTTTTCCCATCTCCATTTCGATTAGTACAAAACATAAACCGTTTACCCTAAAGTGAGAAGGATGAGAGTGGCAAATTAGTGTGTAAAATGTACAAAAATGACAACCTAAAAATTATAACGCTATAAGTCCTCATCCTAGGCGAAGCGTGACAAACAAAAAACGGACAGCGTCTTACCGATTACTCTCAGTATTTCGCAAGTAGATTACGGACCGTCCGAAAACAAGATAAACATAAAACTAAAGAGGAGAAAAAGAAAACTATAGGACACGAGTCGATTGCAATTTAAAAGCGAAACACTTTGAAAGTAATCAGTAAAGAAGGCCTCGACTCATATGTGAATGACTGGGGTTGACGCTTGTTAGGGGGACCTTTGCTTTACAATGCCACCTAGCGGGCAAATCCGGCATTGGCTGGTTGCACCACCTCTTAAGTCTAAACATTAGGGGGAGTTAGTTTGTTCGACGCAAAATCATGTGTGCAAGCCTGGACAGGAAAAAATAACATCTTAATAATGATAGCTACGTAGGTTTTTGATTAATAAAATAAAAAAATACAGCGAAATTAAAAATATATATATTTCCAGGTAAACATTTTTTTAAACATATGTAGGAAGGCCTTTTATAAAACAAAAAGCGCTTCTATGCAGATGAAAAAGGAAACTTACCCGTGAAAAAATTTAAAATATATGTACGTTAGCAATGCAAGAAATATTTTTTAATAAAGAGCTAAACTTTATCAACCTAAAAGAGAAATTCGTTATTACAATTTCTCCTCTCCTTCTGTCCATTAAAGGGAAACATTTTCATTTTATTAACGGTAAATTGAGACAAACTACAAAATAATTGTTTTCCAACAGAAACAGTAGTATTCTGCATCGCCTTAATACGAGTATTTAATATACCAACTCATACAATAAAACGGGAGATGAAAATTCACAAATCAATTTTCAGAAATTGTATTAGGTTGTCGGAAAAGTCATGATGTATTTCTGCAATAGATAGAATTGCATGTATTTTTACATGATAAATGTCATCACGATCGGCTCGAGTACTACACCATTTGACAGCTGACAGTTCAACCTTCATTTAAGAAAAAGAAGTAATGGATTTGGTCGCGTCGTTTGGTTTTTACGCCAAGTTGAATGGAAAACATGTGATTTTCGGCATATTTTGTTATTTCCGCGGGAGACGCAGCTGCCTTTGAAAAATTGCGTAAAGTTTAGGATAACCATGCCCTACAAGAGCGTCAGTGCCAGAGATGGTTCACCGAGTTCCGTGCTGGTGACTGATGTCACCGATGCTCTTCGCTCCGGAAGGCCCGTGGAGGCTGATGACGACGAAATAAAGGCATTGATCGACGCAAACCCACATTCGACCACTCTTGACATTGCGGAGACACCAAACCTTCACCATTCCATCGTTCACGATCATCTTCGGAAGCTGAGATTCATCAGTAAGCTCGATATATGGGCTCCTCATGAACTCAAAGAACTTCATCTCACCAATCGCCTCAATATCGCCGATACTCACCTCAAGCGCAACAAAATCGATCCGTTTTTGAAGCGTCTGGTAACAGGCGATGAAAAATGGATTGTTTGCAACAATATTCGACGTGAGCGATCGTGGTGCAGTGGAACTGAGCGTGCCCAAACACAATCCAAAGCTGATCTTCACCAGAGGAAAGTTATGAGTTAAAGAGGAGCTCCTACCGCGGAACCAGATGATCGATTCTGATGTGTACTATCGCCAACAGGATGATTTGAATACATCTCTTGCGGAGAAGCGGCCAGAACTCATCAATCGCAAAGGCGTAGTGTTCCACCACGACAACGCGAGACCCCATACAAGTTTTGTCACTCGCCAAAAGTTGCTGCAGCTTGGATGGGAAGTCTTGCCTCATCCTCCTTACTCGCCGGACTTTGCCCCATGAGATTACCATTTGTTTCGTTCCTTGCAGAACGACTTGAATGGTAGATCGTTCGATTCCGATGAGGCCATCAAAAAGCATCTCGCCCAGTTCTTCGCTTAAAAAGAGCGGTCCTTCTACGAGCGCGGAAACATGCATCTCCCAGAAATATGGCAGAAGACCATCGATCAAAATGGACAAACATCATTGATTGAACTTTGTTCTATTATTAATAAGTGAGCCTTCAAAATCGACCAAAAAATGCGTCATGACTTTTCCCACAACTTAATATTTTGAGGAAAATAAAATTACGTAGAAACGCGAAGGAAAAAATTTTTGAACCGCCGACTTGTTTACACAGAACCCCGCGGATGTTCCGGTGATTCCAGGGACGTATTCGACATAAATTAAATACAAATTTTAGTTGAATGTTAAATATTTCGTCAAACACGCTCGGACACATGCTTTTGCGTACCATCGCCAAGGATACGTCGGTGAGGCAAAGCGTAATACAGCACCGTTGGGCAACCCGCGGTGCAACCAGGGCCGGGTGAGCACAACTAAAAAATTTTTATTATAAACTTTTACCGTTCGGGGCCCGGGCAATCGGGGACAGTTATGGAGGCTTTGTACTGTTGTTGGCAGATGTTTGTTGTTGGCATGGCAACAAAATGGCGGGCATTGGTGGCAGGTGGCAGTTTCGGGTGGACACAGGGTGGCACGGCCGGGGGACAGAAGACATTAGTTAACAAATCGTGGTGGCAATGGCGAGTGCTCTGCATCGATGGCGGAAAACGAGCAGTTTTGCAAGAAGTCAGAAAAAAAAATTCCCTCCGAGCACCGCCAACGTTTACAGATCGTTTAAAACCCTTTGCAAAAATAACTCTAACAGCCATTTTAAGGTACGTGTACAACGAAACTTGGGTGGTAGAAGCACAACAGATCGTAACGTAAAACATTGAATTAATAGGAGTGTACAGTGCTTTAATTATTTTCTTTTTGCTTAATAAGTAACGATGTCTGTAACGGTTTTTGTAATTTGTGAGCTTTAAAGATATATAATTAGTGTTTGTACGTATATGCAAAGCGTGCGCGTAAAAGTGAAGACCCAACCCGGTTCCGTCTCGAGTTGTACGCGTAAGTATATAATATAAATGATGTTATTGCCGCATCAAGCTAGATTTTACACGACAGAATAGTCATGTCGATGAAAGTAGGCACAGAAAAAATTAACAAAGTATGTTTTAGTAAGAATTTTGACATCTACGACCAAATTTTGCGCGAAGTACGTCTCTGTAATGTAGCTACCGCCAAGTTTCGTGCTACGCGTACCTCAACAGAGCACTTTCTTGGAGCTGCAATATCAAAAATAATAAAGGCGGTCAATTGGACGGAAACGCCTGTTACCTAACAAGACGCTTGCGCGGAAATTTGTGGCCTAATGGAGGCCGTTTTATCGAGTACCTATAGGGTGAAAAAATAATAAGAGTACAAAACTGATGTATCTTATAAGAAAAAAAAATAAAAGGTGACCTTAAAGTTATATAAATGCATTGCAGAGTTGGTATATTTCGTTAATGAACTGACATTTTATCTATATTAAAATTACGATGTAGAGAACTAAAATTGACCAAATTGATGAAGTAGACCAAAACATAATTAGAAAACGATACACAAATCACAAATTTTTTAGGCAAATTTGATTATGTTAAGTAATTCACGATAAAGAATATGAGAACAGCCGAGAACAAAAAATAAATAAATAAATTTAAAAATTACAAAGTACGAGGTGTGTAAATTAAGTAATGAGAGGCAACGTAGCGCCCGATCTAGCAACACTGCGGAGAAGGGACTTGGAAGGGCGGCAGGTTAACATTGTACCTTCAGTACAAGTCTGAACTTGTTAGAGTCGTTTGTTTGTTCTTTATGACTGTCTTCGTAAACCGTTTTTTTTTCTATGGTTTTAAAAATGAGGTTTTGATGAGGTTGATCAGATTTTAGTACACGAATTGGGGACGAGAAAAATCTGTGCAAAAATTTCCCCATTTTATGGAACGTGTCATTACTGGTGATGAGACTTGGTTAGCAAGTGAAAACATTCCTGTGACTCCTAAGCCTCCTTATTCGCCTGACTTGAGTCCTTGAGACTTTTTTCTCTTCCCGAGATTGAAAAATCACCTCAAAGGACGTCATTTTGGGATCATAGAAAACATTCAAACGGCTGTAACCGACCAGCTGAAGGTTATTCCAGTATATGAGTTCCAGCACCGCTATGAGGAATGGAAGAATTGTCTCCAGCGCTGTGTGGCATCCCAAGGAAGTTATTTTGAAGGAGACAATACTGAATTGTAACTCTATTCGAAGAAATTTTTTTTTAAAAAAATCGGTCTCATACTTAATTTACATACCTCGTATGCTATCGAAGGAAAATTGTTAAATTATCGACATTTTGAAGGTACTACAAAAACAATAGTCTTGGGCTGTATATACTTAAATAGATACTACCATTGGTAGATGACCAAAAATAAATTATGATTTAAGTTTCCGGGAAACCCATTCTTTCCATCAAAGCGTTCCCGATTTTTGATGAAATCGTACTCAAATTTATTGTCACAATTGAGTTCATTTAATTCAGAACTACTCAGGTAGTTCTCTCTGTAATGTAGTTGTTTTAAATTACCAATACCGTGTATTTTAAATTTCCAAAACCATTTTGAAATAGCGAAACTTATCTATTTTGAATTACCAGAACTATGTATTTTGAATTACCAAAACTACATATCTATTCAATGACCAAAAGTGCGGTCATTAAAAAAAAATGCACGTGGTGCGAATCAAATTAAATTTACCTACTTATCTGTCAGCAGCAAAAACACACCAACTTTGCAATGCGTAAACAAAAAATAAATAAACAAAACAAGAACAAATCTGAATTAAAAAATAATAACACGTTAACATTTAACAGTACAGTAAACTTAATAAACGTTATGAAGGGACGTAAAAAAAAAACTACCCCCTAATTAAAACTGTAAGAATGAGGTAAGTAAATTAATAGCTGGCTGAGGGTGGGTAAACCAGGGGTGGGACGTCCTCGCTGCGAATAATGATGGCTGATTAATTCTAATCGCACAATGAAGAAAAAAATGGGCGGAATATTAAAAAAATTAACGTACAGCCACCGTCCTGCTGATACATAGGGGGGCCAGTGTTTATGTGTTAGGGGGTTGAGTAAGACAAGAAACTACTGAAATTAGCTGTGCTGTCAATGTTATAATGTTACAGGGTCTTGTTGAAGCAACATACCAGTCCAGTATATAAATAAATGCGATTCAAGAAGGCCAAACAGTGGAGACAAAAAAAAATGTCAATAAGATATCAATAAATAAAATATTATTTGTCTATAATAATAGTACAAATGTGCAAAACCATATTCTAGAGTATTTATTATGGCTTATACGAGTATTTTACTGGGATAGCCCTGTAATTTTAAGTCGTAATATGACCTATTCGAAAAATTTATATAGTGGACTAAGGGACGTTTTCCAATAATTGGAATCGTCGGCAATTATTGGACAACGCGTGCACGAAACCGTTAAAAAAAATAATATTATTGTACTGACCTGGCTCCTTAACTTCGTTATATTTTGTCCTCCCTTACCGATAATGGAACCCGCCACCTGAAAGGAAAAAATGCAGCATTAATTTTAACCCGTTAACGCCCAAGTTCACTGTCCAGAGACATGAACTTAGAGGCTCATATTACTGATAGAAAAAAAAATAACCAAAACTATCTATTCCTATGTTTTCGAATTCTGTTCGCTCTTTCGAGTGGAATGGAAACCTTCAATTTTCAACAAAAACTATTAAAAAATGCGATTTTTTTCAAGATCCTTTTTTTTAATCGCAATTTCAGCTATGTTATCGTCCTTTATACCACTCAAAAACAAATAGAAACGTGCACTCGAGACGTGTACTTGAAGGAAACGCAATGAGAATAATTTAATTTTCTCATTTTTGAGGTTAGAATAACTAAATATGGCAAAATTCAACGGGTGATATTTCTCGTTTTTTACCAGTTGCGGGATCATTGACGCAAAAGAAGAATTTTGAAAAATTATTAGTGCTTTGGGGGTACTTGGGATCGCTGATCACGATCCTGATGTCAGAATTTCAAAATTCAAGATGGCGGATCCAATATGGCCACCATCCCGAATCAAATTTCAAAATTTTCGTTATTTTGACTCAAACTTTGTAAACCAGGGGTTTTCGGGGTCGCTAATCACGATCCCGATGTCAGAATTTCAAAATTTGCTTCAAAATGTTGAAATTCTGGCATCGGGATCGTCACCCATTCGTATTTATCTGAACATATAATCGTATTTTTCTCACCCCCAATTCGTTAGTCAAAATCTGACGAAGAGTGGTGTTTCAAATTTAACTCTTCCCCGATCATTCTTGTCGTCAACCGACGATCTGAACACACAAGATCCAGTATTCTATCTCTTCCTTCTGAAAATGCCTTAAACCACTGAAAAACCTGGGCTCTTGAAAAAACACTGTTTCCGTAGGCGTGTTGAAGTTTTGCAAAAGTATCCGTTGCGCTGTGTCCAAGTTGAAGCAAAACCTGATAGCACACCGTTGCTCAAAATTAATGCCACTCATTTTTAAAACGCCTTAGGTTTAAAAAAACCGGTTTACGAAAACAGTCACAAAGAACAAACAAATGACTCTAACAAGTTCAAACTTGTACTGAAGATGCATTACATGTTAACCTACCGCACTTCCAAGTCCCGTCTCCGCAGTGTCGCTAGATCGGGCGCTACGTTGCCAGTCTCATTACTTAATTTAAACACCTCGTATATTAATTTGAGGATTTGCGATCCTTCAAGTCGTCGACCTCTTTTTCTTGGAGCAACAGGATGCTTCTGGCGGTTGTAATTTTTTACAGTTAGCCCATCTTTAAGTGGTTACCAACGCATTCAAAGGTTGTCCTCTTCACCACGTGATAAATCAAATTTACTACAGACGAAGGCTAGCTTTTTCTGATAGACATGATGGCACAAAACTAAGAATACTGTTAATGATCACAATAATAAAAGCAAAAGGATGTGACGCAATTAAAAGGTCGAGCATAAAAGTTTCCAGAATTTGGCACGTGATTCCTGCATTATACCTTCGCCGGTTTGTAGAGCATGATTTGTGACGACGTTACTTGTTTGTCAGAGTGTAAGAAGCTATAATTTTAATTAAATGAAAAGTTATAGTGTTTTTATTATTCGCGATATTTATGAGGAAGTCCGCCGGCACGTACAAAGTATATGTACGTGCTGTAATTATTTTTTATTATTACATTTTTCGTAGCAGAGAATCGTTGGCAATAACTGTGAGTCATTATGTTACCAGGTAAACTATACAATATAGTGGCGTGGAACATAAACGTAATTACCGTGAGGCAAACCGATAGTGTAGACGCGTTATTAAGGCATTAATAACTTTATAGTTTGTATTTATGGCTACAAAAAATAATAATCCAGATCAGTCGACATATACCGAAAGATTTATCGAACGGGAAGTATACCAGGTGTCCTAAATTATATTCACCAGGTCAATAAAATCTGTCAACCAGCCCCATTGAAAGTTAATTAAGCCTAGGCAACTATTTGTTCAATGTGAAGTTATACAAACAAAATAAACAAATACCACAGAATTATTAGGATATTCAAACTCATGTACCTGCAGATAAAGAAAAAGATCAAACATTTAACTGGCATAGACCGCCATTAATTAAGCCCAAATGAAGTCTGAGTACATTAGACGAAACGTCGGCAAAAATTAGTGCTTCTTTATTTGTCCAATATTCCCAAAAACAATCCCTTTAAAAAAAAATGGACGTTTTCCTCGAAACATCGAACTACTATACTTTTCTCGACGTGCGTTTCGCCAACTAACTTGGCATCTTCAGGAGGAGATTAAAACTGTACATAAGATTGATTGCCGTCAATGAAGAAGGGACCAATGATATTTTTTCCAATTATTCCTGTCCAAACATTAACTTTCTCAGGGTTTTGCGTGTGTAGTTCCCTCAGTGAGGATTTTCTCTCGACCAGTAACGACAGTTTTAGGGATTAAAATGGCCGTGAAGTGTAAAAATGTAGATTCAGCCGAAAATAAAACATTTTCTATTTGTAAATATTGTGATCTATCATTTGGATCATCTGTTGACAAAAGAGAATTCGTCTATCAAAATCGTCTTTTTGGGCAGCTGATTTTCTGTCAATACGCTCAGAATTGAGGAATGGCCACTATTTAATGCTGAAGCTGTTTGACGACTGTGGATTTTCTTCAAGCATAAGCATTCCATCTAATTTCTGATCATCACTGAGTTTATTGGGAGGATTTTTCTTTAGCTGCCGTACATGTCTACGTTCCCGAAACTGCTTCTCTATTTTACTTACGGTACCTTGAGATATCGGGGCAACTCCGGATATTTTTCTTGAAATAGGCGAACAACTTCGGCCTGCGTTCGCGTTCTGTCTCCGTAACCAATCATCTGCAGAATCGTTATCTTATGCATTTCTGTTAGGGAAACCATCTCTCTGAATTGCAACACGAACACTAAAGCAAACAGTTTAACACTGATAACTGTTAACTATTGTTACAATGACAAGCACGTTTTTAGGTAATTTCACTAAAGCTGATAATGGCCAACCTCTTAAATTTCAGGTTTGTTTTTTTGCTGCTTGCTCGTTTTTGTCGTTCGATTGTCAAACAAAAATTGTACGTATTTATTAGTAAGTTTTTATCTTATAGTAGGGAATGTCGGCAATTACAGACATTTGTGTTTTGTTATTATTAACATTTTAGAACCTAAAATTTGTTCTTGTTAATTTCTGCAATAAAATTTAAAACCATAGCAGTTTTGAATAGAGAATGAAGAGATCTTTCAAAAGAAGCATCACAAGCCCCTACTTCCAATTTGAAAATTTAGGGGTTGTAGCTGTCACCTGAAGACGTCATTTTAGAATTAGGACTTGACGTGTCTCAGGATTAAAAAAAAATGCATAAGTAATAATGGAGCTACTGAATTTATTCCATTTGGCTGTTCCACACTGTATTTTATGGATGCAGATGATAACTACCATTGTTGAACACAACACTATTTAGAAATGTTGTTGAAGCTTGTCGTATATTGTATACACGATGTTGTAGCCAAATGTCAAGGCATTTGTGTCAAATTTTTGAGGTTCGGATTCATCAATCAAAAGTTACAATATTTAAAAGATGAAGAACTTTTTAGACGTCGATAAGGGACACACTGTATTATCAAAGTATAACATTGCACCGACATTGCTTGCATTTTTCGAACACGCGTTCGATCGAGCTTTTCTCGCGTGACTTCCCTCGCGTACATGCTTTTATCGGAGACCTGAAACAACTCCGTGACGGGGCAAAATGGCGTGTTCGCCCCTGCAGACTTGCGGACGACGACAATCTGTCGGGTTCGTCACCGGAGTATTTCCAGTTCGTCATGAATGCAGTGAATAGCGATCGGGCCCCTAACAAACCCCGACCTAGATGTAACCGCAATTTAAAAGTTAAAATGTGAACGAACTAGAATTTTACTTGATAGCTTCGTTCCCGTGGTTTTAACATCCCCTATAAAAAATAACCTACAAGAAGTATAACGAAAGTCATTCCTATTCACTGTTATTCGTCGTTAGAAATCGCAGATACGGATTTCGACCTTATTGGGTCTCATCTGACGACGAACAACGAAGTCAGCTAATAGATGACTTCCCAAACACACTTCAAGGTAGCAGCATAAAGAAAGAAATAAAGGTTGACTTAAGAGATATTTTTTTCAGATTCAAACACCTTCTATCACGTAGATATGGAGTTAAAAATCAAAAGTGTCTGATTTTGCGTGTGCGCCATCTATTCCACATTCAAGTACTGTATACTGTACTCTATACTGTTTCTGACAGTGCGGTCACTCTTTCCGAAAGACTGGCTGCTCAGTTCCCCTTTAGTCATACAAAATTATTGTACGAAGGTGGGTAAATTAAGTAATGAAATTGGCAACGTAGCGCCCGATCTAGCAACACTGCGGAGACGGTAGATTAATATGTAATGCACCTCCAGTACAAGTTTGGACTTGTTAGAGTCATTTGTTTGTTTTTTGCGACTGTTTTCGTAAAAACAAGTGGCATTGATTTTGAGCAACGGGGTGCTGTCAGGTTTTGCTTCAGACTTGGACACAGCGCAACGGATACTTTTGCAAAACTTCAACACGCCTACACTACGGAGACAGTGTTTTTTCAAGAGCCCAGGTTTTTCGGTGGTTTAAGGCATTCTCAGAAGGAAGAGAGTCGATTGAAGATGAACCACGCAGCATCTTCAAGAACCGAGGAAATGTCGATAGAATACGGGTTATTGTGCGTTCAGCTCGTCGGTTGACGACAAGAATGATCGGGGAAGAGTTGAATTTGAATAACACCACTGGTAATCATATTTCTACTAACAAATTGGGGATGAGAAAAATCTGCGCAAAAATGGTTCCAAAAAATCTTTCGCAGGATCAACAGGACATCAGAAGAGAAAGGTGTTTTGACTTTTGGAATCGATTGAAAATGATCACCATTTTATGGAACGTGTCTTTACTGGTGATGAGACTTGGGTGTTTGAATACGACCCGGAAACCAAGCGCCAAAGCATGGAATGACACACTTCAAGCTCTCCAAGACCCAAAAAATCAAGAATGAGCAAGTCGAAGATCAAATGTAGGCTGATTTGCTTTTTGGATAGCCAAGGAGTTGTCCATAAAGAGTTTATGCCTCCAGGCCATATAGTAAATCAACACTTTTACAGAGAGATTCTTGAAAAACTTCGAAAAAGGGTCATGCGTGTGAGACCAAACATCAAGAACAACTGGATGTTGCATCACGACAATGCGCCTTGTCACACAGCAATTTCAGTAGAGTTTTTAGCCAGTAAAAACATTCATGTGGCTCTTCAGCCTCCTTATTCGCCTGACTTGACTCCTTGTGACTTGTTTCTCTTCCCGAGATTGAAAAATTACCTCAAGGGACGTCATTTTGGGACCATAGAAAACATTCAAACGGCTGTAACCGACCAGCTGAAAGCTGTTCCAGTATATGAGTTCCAGCACTGCTATGAGGAACGGAAGAACCGTCTCCAGCGCTGTGTGGCTTCCCAACGAAGTTATTTCGAAGACGACAATACTGAATTGTAATTCTATTCGAATAAAACAATTTTAAAAACCATTTTCATTACTTAATTTACACACCTCGTATAGGTAATTTTAAAACAAACAACTATAAACAAATGTGTCCTCATTAATTTTGTTGCGCTAGAAAAAATATTTTTAATACGCGTTGCCTGTACGGAAAGTAATTTGCGCGTATTCTGGCTATGAATTAACGTTAAAATCACTCGCAGTTTATATTCCATGGCAGACCTTATTTATACACACCTGCCTTCATCGTAATAATCAATAATGGAGCTGTCGGACGCGAGCGTGGCTACGGGCGATCCGATAGCTGAAAGCGGCTCTCAGAAATGCGAATGAAGTCTAAAACAGGCATTGGAAAACAAAAAGAAATCTCCGGGCAGGTTAAACACGCCCGTTTTGTTTGAATATTTCGCGGATATCGTGTACGGAGATCTAATAACCTCCAAAATAGACCATTAAAGAGAGGATGCCACGACGCGGATAAAAAAGCGGAAATCGCTGGAACTATCATCGAGGTTAATCTCCGCAAGGATCTGAAGGAAGTGACTCTATCAGAAAATGGTAGTGTTGAAATTGTGGCAAATTAAAATATCGTTATTGTGCAAGCTGATGCACATTTCAACTAAGTATTTAATTTTTTGCAAGTATTTGAAGTCTGTTCTATCGACATATAATAATTACATGGTATCAAGGATTTAGCTTGTATGAGGTTTGAAAAAAAGAGATCACTTATAGGTGAAATCCCTTCATAATAACGAACACGAGATCAGAATATGAGGCCGAAGTGTAGGGAAAAGTGGCAAACTTCACCTGGAAAATGGGTGGTGGAGAAAAGGGAAGCACGAAAAAGAGAAATGAACTTACATGTAATGTAGCCTCAGGCTATATCTTAGGTAGGAACTTACACGTAGCGTACAAAAAATTCTCATAAAAACTTAAGTCATCCCTATGTATACCCTTTTTCTGGCTAAATTTTACAAAAAAGGAAAATATATGATCGTGAAAACTGTCGAAAGAAATAATATTTTACTGCCTATCCATTTCGAAGACATTTTGAAATAAAATTTTTTGAGGTTACGTTTAATCATTTCATAGTCTTTTGGCACTTCACAGATATACTTATCCAAGATATAGGCATTTTCAAAGTCTCAGTGCACGTAAAATGACCCATATAAAAAATTGACAGTGTAAAACTAATAATTTATTTTTTACAATTACAGGAACTGCCTCTGGTATCAATGGTGCCCGGTGACACCTGCAAGGACCAGAAGACTATAGGTAACAGCAAAAGGACTTCAAATGAAACTTTTTTTGAAAACAATTTCCAAAAACGTGTCTCCCCAGAAAATCTTGGAAACGGGTTGCAAAACAGTTGCGAAATATTTTTTCCCCTGTTACCAAGTGAATAGAATAACTCTTTATTCTTGGACTTTTTGTAAAATTTTCATTCTGCTTAACCCGTTTCGGCCGAAAACGCCACTCTTAAAGTTTAAGACGTGCCCTTTCCGATCATGTCCATGAAATTCCTCCAAAAAAAATTTGTATTTATGAAAAAAAGCAATTTAAAAAAAAAACACGATTTTTTTGCACACTGTTTTAATCAAATTTTCAAGGGGTTTCCGGTTTGCAATGGACCTGGTATCTCACTAACCGGTAGATTAAATGTTTGAACTTTAAGTATACGTGGTTTAAAGATCGATTTTTCCCTTATGCGTTCAAAATGGCGTCTGAACTGCAAAATTTTTTTCGTAAAAATTCAAGGATTTTTTTATTGGAAAATGATGCACTTTTACAAAATATTGGCAAGAATAAAAAGTTCTTAAAATAACTCAAAGAATGCACTGGAATTTAATTTAAAAAATTTTTGAGCAACTTTTTGGATTTCGCAAATAGTCAATTTTTGCAAAATTTAAAAAATTGCTTAAAAAATTCCAGTGCGTTCATTGAGTGATTTTAAGAACTTGTTATTCTTGACAATTTTTTGTAAAAGTGCATCATTTTCCAATAAAAAATTCCAAGCTCAGGCGCCATTTTGAACGCATAAGGGAAAAAAATCGATCTTTAAACCGCGTCTACTTAAAATTCAAACTTTATTCCATCGGTTAGTGAGGTTCCAGGTCCATTGCAGACCGGAAACCCCTTGAAAATTTGATTTACAAAAAATGTGCAAAAAAATCGTTTCTTTTTTTAAAAAACTGCCTTTTTCATAACTCTTCAAAACGAAATGTTGGCATAAAATTCAAATTCAAATTACCTTAACTCTAACAGATTTCGAATTTTCGAGAAAAACATAAGTATAAAAATATTTTGTTTTTACTTGGCTATTATGGAAAACATATTTCATAATTCAAGTATTTTCCAAGCCATTTCCAAGATCTCTTCGGGAGGAAGACATTTTTTTGAAAGATTTTTTCGCAGGTTTCGCAATCTTATTTCTTATTAGAGCCTTTTACTTACGTCTAGTAATCACCCCCCCCCATCCAAATTAGGATGTAAGTCCCATCCCTCATTATGAAAATACGAGCATTTCAAAGTTCACCGGCCGCCACTGAAGAGTAATTCTGCCCCCACTCGCCCGCGCCACACTAAAAATAATTACCCTTGAGGCCCAGGACACGCACGCGGGCCATTTTACGCTTGGTCAAACGGCACAAAGTTCTCTCTTCGTCTCTCTCTCCCTCTGTCATCTGTGGCCGACCCGACATTCGTAATTCGTACTTTACGAGTTGAAAATAAAAATTTTTAATTAACAGGACGAGAGGCTCGCGAAATGCGGAGTGGCCTTTTGACGACGATCCGCCGACGAGAACGTACCGGCAAATAGGCAAAATACGGGGGTGGTTTGATAAGTCCGTGACTTTTAAAGGAAAACATTTTTTTTTTCGGCAAAAAATCATTTTATTTTTTCTACATAATCTCCCTTTAGCTCGATACATTTAGTCCAACGTGTTTCTAATTTTTTTATTCCTTCTAAATATGATTCCTCAAGGCCCTCAAAATAAGCGTTTGTTTCAGCGATGACCTCTTCATTCGACCCGAATCTCCTACCACCCAGCCATTTCTTCAGCCCGTTTTTTTTTGCGCAAAAAGTAATGCTTAATCAGCACACGAAATTCACTTTTTTCCATTTTTGTGGAAATTTACGAGGTTAGCTGCTTTCAATGGCTCTCCAACATAAACTAAACGACGTAGCTTGCTCAAAATTTTACGTTAGTCTACCGATAGGTGGCAGTTGACGGGAGCAGTGTTGCCATTAAAGTTACTGCGCGGGAAATTCAAAAAGTCTCGGACTTATCAAACCACCCTCGTAAGTATCGTCGCCGGTAAACCAAAAGAAGAGCACCCTACAATCAGTGGATTATTTTTTATTTCCCCTAAGTTATGACGTTACCGACGGATGAATCGTCGATTGCTAATTAGGTATTTCGTTTGAACGCTTCAATAATATTTGGTTAATGATTATTAGAGTTCTACTAATTGGAGGACTGCACAACTTTGGTTTGAGGTTATATGGTTAAATGCGGCTTAATTGGGGCTTATTGATTGTCAGGGCTATGGGATTAGAGGTATGAAGTTATTGAAGTATTGGGTTATGAGGTTTGATTGGGTTCTAGGGTGTTTTTTTCTCATTTTTTGCCATTTTTTTCGCAGCTTATTGAGGATAAAAAAAAATTGTGACATGATGAGACAAAACGGGCTTCGGATTCGGATTCAGCGACCCCGAAAGCATGTAATCCACCAAGTTTGGTCAGAGGTACATTTCACTTTTTTTTGTGGTGCTGTGTTATCATTCTGAAAGATGTTCTGAATTTAACATCATCTTATTTTTAAAAATGCGTGGATTTGTAAAATCTCTTTCGATTGAAACATTTTTTAATTACGAATTTTGTCCAATCTGCATGGGTATTTAGAAAGTTTTGTCTTTAGTACTTTAGAAACACTAAGGTTTTAAACGTGTAACCACGTACGCCCCAATCTGTAAATAAGTCACAGAGGCGTGTCTTAATTTAAGAAATATGTTATTTTATAGATAACCTGGTCGTGATATAAATACGCTAATTCTTTCCGTTTGTTTTTCTAAATGGTCGATAACATTATAATGTTAACGACGTATGCCATTAAATTTAATTAACTGGTTTAACTTGAGTTGGTTGTGGATTCAATTTCATTTGTTGAAAGCCCGTTTGTAGCTCACATGGCCTCAATAATTTCACAAATTGAAGTCAAGAAAAATTAAATTATATTTATTATTTTTTTTTACCGAACAGCTGTCATAACACTTTTTATTCGTTACCAATTACAGTAGCAACTTTTTCGCCTTCAATGTACTCCCCTTGGCGATCTCTACACCGCTCCATACGACTTTTCCGTTGTTGAAAGCAGTTCTGGAAGTCCGCTTCTCTCAGCTGATTCAGAATCTTCGTCGCTTTTGCTTTAACCGCTTCCACACTTTCGAGTCTTGTCATCACATGTAATCACCGTGTCTAACAAGCCTGGATCAGTGCCAATGTTGTTTAGAATGTCAGCGCAAATGTTCATTCTTGATTCCTTTTGCTCGGGAGTGAGGAGTTTTGGCACCATTTTTGCGCAAACTTTGCGCATGTTGAACGATTCATGCAAAATCTGGCGAACACATTCTTTGTCGATTCCTGTTATTTTAGTCCGGGGCGCGGATCGTCTTCGGTCGTTTCACGTCCCTCTTTAAACCGTTTAAACCATTCGCAAACTTGTGTGCGGGATAAACAGTCATTCCCGTACACTTCTTTTAACATTGCATAATGGGCATTTCACGCCAACTAAATGAGGTCAAAAAAAATTCTGTGAAACATCACACTCGATAGTACTTGCTAAAAAATTTAACTTCCCTAAAATTTTAGATTTTTTGAGCCACAAGGGGGGATGGTGAGGGTGAGAAAATACAAATTTTCGTTTCGACTAAAATTTCAATCTTTCTCAATAAAAAAAAATGAAAAAAATTGAAAAGAAGGTTTCAATGGTTTTCGATGTGTTTTTTTTTTGGTGTAGAATACGATAAAAATATTTTCAAAATTATTGGGGTAGTTTTCACCCTTATTTTGAGGATTGAAAGTTTAAAATCGAAATTTCGAAAAGTATGGTTTTTTTTTCCAATTTTTTTATAATTGTTTTCTTTTTTTGAACTTATACGATTAATTTTTAATTCATAATGGGCGTCGACCAGGATTGGCCCAAAAAACGGCCCAAATATGAAAAAACGTGGTTTTAGCGTATTTTCTCATCCTGTGAGATAGTAAATGGCAAGTGAATAATATATTCCAAGGTTTTTTGGGGTCGCTGATCACGAATCTAACGTCAGATTTTCAAAAAACAAAATGGCGGATCCAGTATGATAGTCAACTTTTAAAATATGGCTAAATTTTGAAATTTAAAAAATACCATCGTATTCTACGGGAAATTTTCTACGTTAGATTCGTAATCAGCGACCCAAAAAACCTTGTAATATATCATTCACTTGCCATTCACTTATCTCACAGGATGAGAAAATAATGCTAAAATCACGTTTTTTCACCTTTGGGCCAGTTCTTGGTCGACGCCCATTATGAATTAAAAAATTAATCGAAAGTACAAAAAAAAAAAAAAAGAAATTCGTGCCATACTTTCGAAATTTCGATTTTAAACTTTCAATCTTCAAAATAAGGGTGAAAACTACCCCCAATAATTTTGAAGATATTTTTTATCGTATTCTATGCAAAAAAAACCTTCTTTTTAATTTTTTTGAATTTCTTACCGAGAAAGATTGAAATTTTAGTCGAAACGAAAATTTGTATGTAGCTCAAAAAATCAAAAATTTTAGGGAAGTTAGTTTTTTAGCAAGTACTATCGATTGTGACATGTTTCAAACAGAATTTTTTTGTGAGCAGACTAATTCAAACGACTGCTACAGTCAAACTGAGCGACCCACTAGCTTGTCCAGCGAGCTCAGGGCGGGGAAAGTATCACCAGACACATTTCTGTTCAAACTTGTACCCTTCACGCTCGCAGCGCGCTGGTAGCAGCATCAGTTCGGTTATTTAATAGCCACACCTCGTATATTCCGCGCGGTTTTTGACCAATCAAAATCAAACCATCATCGCTAATCTAACAAGTGTTAAATTAATTTTGGCGAGCAATTTACATTAGTTAAAAATTAGAAATATGAGATAAGAATAAACTAATAAATGAATACAAAAATTAACTCTTAAAAAACGCCTTTTATAAAATGTACTAAATTTTATATGCACTAGGAAGGAGGAAAGAAATCGAAAAACATTGATTTTTTTAATCGATCGTTCATGTTTTGACCGGTTACTACATTTTCTAATAAAAAAATATCTTGTAAAGCTTGGATGGTGCACGTATACATGCAGGTATACAAATGTCTCGTTAAAGAGATACTTTGAATTTAGTACACTTCCAAAATAGCTGGTATTCCTGATGCGGATATAGCTTTTGTTCCTCGCATCGTTTTATTTCGTTGATGAGCACACGAAATAATTGAAAACGGCAAAAACGCGGACTGGACACTATTAAAACAACCGGTCTTCACGTCGCGATAAATCGGCGGGCGCATCGACGCGCTTGGGCAAAACGGAATGCCTCAATACAGCGGCGGCTCGTAACAATTTCACGAATTGGCACGTGAAAATTAAGTAATGAGATTTATTTTTTCATTAGAATAGAATTACAATTCAGTATTGTCAACCCAATTCTCATCACCAGTAAATCCCCATAAAGTTGGGATCATTTTCAATCGATTCCAAAAAGTCAAGACATCTTTCTCTCCTGATGTCCTTTTGTTCCCGCGAAAGATTTTTTGGAACTATTTTTGAGCAGATTTTTCTTATCCCCAATTCGATAATTAAAATCTGACGAACAGTGGTGTGATTCAAATTTAACTCTTCCCCGATCATTCTTGTCGTCAACCAACGATCTGAACGCGCACGATCCCGTATTCTATCGACATTTTCATTGGTTCTTGAAGATGTAGGCCTTCCGCTGCGTGGTTCATCTTCAATCGACTCTCTTCCTTCTGAGAATGCCTTAAACCACCGAAAAACCTGGGCTCTTGAAAAAACACTGTCTCCGTAGGCATTTTGAAGTTTTGCCAAAGTATCTGTTGCGATGTGTCCAAGTCTAAAGCAAAACCTGATAGCACACCGATGCTCAAAATTAATGTCACTCATTTTTAAAACGCACTAGAACCGTCCCAACGTTTTAAGCCAATTAAATGAGCGAAGGTTGATAAGTTATCTCGTAGATACCACATTTCACGCTCGACTGTTAGTCGAACATTAGTCAGAAATAATCTAAATTATCGTAAAAGAAGAAAGGCTCCAAAATACAACGCCGGTCAGTTGGAAAGAATTCCCAGGTGTTGCTGTGCTTTGAGACGCATTCATTTTCGTGAAAAAGTTCTCGTTATAGATGATGAAAATTATATCACGTTGTCCAACTCGGAGATTAAAGGTAATGACGGTTTCTATATGGACAAAATGTACAAGACGCTCCTGACAAAGCTAAATTCAAAGGCAAAGTCAAGTTTGAAGATAAAATTTTGGTATGGCGTGCTATATCAGAGGCTGGTGTTTCACGACCGCGTGTTGGACGTGTTCGAGGTGAAGACATCAATGCAGACGAAAATGCCATCCAAAACTTACAAAACGAAATTTTATAAATACACATCATCCCAACGATCAAATAATTTCTGGCCTGACTTAGCCTCGTGCCATTACGGCAGAAGAACCAGAGACAGAAACTGCATCAATTTTGTTCCAAAGACAGATAACCCTTCAAGTGTTCCTCAGGCGAGGCCCATTGAGGAATTTTGGTCTCATTTGAGCAGAAAGGTATTTGATGGGGGTTGGAAGGCCAAATGAAGAGCAGTTGTTGAAGAGAAGTGGACGTTGCTACCGTCCAAAGACTGATGGGCCTTTATCCGTCATGTAAATGTTATGTTTAGTTGAATTAAGACTGTATAAGAATAACATCGTTGTTAAAAATGTAAAAAATACATACAAAAAAATGGTCTTTTACTTTTTTCCGAAAACTTTTGAGACGTACGTTAACAGAACAAGCAATTAATATTCACATGTACTATCTTTCCATTCTAAATTGAAAATAGGTAGAAAAAAGCAAGGTTGTCAGATTTATTTTCTAAAATTGCTAAGCTCACTATACAAGTATACTTCATACTTCAGTAAACTGTTAGTTCGTGACATTCTTAGAAAGCTAGTTTGGAAATATTTAAAAAAAAATACATAGATATAAATTTATTAGTTAGCATTAAAATAAAGCTTTAAAAATGCTGGAAAAAAATAATTATAAATTAAAACAACTTTATGTATATATAAGCTTTATGTATACTCAAGAAAATTTTAAAGAGCCAGCAACGCGCTGGCTGGCCAACCAGCTGGCCGCTGGTGGCGCAACGGAAACCACTGTAGATAAACCACTTTGCATATAATACATTGCTAAATAAAATTTTAACGATGTCGTTAAAATGATTTACGACTTTATGAATTAGGAACTTAAACTACTTGTCTAAGACGCCAGTGACGTGTATTTCAGCTAGGTTTATTAACACAGACAATTTTTTGAGATTGTCTGGCTAAATGAGCATTATTTACAGCAAATTATATTACAAATATTAAGAGTTTTATATGCAGGCTAATTTTAATCTCCTATATTGGTTTAAATGAAAAAAAAAATCACAATTTTTTGGAATTTATAAAATATATATGCACGCCCATGGAATCATAAGGTTGCACCGCTTTTTTTGTTCTCCAGGCGTATTTATCATTTTCAATTAAAATTAGAACCACTATATCTGAAAGAAATGGGTAAAGTGTGACTTATATTGCAGTTAGTATCGTTGGGGAGATTTGGCCCCCACGGAGTACCGCCACTGTACGCAGGACACTTACCTTACTAGGAATGAGCAAGCGGACTTCTTCATCGCCTCGACGTGAACGTTTTTGCGGGGAACCCATGTCACTGTCGGCCTCTCGCTTCATGGCTACTCTGCCTGGAACAAGACAAAAACGGTCGATTAAGGGACAATCGGTTTAATTAACAAAACAAAAAAAAAAAAAAAAACATAACTTGTACAAGTACAGTAAAAAGAGCCTCGAATTCTGAGAAGTTCGACGAATACGAAGCGTCTACAGAAATTCTAAGGCCGACTCCACACACTGGGCTCAACGTTGGAGAGAAAAACAGTGTTAGTTCAATGTGCGGGCCGACAAAATTGCGTTGGAGTCAATGTTTTTACAATCGGCGCTAATGGATTTATAATTGTCATTTATAAGTATCATGTCATTTATTACCGTCTATTTTAAAACCGTCGTAATTTTCAATAAACTTTTCCAGTCTATTCACAAACGATAACGACTGTGCCATTATTGTAAAAATCCACACAAATTCAGGTAACATGTAAATACACTACACGAACTCACGAGTTCGTCACTCACGACATATAAAATTATTTCGAATGCGGCGGTCGATCCGCTCACAGCGACGGCAAGTACGGTACTGAACTTAGACACCGGAATATCTCGCTGCTATATGAAGAAATTGTACGTAAGTCTTCCCCAACCCGCATGACACGAAGTCCCTGCGTGCGTTACCAGGATCGGTCAGTGGCGTACGTATGCATGGGCAAGAAATACGCGCTTAAAAAATACGGTTTACACTTTAATTATCATAGAGTTGTATAGTGCTGGCTCTGTGTTATAGCAGAGTGGTTATTATGGCAGACGGAAATAATTTTATTCACAAATAATGGAAGATACTACTCAAGGTAAGAGCTGTCTTATGCCATTTGTGTAGAAATTAAAAAAAAAAATAGTTGCAATACAAAAATTAAAGGGTCAAAAAAATTTCCCGAATTTTTAGTGTTTTTTCAGAATACTGTATCTCAGTGAAAAATGGTCTTATCGAAAAGCATTTTGAAGCTTCAAGTTTCTAGTTTTGAGATATTTGGACAAAACAATTTTTAGAGCTCCATGTTTCGCGCAATTTTAGGAAGTAGTGTGAGAAACAAATTTTGCGAATTGTTTTGCTTTTTTTTCAAGTTCACGAGCTTCAAAAAATATTTTCTAACTTAGCCATGGTATGGACCGAATAGCTTGTTTATTCAGCTTCAATTTGCTCTTTTTTTTTAATCTCGATACGACCATTTGTTGCTAAGATATCGAACTTTAAATCAAAAAGGACCCTTTTTTCTTTGATCGACGATATCTCAGCAACCAACGGTAGCACAGAAAATCTAAGGGCAGTTCTGAAAACTGGAATAAACAGCCTACAAGGTTCTGCTGCGACTTTTGAGAATTTTTTTTATTCTTGACATGAATTTGAAAAAACAGGAAAAAACGGGTAATTGAAGGTTTTTCAGAACATCAACGGCTGAAATTCAAATCTTCATGAAATGACTAATGTTGCGTGTGCCTTTTACAGTTGACTATACCCCCAAAAACCATGCAGTTACAATTACGATCTAACGAACCGTTTTCTTGTTGCAAACGATCAAACTTTTGGAAAAATTAAAGGGTCACGTTTTTTGAGCTTAAACATGTCCTAATCATGGCTAATTCATTCCAGTTTTCAGAACTGCCCTTAGATTTTCTGTGCTACCGTTGGTTGCTGAGATATCGTCGATCAAAGACAAAAGGGTCCTTTTTGATTTAAAGTTCGATATCTCAGCAACAAATGGTCGTATCGAGATTTAAAAAAAGCAAATTGAAGCTGAATAAACAAGCTATTCGGTCCATACCACGGCTAAGTTAGAAAAAAATTGTTTCAAGTTCGTGGACTTGAAAAAAAAAAAAGGAGAAAAATTCGCAATTTTTTGTCTCACATTACTTCCTAAAATTGCGCGAAACATGTAGCTCTAAAAAATTGTTTGCCCAAATATCTTAAAACTAGAAACTAGAAGCTACAAAATGCTTTTTTTAGACCTCTATAAGACCATTTTTCACTGAGATACAGTATTCTGAAAAATCACTAAAAAATTTTTTTACCCTTTTTGATTCCATTAGTGTATTTACCTAAGGCTGTTAAAAAAAAATGAGAGGTATAATTTGGTATTTGAGATTTTTTGTGAGACGTTATCTCAACTATTGTACTTTACATTAAATAGTTTCCATTCCATTGTACTTTACATTCCATGTTTTGAATTTTTTTTGCAACTGTAAAAAAAAATAATTATCTTGAAATACTCGTTATGAAAATTTATATGACCACAAAAAAAATAAAAACATAGGGTGCCATTTGAAAAATAACAAAGATGGCTGCCGCAGCTGCAAAACGATAGCATAAAAAATGAAGATTAACAACTTTTAATTAAAATCCTTCCTGTAAAACAAACGTTATTAAAGTTATATACGTTATTCCAGACTCCGTTAGTAAACCATCTTAATCTTAGATATAAGAGTGTTAAAGTTAATTTTTTAACATCGTTACAGACTGTGAGGTATTAGGCAAATAAGTATATTGGGCAAACAAAAAGATCAATCTCAATTAGACTTAAAGAACATGACTCGCATAAAACACAGCAGAACAGAGAGACGTTGCGTAGCCCAACGTGCTTTTCGACGACAATAATAGGACAAGAGATTGGCGACTGTCTTTTGTCGTTTTTCTTAAACAATCCTTGCATCGTCTGCACCGCTCATCGTCCACCGCTTTTAGTTAATGAACCATAATATCCTTCGTGCTCAGCGTAGTTCCTGGTACACGCCTTTCCGTGTTAATAACCGTTGCGGGATATCTACTAAACTATTCAGCCGAGGGTGGGGGGATGCAATACGGTTATTATTCGAAATACAATGCGCCGCAATTACCCCTCGGTCGTGACGGTAATAGGTGCAATATCCACGCCGCCACGAGCCCGCCACCAGATTCGACCACAACAGGAATAGACGGGACATAGAGTAATTGATTGTTACATCTAACAATAAGCCCTTGTTACCACGCCTTTCTACAATAAGATTTTGTTAGTAATACATTATTTGACGTTGCAAAGAGAACGAAGTGATTTTTATTTAAGTTCTTAAACACCTGCAACGGTCGTCTTTTATCGTCAATTTTTTATCAATACTCCTAATATTGTTTTATCATTTTTGTAAAGGTGTACAAATAATTTTGACAAAAGTTGGCGCCACCAGTAAGGTATGGTTAAAATTGGCAGATGTAAACGTCGTTATCGTAAGGTTGGACATCAGACAACAACATAACCTTAAAATATTACTGATTTTTATCAGTATAATATATTCTTTCGTGTGCGAAAATGTCGAGTTTTGAGCCGAATAAGCGTCATTTGCGGGAACTATTGATTTACTTCTTCAATTTGAAGAAATCTGCAGCTGAGGCGTGTCGATAGCTTGTAGAGGCGTATGGTGAGGCTGCCTTAAGTGAGAGAAGTTGTCGTGAGTGGTTTCAAAAGTTTAAGAACGGTGAATTTGACATCGAAGACAAAGAACGTAGCGGAAGGCCGAAAGTGTACGAAGACGCGGAATTCCCGGAAGCATAATTGGATCAAGATTCGTGCCAAACGCAAGAAGAACTTGCACTAACATTAGGAATGGCTCAACAAGTAATTTCACAACGGTTAAAATCATTGGGAATGTTTCAAAAACAAGGAAATTGGGTTCCATATGAAATCCATTGTACACCTTTATTTGAACAACATTTTGGTTTATTCGCATTATCAACAATGCCAAAGTTTTGCGGGATGGTCACCAGAAACGTAATGTTCTTTTTTATATAGGGTTTCTGTTTTTTTTTGGGCACTACTTTGATCGAGTGTTTTTTTAGAGAGGCATTTTACTAAAAACCTTTGTTAAGTTTTTCTCTAATTCTGACGTTTCATTTGAGAAACACCTTGTATATTCCACGTTTATACATTTGTGATAAAAAGTTATATGAAGACGAATAATTTGTTTATACTTATAATAGAATAAATTATTTATATTTAATTTATCCGCACGTATAGTTCAGTAAAACAAACTTTACCTTAACAGCTAGAATTTTCTTTTTTTTTTTTGTAACTGTTCTATTTAAGTAGAGGCTAATTAGCCGACGAACTAATTGAGTATCCAATATGTTGCCAGCGCAATTATTTACTGTCACCACTACCTCATTAGTCGACATAAATATGTACATACTACATAGTTTTTTCTTCAATTTACATGGATACTTCAGGCTTCTATTTCTAATACTTTTTTAAATAAATACATCTTATTGTACGTACAGTCGAAAAAAGAATGCATTAACACATGAATCACTCTAATGATAGAACAGTAACGGGTATTGTGTAGTTATTTAACAAGTGAGAAAACTTGCGTTTGGATGGTTTGAAGTTGGGCTAAAAATGGTAGTTCTATTTTAAACACCCTGTACATAAATGTGAAATAATAAATGCATTGTTGCATAGTTTTGGGGTTCTACTAACCGCGGTGTTACCACTACAGATAGTTTAAAAGATTATGGCGTCAATAAACAAAATTTCAAAAAACCGGAAATAATAAAGGATAGGGAGATTTAACGAAAATTTATCTGAAGTAATGCGTAGAATCGAAATATGCAATAAAAAACGCACCATTTAATTTCAAATAAGGAATTTGATGCCGACACCCGGTATAACCGGAAGTTCAGCCATCTTGAAAATATTTTCATTAAGTCCACCGTAGGAATATTACTTTGAGTCCAATTTTTTCTTAATCAATCAATTCTACAAGCCCTAATACAAAAGTATTAGGGCTTGTAGAATTGCGAACGACTGGTTTCGATTACACACCCTGTATGGAATTATTACGAAAACGGCGATTTGACAAGGCGAGAAGCATCGTCAAAATGTTACTAATGATAAGATACCGTCTACAAATGTGAACTTTTTTATGCTAATTAGTCATTAGGGTAGACAATGAGACCATCTCAATCAGATCGCCCTGTACATTATCCACTGTTCACATCTGTAGATATCTCAGACGGTCTGCACTCGGTAATAATTAATATGAAATTGCGCACGTAATTCTCTTAGCACCGTTTTCCTGATACCTCGTTCATCTCAGCTGTAAAACCCGAAGAATCGAGGTAAATAAACTAAAACGTTGAAAGGTTTAATTTATGTTTAATTTCCTGGCTGGACGACTTACGTTCCCCTAGAGCATCTTCAGAACTACGCTGCGAATAGTTTCCTTCTATTACAAATCACAATGTTTTTAAATGAATTTAATGAGATATATACGAGGTGTGTAAATTAAGTAATTTGAATTTATGAATTATGAAAGTAATTCCGTTTTTTTTTCTAGTGCGTTTTAAAAACGAGTGACATTAATTTTGAGCAAGATGTGCTATCATGTTTTGCTTCAGACTTGGACACAGCGAAACGGATACTTTGGCAAAACTTCAACACGCCTACGGAGACAGTGTTTTTCCAAGAGCCCCTGTTTTTCGGTGGTTTAAGGTATTCTCAGAAGGAAGAGAGTTGATTGAAGATGAACCACGCAGCGGAAGGCCTTCATCTTCAAGAACCGATGAAAATGTCTATAGAATACGGGATCTTGTGCGTTCAGATCGTCGGTTGACGACAATAATGATCAAATTTAAATCACACCACTGTTCATCAGATTTTGACTAACGAATTGGGGATGAGAAAAATCTGCACAAAAACCGTTCCAAAAAACCTTTCGCAGGAACAAAAGGACACCAGGAGAGAAAGGTGTCTTGACTTTTTGGAATCGATTGAAAATTATCCCCGTTTTATGGAACGTGTCATTACTGGTGATGAGACTTGGGTGTTTGAGTACGACCCGGAAACAAGCTCTCAAAGAACCAGAGAAGCAAGAATGAGCGAGTCGAAGATCAAATGCATGCTGATTTGCTTTTTTGATAGCCAGGGAATTGTCTACAATGTTTTTTATATTTTTTTCCTGTCTTAATTTTTAGTAAAAGCAAGTAAACTGACATATTCTTATAAAGATATTATATTCATTTAGCTAGCAGCTTACGAGATAAACAGATAGAGAATTAAATAATAAATCGACCATAACTTTTTAAATATTCAGGATACAAAAAAATGTTGAATAAAAAAAGAACACACAATTAATACGTTATATCTTTGTAATGGTAAAGTAAAAAAAGGCATGTTGCGGGAAAAAAATGTTGAGGCGTTATTTATTTATTTAAGACATATTTTTGATATTTGCCTTTATTTTGAGTCAAGGTGAGTAAAAGTGATTTACTGTTCTCAAAAATTAATTTCTCTCAGCCGTTTCCGAGAAAAACTCACCTCCTATAATAAATCGATCACCCTATACATGCTTTGTGAAAATGTTAAATAAATTGCTTAACTAATACCGAGTGTTGCGATTCTTATTCATATCAATATATTTTATTATCTATATTGAAAGAATGGACTTCTTTAGGTTAAAGAAAAGAGAATATCACTACGCGCGAACGAATTATTTTTTTCAGTGTAGGTACAGACGTAACGACAAATGCTAACCAGTAGACAGACGC
Source organism: Aromia moschata (assembly GCA_029963805.1). Taxonomy (NCBI): domain Eukaryota; kingdom Metazoa; phylum Arthropoda; class Insecta; order Coleoptera; family Cerambycidae; genus Aromia; species Aromia moschata. The sequence continues at coordinate 629,283 of JAPWTK010000233.1, forward strand.
GCGTCTCCTATGAAAACAATACAATAATAGGTCGCATTGCTCGCGCTGCATGCTCGTCTGCTATGATTAATGTCGGTGAAATCTGTCACTGCCACTTAGCGTTTAGCCAGCGTACAATAATTGTATTATTCGGTGTTCGAATGTATGCAGTTGCGGAAACGAGAAAATAATTATGACGTTGACGACGATTCATTAAAATGATCTACGAGGTGTGGCTATTAAACAACCGAACTGATGTCGTAAAATTTTTGTTCGTTACCAATTACAGTAGCAACTCGTTCGCTTTCAATGTACTCCCCTTGGCGATCTCTACACCGCTCCATACGATTTTTCCATTGTTGAAAGTCCGCTTCTGTCAGCTGGTTCAGAACCTCCGCCGCTTTTGCTTTAACCGCTTCCACACTTTCGAATCTTGTCCCCTTCAGTGTCACCGTGTCTAACAAGCCTGGATCAGTGTTTGGAATGTCAGCGCAAATGTTCAATCCTGATTCCTTTTGCTCGGGAGCGAGAAGTTTTGGCTCCATTTTTGCGCATGTTGAACGATTCACACAAAATCTGGCGAACGCATTTTTTGTCGATTCCTGTTACTTCAGCAAGCCCTCGGATGCTTAGACGACGATCTTCGGGGATTAATTAACCGATTTTTTCAATGTTTCCGTCCGTCTTTGACGTTGAAGGCCGTCAGGGGCGCGGATCGTCTTCGGTCGTTTCACGTCCCTCTTTAAACCATTTAAATCAGTCAAAAACTTGTGTGCGGGATAAACATTCATTCCCGTACACTTCTTTCCACATAAGCTTCTGTAAAAGTTTTCCCCAGTTTAACAAGAGATTAACTTAACAGTTAACATTTTTTTCGACGCGTCACTGGTGCGTAGACTAATTCAAACGATTGCTACAGTCGAAATGAGCGACCCACTGGCTTGTCCAGCGAGCTCATGGTGGGGAATGTATCACCAGACACAGTTCTGTTCAAACTTGTCGTGACACGCTCACAGCGCGCTGGTAGCAGCATCAGTTCGGTTATTTAATAGCCACACCTCGTAAAGTGAAAACCATAACATACATAGTTAACTCTGTAGGTTTTCTTGTTTTGTAATTTTTTTTTTGAAAATCTAATTTTGAAATTTCAGTTCAATCTAAGATTTAAAAAAAAGCTGCGGCTTCAAGTACAGTAATTCAACAACCGTTAGATTAAATAATAACTAGTACAGGTAATTGCCTCTTAAAAAAAAAACAAACTTTTCTAACCGAAACGAATGTAAATGAACCGTGAGGTCGTTAATATCTGTGGATTAATGATGTTTCTTTCTTAAATCGTATAAACGCAATCGTTGTTTAAATTATAACGGTTTGTAACATTGAACTATAACAGGCGTAATTACAGGACGCTCAAAAACGTTGCCATTCACTAGTGGAACAATTTAATGCCTCTAATAACACTCCTTAAGTTTATGGTCAGGATCAAGCATCAGTTTTTAATGGAATTAAGTTATCTCTGTTATAGAAGTTGGTTAACTAAAAAGGTAGGTGTCAACCTAATATAAAATAAAATACACCACTCACAAAAATTAAATGAAAGTGAAACTAAGTGAAAAATGGTCGTAACGCGAATTTAAAAAAAAAGCGTTTTGAAGCTTCACGACTCTAGTTTTCGGATCTGTAAGCCAACATATTTTAGAAGCCATGGTTTTAACGCATTCCGAAGAAATAGCGCGAAAAAAAAATATCCAAATTTTTAGCCTTCTTTTTCTCGCTCCACTGGCTCGGAAGAATTTTTTCGGTTAAACGACAATATGGACCAGATAGCCTGTTTATTCGGCTTTAATTTTCCTTTTTTAATTGTTTGCTACGTCCATTTGTCGCGGAGATATCGGAAATTGAACGAAAAAGGACCCTTTTGTCTTCAACCATCGAAAAAACAAAACAAGAAAAAAGTCAGTTTTTTCAACTTTGTCAAGTCGACATTTTTTTTTTTCAAGTCGACATTGAGGGTGGAAAAATTTTTCTTTTTTTTTTTAAATGTCGACAGTATTTTATAGGGTGTTTATTCCAGTTTTCGAAACTGCCATTCAATTTCCTGTAAGATCTTTGGTTGCTGAGATATCGATGGTTGAAGACAAAAGGGCCCTTTTTCGTTCAATTTCGGATATCTCCGCGACAAATGGGCGTAGCAAAACAATTTAAAAAAAGGAAATTGAAGCTGAATAAACAGGATATCTGGTCCATATGGTCGTTTAACCGGAAAAATTCTTCCGAGCCCGTGGAGCGAGAAAAAGAAGGCTAAAAATTTATAAAAATATTTTTTTTTTGGCTATTTCTTCGGATTGCGTTACAACTGTGGCTTCTAAAAAATGTTTGCTTATAGATCTGAAAATTAGAATCTTAGAGCTTCAAAATTATTTTTTTTAAAATCGCTATACGACCATTTTTAACTTAGATATACAGCCCGTCAAAAATCTGGGAAAATTTTTTTTTCTCCCTTAATTTTTGTGAGTAGTTTACTATAACAGCATTACCACTCAATCTAGATAAAATGAAGGACACAGCAAATCAATTTAAACACTAATTTATTTTTTTTTTTTTACAAATTCGGAAATATAAACAAAAATATATTTGAAAAACTTAAACAGGTTTGTAATAATAAATAAAATACAACAGTTCTACTTACTATACCCTGTTCTAAAAAACTTTCGTGTTAATTTTTTTGTATCTTTTACAGTTCGCCCTGTACATGGGTGTCAAAATATAAAAGGACACGCTGTACATATTGTACTTTACACTTAAAAAAAAATGGGTGAACAGTTATTCTTTCATTCTGTTCTTCAGATTTAATTTTTTTAAATTGTCTAATACAGGGTGGCAAAATTTGTAAGCAGTCGTCTTAAATAATAGATACCTACACCAAAAACTGGGGATTGCCATTTAAAAAATATGGGATCTTTCGAAAACAGTTGACGATCAAAAGGTGATATGGCAGCCAAATAAGCAATGTTTTGTAATTAAAATTTGACCGGTTTCTTTTTTTTTTCGCGACAACTTGCTTGTCGTTCTTCGTTCTCTGTATAAAAACAAGGTTCGCACATAATCCGGACTATTTTAAGATTAAATTAACTGCTCCGTGGGTGTTATCACTTAATACGATTATATTCTGAACATAAACGATCTATAAAAATAAACAAGTTCAAAGTAAATATCGAAATGTTCCGAGATATAAATATTTATGCGAAAGAGGAATTATAATTAAAATATACCTGCACAGCTTCATTTGGATTCAATTTTTTTGCTACAAATTTACATCTTAACGTTCGCATACTTTTTTATGCAGTAGAACCGCTCTAGGAATGTCATTGCATCATCAAAAATATTCGTATGACATAAGATGAAATAACGTCAGTTGGAGGACTGTTGAAGGACAGTTTATTATTTAAAAACAAACAATACAAAGTTTAATTTGACATTTATATACATTATTTGAATATTGCAGCTGTTTCGGTTGTTTAATATTTCATTTATGCACCCATATAGGGGCACGGGTAGCCGAGTGGGTTAAAGCGCCGTCTTTCCAGTCGCGATACCTCTGTGCGCGTTGTTCAAGTCCCGGCCGGGGTAGCGATTTTTAATTGTCTCGCTTTCTCCGTCAGGGCTTGATATGCAACCACTAATACACTAGTGTATAGGTGTGGATGCATAGATGCCAATCCAACCGCACATGCCCTAGATTTGGTAATGTTCTGAGTTTTCTGGGTTTCCTCAGAACTGTAAAGCAAATGCGTTACCGAAATAATCTTAAGTCGCTCTCAGTGCGTCATGGCAAATAATAATAATAGCCACTCCTTCCCGCACAGGTCCCTGAGAGGACCTAAGGGGTTACTCTTCGGAGTAATTATAGGGTGAGTATTATTATTATATTATATACGTTTGTGTTGGTTAAATTCATCCACAAAGAAATATCGAATAGGTACCTACTTTTTATCAACTTTTTATCAGTCTTTTTTTATCCTCTTGCATATGGTAAATGATTGCACATCAGTCCAAGTAAGTGTCGTTAACAGTATTGCACAGTCGTAATATAATGGCATTCTTTGGGTGAAAGTTATAGACGTCATTTAAATATAAGTGATACTCAAGGTGCCCGTTTCGATCAATACGAAGCTCAAATTGTCGCCCTTGTTTTGAGTGTCTTTTGTTTTTCAGAATTTTTAGAATGATTTTTTTTTAGTTAGATATCTAACGGTCGTATCGAATTTTACTACTCTTCTTTTACTAACTGTCACTCACCGATTTAAATGAAACTTTGCACACTCATAGAATACTAAAAAATATTGCACCCCTGTTTTTTTTTCTTCCGGAATATGCTTTTTAGGGGATAGAAACCACCCCTAAAAGGTGGTAAAAGCAAGAATCGCCGTAAATGAAATTAAAAAATACCAAAATATGTTACAACATAAAATTTAATATGATTTATAATTTAAAAAACATATATTGAAGTACATAAAAATATTTTATTTCCAAAATCTTAAGGGGTTAGACCATTCTGGAGAGCGAAAAAATCCAGGCATTCTTTGGGAATTTTTTTCTGCTCTACTAATAAAGCGATCAAAAATTCATTTTAGGACTTTATTAAGTACATAATGAGGTATATACAGATAAGTTTTTGTTCGGCATCGGTGGGCAACACAGCAATTTTTTAAGAGCCACTAGAAAAAAATTGTTTTCATTATCTACATGAGTTTTTCTAAACGGTACACAATATTATTGTAAAATATTGATTTTCTGAAAAAAACGATATTAATTTGTTTATAAAAATCGTAATTTTTAACCAATCGAAAAAATCGTGTGTAACCCACGCGTTTAAAGTTTCAAGACGTTTATTTCATTAAATTTTCAAAATACAGAACTTTTCGAGGAGACATAGTTGTTTCATAAATTAGGTTAAAAATAACTGTTAAACATTTTTCCCATTAATAGTTCCTTTTGGATGTCATTCTCGGGATGTTTTTACATTTAAGCAAAAAGAAAATTCGAAAAAAAAATTTTTCCAGAGGGGTCTAACCCCCTTCAGCGGCTTGCCGTTCTTTTCTTGGGGACGTCTTCTGCGGCCTGCAAAAGAACTTTTGCAAATCTTGCCGTACTACAAATACTCAAATTGCTTATTAAAATAAATTACATTCTCTAGAGATGTACAAAAAATTATTCAAAAACATTAAAAAAAAAATTAAAAACCAATATTTTTGAATAATTTTGTGTACTTCTCTAGAGAATGTAATTTATTTTAATAAGCAATTTGAGTGTTTGTAGTACGGCAAGATTTGCAAAAGTTCTTTTGCAGGCCGCAGACGTCCCCAAGAAAAGAAGTGCAGCCACTTAAGATTTTGGAAATAAATTTTTTTTATGTACTTCAATATGTTATTAAATTATAAATCATATTAAATTTTATATTGTAACATATTTTGGTATTTTTTAATTTCATTTACGGCGATTCTTGCGTTTACCACCTTTTAGGGGTGGTTTCTACCTCTAAAAGGCATGTCCCGGAAGAAAAAAAACAGCGGTTCAATATGTTTTAGTATTCTATGAGTGTGCAAAGTTTCATTTAAACCGGTGAGTGACAGTGTTACTTGTCAGTGGTATACTTTTTTTATATAAAAAAACTAAATTAGGTTTAGCTAAATAAAATTAAACAACATTTCTGTGACATCTCTCTTCCTGTTTTTTTCTCTTTCATAATTTTCTCTCCTGAAATCGTGTTCATTGTGAGATATACTTATGGTCAAGTTATGATAGTTTATGGTCAAGGTCGAATAGTAAAGTGTATTCAATGCTGTAAAAATACTATCGATTCGATGTTAAAATGTAAATTCAACCAAAGCATTTATAAACAACGTCTTCAAACATGAGTTCTTAAAACAACACTCCTTTCAAATAGCAGTTGCTCAAGGTTCAGTGCGTAACTTGACGTAAATAATGTATTATAAAATATTCTTGATGCTCCAGGCAACCTTGAAAACTAATAAAACTCCTATCCGACATTGAAGGGTCAGTACCTTGGTACTTAACTTATTTAATCTGCCCTAATCGTTCGCCACATGCTCGTATTCAGGGTTAATCAAATAAGGGCTGTAAAAATTAATAACTTTTATAATGTATTATAATCTTTTTTTGCGCACAGAAGTGTAGGTACTCAGTACGGAAATTTTATTTTAGTGATCACGGCGCTGAAAAGTACATATATTGCATATGGAGTACGATTTCGAATTCGAGCTAAATAAAAATTCCACCACTTCTATGGATTTTTCTTTTAGGTTTTCCAGAAAGATGAGAACCCTGTACTATTTTTGAATGCGTTCATTCATGTTAATAACTTCCCGAGTCAAATATTATTCTTTGAAAGTTGAACGTCTCTAAAAAACAACGTTCTATTCGTTCTGTAAAACGAATTATCATAAAAAATAATTTTTCAGTCCGTTATATACGAGGAGTGTAAATTAAGTAATGAGACTGGCAACGTAGCGCCCGATCTAGCAACACTGCGGAGACGGGACTTGGAAGGACGGTGGATTTACGTGTAATGTACCTTTAGTACAAGTTTGAACTTGTTAGAGTCATTTGTTTGTTCTTTGTGACTGTTTTCGTAAACAGTTTTTTTGTTTCAGACTTGGACACAGCGCAACCAATACTTTTGCGAAAATTAAACACGCCTACGGGGACACCATTTTTTCAAAAGCCCAGGTTTTTCGGCGGTTTAAGGCATTCTCAGAAGGAAGAGAGTCCATTGAAGATGAACCACGCAGCGAAAGGCCTTCATCTTCAAGACCGATGAAAATGTCGATGAATACGGTATCTTGTGCGTTCAGATCGTCGGTTGACGACAAGAATGATTGGGAAAGAGTTCAATCTGCGCAAAAATGGTTCCAAAAAACCTTTTGCAGGAAGAAAAGAACATCAGGAGAGAAAGCTGTCTTCACTTTTTGGAATCGATTGAAAATCATGGAATGGCACACTTCAAGCTTTCCAAGGCCAAAAAAAGCAAGAATGAGCAAATCGAAGATCAAATGGATGCTGATTTGCCTTTTTGATAGCCAGGGAATGGTCAATGTTCTTGAAAAAACTTCGGAAAAGGGTCATGCGTCAAGCTCAAACATCAAGGACGGCTGGATGTTGCATGACACAACGCGCCTTGTCACACAGCCATTTGAGTAAACCAGTTTTTAGCCAGTAAAAACGTTCATGTGGCTCTTCGGCCTCCTTAGTTGCCTGACTTGACTCATTGTGACTTTTTTCTCTTCCCGACATTGAAAAATCACCTCAAGGGACGTCATTTTGGAGCCATAGAAAACATTAAAACGGCCGTAACCGACCAGCTGAGGGCTATTCCAGTATATGAGTTCCAGCACTGACATAAGGAATGGAAGAACCGTCTCCATCGCTGTGTGGCTTCCCAAGCAAGTTATTTTGAAGGAGACAATACTGAATTCTATTCGAATAAAAAAATTAAAAAAATGAGTCTCATTACTTAATTTACAGACCTCGTATGTAAACGATTAAACTTGTGAATTCTTCATACCTATACGTTACACCTTCACTATCATTCAAATTTTATGCCACTGCACGGCCTCGGCCTTAACTGAAAATGAGTCTGCAATTTTATAAATAACAATGAGGAAGACCGAACGGAAGGTACGACTTGCTCAACACAGAAAAATAATTTTATGCCCGTTAGTCGTAATTTAAATTCGCATAACATAAACTTGAGAGAATTCCTAAAATAATCTATAAATCAGAATATTTACTCGATTGCCAAGTACAACTGAAAATATCCTTTGATCTCGCTGTACAGTTTTAAAAAATCTCTTAATTTATTGCGATTCTAAGGATGTAAACCTACTTGTCTACTGACAACTGGTCTGTATTTTAAAGCTTCTTGATGGCCATGCATCACTTATTAACAGAAAAAAAGCTGTACTATCTGCGAAAAAATGCAGGTATGTTTCTAATGATGTGAAAATAATTTTCTTTTCACCAAAATTAATGTGCCTGAGGATTTAAAATGAAGTTAAATAAATAATTACCTTTTTTTAAATTCTAAGCAAATATCCACTGCCAAATGTACCAACTGATTAATTTAACGGGTAACACTATCTTGTGGGGTCAAAATCAAGGCTCATTTTCTCGAATTTATTGTAGAAAGGCAAAAAGATTTATTGAAAATCGTTTTTTTTTTTTTTAGATATCATGACACATATCTTAAAGTATACAAAAATATTTTTTTAAAGTACACAAACATATTTTTATGACCTCCCTAGCTGTAAACTTACAGGTGCAATTGTGCATCTAGAATAAAAAAACCAAAAAGATTTTGAAATTACATCGAAAAATCAAGTGAACGACCGTGGAACTTTTTGAAAAATTGATTTTTTTGGATATCATTTTTGAATAGTTAAGGAAGCATTTAAGCCAATAAAAAATGACATTTTTCAATTCACCAAATTACACATACATTTAGATAGCCACTTCAGGCTACTGATGAGTAATACATGTTAATTTGTATGTATATAACAGCAATGACAGTAATTTGGCGACAGTAATAATAGTAGCATTACTAGCGATGGGCGACTGTCTTGAAAATAATTGTTGGTAATTAAATATTATAATGGATTCTCAACAGAATTCCTCACAGTCTGCTTATTTTAAGAATGCAGTCGACATTTGTCGACATCGAATGTCTTTCTGCAATAATTACCTTAATTCATTCTCCAAAAAAGACAGGCCCGACTTTTTAGTTTTTGAAAAGTTTTATAAAATATTCTTGGAGGTTTCAGTACTCTGGTACACCAACGCCAGCGTTAATTTTGATACAGCATCACAAAAAGTCTATTATGGCGTGCTTTACTAGCAGTGGCGGCTCGTCGGGGGAGCCAGTGCCTCCCCCTGTGAAAATTACAAATAAGTTTTTTTTTTATAAACCTACTATACTTGAATTTTATTTAATAAAATTAAAATTTAATATACTACCTATAGTACTTTAATTACCTTTCATTTATAAATTCATATATCGGGTAAAAAATTAATAAACACATGTCAAAGGAGTTCCTGCACTATTATTTGCAACATATTAGCCCTCATAAACGACCCAGCGCCTAGTCTATCGCCGTGGTGGCAAGCCTCCGATGCCAATGTTTTCACATATGTATTTATACGGAATAGGGGCTTCGCGCTTCGCAACAGCCTGCGTTGCTAACTTTAACCCTTAACTCCAGTGGCATTAAAGGTCATTTATAAAACATAGCGGAAGTAAAACACGCCCACCACCCATCTCTCACACGTGACAGCGCAGAAAGCGAGTTATTCGATTTCATGAACCTAACAACCTAACCTACAAAATTTAATATCTTTGTTTAATGTCTGTGTTTTTGGAAATTTTCGTTGGAAAGTGCCGTTATTCTTGCCGGGTTTTTTGAGTGTTTCGAGTGGTATAGGAGGGTAATAATTATTGAAAGTGTACCATATTATTAGTGAACGTTTTATGTAATTATTTTACTTTATCTCGTTCAGTTGACACATTCAAGAAGTCAGGAACATAAATTAGTTGTGTTTGTAAATTACATCTTTTAGGAAAACAAAATATTATGAATGTGATCAATTCAGCCCGTCAAATGGAAATTGGCGCAGTCCTGGCAAAAATCCTTATTTTATTTCACTGCATCTTTTAATTGTAAAATAATTTGAGGGAAACTCTACACCTTCCCGATGGTTTTGCTGAATCAATAAAATGTATTAGGTACATTATGTTAGACAAATGTACTTAATATATTTTATTGACCAAGTAGAGGTCCTCCTCCTAACATTACAGCGGCATATTACTAACAATGTTTACCATGACAAAAATTTTTACGAAATATGTTTGCCTTCCCAAAAAAAAGTCGCGAGCCGCCACTGTTTCCTAGGTACTACAAAATATTTATAAAGGACAATTTTAACCTATTTGTTTCATCTTGCATGTGTTAGGCATACGTTTTTAATTCCTTATCGCATAGCAGAAGGGATTTTACCCTTTAGGTCCCCACCGAACTACACCAATGGTCCCAAGTGATAGCATGTTACGTCAAGATCAAGTCAAGTTCATCAATCATCAGTATCATCACTGTCAAAACGGGAATGTCGACAAGAAACGAATGACGTGGAACATTTAACTGGGGATGTTCTATTCAATCAACAGTATATCAAGAAAACATCGCAAATATAGATAAATTAACAGATAATTCGACAAAAATATCAAATACTATTGACAGCAGGACGCGAGTGCGTACGATGGCGTCTACGTTATCTCACAAACAATTCCTCAAAAAGTGATAACAACGCGTCCTTCAGAATGGCGTTTTAATTATTACAGAACAAAATAAAATGATGCACGTCGTAAACGATGAAGCATAGTGATTTTGGGTAGATGACGACTGACCATTTTTGAGTTCACAACGCCCTACTATACAATTTGGCGCCTTGCCGCAACATAACCTAAAATTTCCTTTGTACCTACTCACCCTAGCAAAACGTTATTATTTCAAGTTGGGGGGTGCACAGTGTTCGATCCGCCTCCGAGATCCTAACACATCAATAGCAACGTAACACGATCACTGTAACACTGCGACACAGGAAGAAAAAAAATACCTAAGTAATACTCGAGCACTTTGTCGACTATCGAATGATCGTCACTACTCGACCAACTTAAACGACGTGTCTACTGGTTCACAGTCTACAGTCCACTGTTCTGTTGTTTGTTAAACCGCTATGGCGTTCGGAGCAGTACCGTGCGAGTTGAAAAAGCTGTTAGCCTCACCAGGCTCCTCTCGAAATAGTATTCGTTTCTCGAAAGATTGTTAAGTTGACAAATCGTTTAGGACAGATCGTATCATGATTTAAAAAAAAGGTAAACAGTGTACATTGGTATAAAAATGATAAGATAAAACTAATGGCGTACATAATTTTATACTTTATTGGCTAAGTATGTACGTATCCAGAACACGTTATTTTGATTTTGACAAGCCTGTATTTGTAGGTTACAATAAAACGTGTACATATTTGAATTTTGAGGTTTATTAAATTTTTTCTATAAGACATTCAATTGAGATTAAATAAAAGAAGCAAGTATAAAACAAAATGGATTTGCATAAAAATCTGAAATGCCTGTTTTTTAAGGAAAATTAAAAAATACATGCAATGAACTCGATCTCTATGAAATCTGATTAATTAAAGTTTTACTTAGTTCTGGCAGTGATACTCTTAAATCTTTAACAAATAATTTATAAATAATAAAACATACTATAAAACAAACTATATATAATAAAACAAATTGCTACACTCGCCAGTTACCTCCATTATAATTTTGTATAGTTAATGAAATAAAACGTTCAAATAATGACTGACGTAAGTAATATGGTACACTTTCAATATAATTATTACCCCAAAAAAAACGGCAAGAATAACGGCATTTTCCAACGAAAATTTGCAAAACATAGAACAATAAGAGATATTAATTTTTGTAGGTTAGGTTGTTAGGTTCATGAAATCAAATAACTCGCTTTCGGCGCTGTCACGTGTGAGAGATGGGAGGTGGGCGTGTTTGCCTCCGCTATGTTTTTTAAATGACCTTTAATGCCACTGGAGTTAAGGGTTAAAGTTAGCAACGCAGGTTGTTGCGAAGCGCGAAGCCCCCTATTCCGTATAAATACATATGTGAAAACATTGGTATCGGAGGCTTGCCACCACGGCGATAGACTAGGCGCTGGGTCGTTTGTGAGGACTAATATGTTGCAAATAATAGTGCAGGAACTCCTTTGACATATGTTTATTAATATTTTTATTTTCAGAATTACATTTTTTACCCGATATATGAATTTAAAAATGAAAGGTAATTAAATTTAATTAAATAGATTTAAAGTATAGTAGGGTTATAAAAAAAAATATTTGTAATTTTCACAGGGGAGGCACTGCCTCTTCTGCCTCCCCTGACAGTTCTATATAAAATATAATTTCGCGGGGTAATTAGCTTTAATCTAGTGAAATATTCGCATTTTCCTGAACTTGTAGATTTATCAGACAGTGACTCACGGGTAAACTGATCCATTATTTTAATTACGACAATTTTTAAATTACACGCATCAGATCCTTGGAGCGCCACATGATCGCATGCGACTTTTGGCACGCGGTGATTCATCATATTTCTTTGGAAATGTCCAAGACCAATAAAAGCTCATTATAAATGCAAATTCCCCAGAACCGTGACCAGCAGGCTACAAAATAAACTCTAAACATTCTGGTCTATTTATTGGGGATACTAATTCGTGTCGAGCTCGGAGGTTAATAATAGATGCCTACTTTACCAGGGGCGGCTCCAGGATATCTACAAATATTAAGGGGACCGCCTACATTAGAGGGTAAAAAAAAATCGATTTTTTTTTTTGCTTAAATTGAAAGTATATCATTTGTAGAACATGCTCCCAAAGTTTCAAGTCCGAATTCGAACTGTAAACAGTCGAAATATAATATATAGTGCGCGTGCTCCGAACGCGCACGTTGCTGCAACGTGCGCGTCTGTTGTATTTATTGTGCTCTTGCTCGTTGATCTGCTCTTGTGCTGTAAATATTTATAAACCATCGTGATTTTTATCGACTATTTTTCATGTACGAAAACTTTAAACGCGTTTTTCTCGCAACGATGTTTTTCAAATTGGCGTGCACGATTACTCAAAAACTACTGGACCGATCGACTTTTTTTTATTAAAGCTTATTTAATTACCTTCTATTTGAACTAAAAAAAATCAGTAAAAATTGTTGCCAAAAAAAGTTCATCATTATCAAACTGTCAAATCATTAATAACTGTCCCATATGTTCAGGAGTTAAGCTCTGGCACCCGTCACTTAAAATCCACTTACAAGATGAAAAAGAGCGTTCAATGTCTGCAAACGTAACTGAGGCATATTCAAAATAAGTCAAGTTTTGTAAGGGCACATTTATACCTTCTTTAGAGACATCCACTTATTTGCCTGTAAATAAATATACAATATGATATAACGTGGGAAGGTCAAGGTTAGAAACATCCGTAGTTTCATCAATATTAAGCCATATGGGTTTATCGTCCAGTTCCGATTTTTTTTATGTCCTCACATAGTGGTGCTATGTATAATCGTCTGAGTTGTTTCTGCAGGCAGACTAACTTCGCCGTACATTCATAATATTTTTGTTTCAAAAAGTTATGGCCATTTTAATTTTGGGAACCAATATGTTGCAACAAATCGAAAAACGTCTCCTTATATTTGTTTCTAGATTATGAAAAAAAAATATACTGCAAATATCTCACAGAGCGTTACTGAGAACCCAGGGAGTGCTCCGGTGTTTTTGAAATTTTTTTCGCAAACTTTGCTGACGGTTTTTTCACTATAAATCCTTTCTGTAAGAGGTGTATAGTCATCACCTAAAAAGTGAAGTGGGTCCCATGCGTCGTTTTCAAGATATGGCTAACTGAAATATCACGTACCGCCACTGATATTATTAACCTACGAGCTATAATAATGACGGTGGTATTTGTCGAACATAAAACGTATCTGCCCTTTGTCCTGAATGCCTAACATTCAGGACATCTCCAGCCATCCGGCCAGGCGAAAAGCGTCACTTACAAAAAATTAAAACGTTCCATCCACCCTTCATACAAATTCTCCCCCGTCTAGATTGCTACTCGGCCGGTATACTCCTCGGTTTTTTCTCTCCTGAGGGCACGCCTTTTTCGTACACCTCGCTATAAATATTAATGTCGCATTTCCATAGGCCTTGTCCTTGTGATCTAGATTGCTGGCGCGGTTCTCCCGTGTCTCGGATTTACTATAACCGCGAGGTAAATAGTACGCGAACAAAAACAATTATTAAGCATCGCGAAGTACTCATACATGCGTAATTGTACATCACGCAGTCGCGTATAATGGCGCTCGAAAGGAATGTTTCCTCGGGTATGGGGCTACGTCATCAGTTACCTGGAAACCTCTCGGTGTACAATCATAATATTCATAATTGCATAGTTATACTTGTAAAGTGAGCATCCATAGGTTTCTAAATCGTTATAAAACCATTGGGGACACTAAAATATTGTAATGAGTTTCGTTTTATTACCTATTTTGTTCCATGAAATAAATATTCGAATGGCAATATAGGGAAACCCGTTTCGGCCGAAAACGCCACTCCCAGTACATCGCTCTTCAGCGCCTCAACTAATACTATTTGCGACAGAAAAATTTGACATATTTCTGAGGTTTATGCCGTGCCCTTTCCGATGGTGTCCATGAAATTCTTCCAAAAAATTATTAATTATGAAAAAAAAAGCGGTTTTAAAAAAAAAAATTTTTTTTGTACATTTTTTTTTGTTAATCAAATTTTCAAGGGGTTTCCGGTCTGCAATAGACCTGGAACCTCACTAACCGGTGGCATAAATGTTTGAACTTTAAGTATACGTGGTTTAAAGATCGATTTTTTCCCTTATCCGTTCAAAATGGCGCCTGAAAATGTAGTGCAAAATTTTTTTCGTAATTTTTTTTTTTTTTTGGAAAATGATGCACTTTTACAAAAAAATGTCAAGAATAAAAAGTTCTTAAAATCACTCAAAGAATGCACTGAAATTTTTTTGAGTAACTGGATTTTGCAAATATTTTTTTTGCAAAATTTAAAAAACTGCTTAAAAAATTCCAGTGCATTCTTTGAATGGTTTTAAGAACTTTTTATTCTAGACAATTTATAGTAAAAATGCATTGTTTTCGAGAAAAAAATTTCTAAAAATCAAATTAGTATCGAAACTTATAAATTTTTTTCTCGAATACAATGCATTTTTGCAATAAATTTTCAAGAATAAAAAGTTCTTAAAATCATTCCAAGAATGCACTGCAGAATTTTTTAAGCAATTTTTTAAATTTTGCAAAAAACTGACTGCAAAATCTAAAAAGTTGCTCTAAAATTTTTGAAAAAAATTTCCAATGCATTCTTTGAGTGATTTTAAGAACTTTTTTATTCTTGACAATTTTTGTAAAAGTGCATCATTTTCCAATAAAAAATTCTTGAATTTTTACGCAACAATATTGCAGCTCAGGCGCCATTTTGAACGCATAACAGAAAAAAAAATCGATCTTCAAACCAGGTATACTTAAAGTCTAAAAATTTATTCCACCGATTAGTGAGGTTCCAGGTCCATTGCAAACCGGAAACCCCTTGAAAATTTGATTAAAAACAAAAATGTGCAAAAAAATCGTGTTTTTTAAAAACTGCTTTTTTTTCATAATTTTTTGGAGGAATTTCATGGACACCATCGGAAAGGGCACGTCTTAAACTTGAAAAATATGTCCCTGTCAAATTTTTCTGTCGCAAACAGTATTAGTTATGAGGCGTTTTCGGTCGAAACGGGTTAAAGTAGATTAAAATATTTTTTTAAAGTCATTTAAAAACAAAACGGCGGCGCAACAGCTCTGAGAATGAAACATCATTTTTTTATGACCTCCCTGGCCGTAAACCCACAAGTCGCAATTGTGCACCTAGAACAAAAAACCAAAAAAGGTTTTGAAATTACATCCAAAACTTTTCGAAATATTGATTGATAAAAAAAATTATTGATAAAAAAATGGCGTCAGTTTCAAGAAAAAAACACGTTTTTTCGGAAAAAAATCGGCTATAAAATCGATAAATTTTCATAAATCAAAAAGTTCTACAGGCTTTCACTAGAAAATTAAATTTTTTAGCTACAGTTAAAATTTCAAGACGATTGGTTGAAAATTGTAGGCGCTAGTTTTACAGCAAGCTCGAAAAACATGGTTTCGAGAAAAACGCGTTTAATTACTATCAGAAAGAGCGTGACATGGCGATCACTGTGTAAACTCGTCGCAGCCCATCCTGTATAGATATTACATAATCAAGTACTAGTTATATATATTAACAATTTTTACAAACCTTTTCAAAGTTAAATTTTGTATCTTCTGTTACAGAGAACTGGTTAGATAAATCAAATGAATTGTAAACATTAGCCTTGACTTTTTTAAACATTGTTTTCTGTACTGTATTTTTTACACGCCATTTTCTCATACCATTTATCGTTCCTCGTACTAATAAAAGTTTTATTTGTTTAGTTTTGATGTTACCGTGAATTTTATTTTTTTACTTTTATCTCGTTTTTACTTCTCATGCAAAAAATAACTCTCATAATATCATATAATACTATCTATCAGCAATGTTTTAGAAATAGGAATTCTAAAGAAGCAGACTCTGTATTGAAACTGTAAATATTTAACTGCACTTGTCAGTTGAAATTGACCTCCCTTGGAAATGAAAATAAATATTTACGATGCATATATACGAACACATGATATATGCATATGTACATATACAAACGTAACCTTTTGACAATTCAGTAGTCTAAATGCAGTACACTAGAATTAAATAACCTTCCAGAAAAGGTTAAATAAAATTGTTAAACCATCTCTTCAAAACATGTCTATTACTAAATAAAAAAATATACGGTTTAATAACACAGAAAGTCATCAATCACCTGATGGTTATTAATAGTAAAATAACACCCTGATCTAATCAAATATATTGCTTTTAGAGACATCTAATGGAAACCATTAGTAGGACTTATTTCTGCTTTTGGTTTCGCAACACACATATACGAGGTGTGGCCATTAAATAACTGAACTAATGTTGTTACCAGCGCGCTGCGAGCGTGTCGCGACAAGTTTGAACAGAACTGTGTCTGGTGATATTTTCCCCACCATGATCTCGCTGGACAAGCCAGTGGGTCGCTCAGTTTGACTGTAGCAGTCGTTTGAATTAGTCTACGCATCTGTGACGTGTCGAAAAAATGTTAAGTGTTCAGATGGAGCAACGGGTTAATCTCAAGTTTCTTGTTAAACTGGGGAAAACTTTTACAGAAGCTTATGCAATGTTAAAAGAAGTGTACGGGAATGAATGTTTATCCTGCACACAAGTTTTTGAATGGTTTAAACGGTTTAAAGGGAAACGAACGAAAACATTGAAAAAAATTGGTAAATTAATCCGCGAAGATCATCATCTAAGCATCCGAGGGCTTGCTGAAATAACAGGAACCGACAAAGAATGTGTTCGCCAGATTTTGCATGAATCATTCAACATGAGCAAAGCTTGCGCAAAAATGGTGCCAAAACTCCTCACTCCCGAGCAAAAGGAATCAAGAATTTGCGCTGACATTCTAAACAACATTGACACTGATCCAGGCTTGTTAGACACTGAAGGGGACAAGAATCGAAAGTGTGGAAGCGGTTAAAGCAAAAGCGACGGAGGTTCTGAACCAGCTGACAGAAACGGACTTCCAGCACTGCTTTCAGCAATAGAAAAGTCGTATGGAGCGGTGTAGAGATCGCCAAGGGTAGTACATTGAAGGCGAAAAAGTTGGCACTGCAATTGGTAACGAATAAAAAGTGTTATGACAGCAGTTCGGTTATTTAATAGCCACACTCGTATGAAAGATTTTTAGTGGATGAAAATGTCATTCCATTAATATTAATTCGAAAAAAAAATCACATTCTTGTAAAATACACGCGCTCACTCCCTGCTTATTATGATCGATGTAAACCTTGTACAAAAGAAAAATTATAGTACCAATTAGATTACCCATCAGTATATACGAATGACCTTCGTGAACTAGGAAGTAAACACACAAACACTAGAATGGAGAACCTTAAAAGCAATGACCTGTTTCGGGAACTAAAAATTTGTTCACCGCCTTCAAGGCATTTCTCTATAATTGGGTAATATTCTTTAAGTAATACATCATCAATAATTTTATGATCATTCTCTTCTATTGACGTTATTAATGCTCATGTGAGGATAAGTATGTGTTTAATACACTCTTGCACTCAAGGTAATAAAACAATGCAAAGGGGCCTTCACATAATTTACAAAAAAAAAAATTGATGCCGTAGGCACACAATCGATTACCGTTTTTTTTTTATAAATAATTATAAATAATAAAATGATGAAATGTACGCATACATGTTCATATACGGGGTTTCTAAAAAATCTATCACATAGATTTTTAGAGCCTAAAGGAATTAAATTAAGTCTTACCATGAACGAGCTTGTTTTGATATTTTTATACAAAACACATACATATTTACCAATTCTTTTCATATATGAGTCTCGTAGCCTATGTCACGACAAACATCCTGGTATATAAACAAGTATTACAATGGCCTGACCTTTGACATACGTATCGCCGATTAATCAGGAATAAATTTAGGAGTCAGTTAGGTTTCTTATATTTATTGGAAACAAACCAAAAAAATATACATAAATTAAAGTAAATATGTATAACTAACTTTATGCATCAAGTGGAACCGAAAATATTTTAGGACTTGGTTCCTTTTGGTTACATACCGATCGTCGTTAAAAGTTCTTAGAACGATTTCCTAATTAAGACAGGTAAGAAGAATTTAAAATTCGATTAGATGAACGCCCAGTAGGTATTTGTAATATTCATCAACGTGTGACGTAAGACATTATGTACTGAACAACAGCCAAATAAATTAGCATATTTATGAAATAGTGTTTTGGTATATGAAGGCCTATCTCTGGCGAAATAGATATTGATGAACGAGCGATACAGTTTGAACAGGATTTTCGCAACATATTGTTCGTTAATATCTATTATTATTTTTGCAACAATTTTGTAACTTACACAAAAATAGTTACTTTGAATCAAATGTAGTTTTTGCTCCACGAAGTCTGATAATGATATTAGTATTTTCATATAATTTGTTCTTTCTCTGGTATCTAATACGGACTTTAACCCGTATCTATTTTATACGAGTACTACCATGCCCGAGATATACAGGGTGTCTACTTTAATCATGTACAAATCCATAAAATCCTAATAGTTCAAGATAATCGAATATTATTTTTTACTTAAAGGGCTTCGAAAACTGCTTCTTTTAACTCTACCGCTCTTTTAACATTTCGAATTTATTGTAGAAAGGCAACATTATTTATTGAACGCGCACAAATTACTAGTTAAATAGCACCGTGACTTCAGTCGGAAAACCGATTTTTCGACCACTTTAAAAATTTTCCCCCACATAAAACCTTTTGAATATCATTTTCGGATAGTTCAGGAAGCATTTAAGCCAATAAAAAAATAGTCAAAAAGAATATTTACAAGGTAGTGTTACCCCTTAAACCAAATCGATGGGATCACCTAGACCATAATGTGTCACTTAAAATGAGAAAATCAAAACAGCCCACTTCAGCCAAACTCAAGTTTTGGTATGGAATTGATCATAAAATTTTATAATTAGTTGTTAGCATTATATTATTTAATATAATGCTAACATAATTTGGTTATAAAAGCTAAAGGTTGCCAAACCTCATACTAAGTTTAGAATAAGTCTTGTAAACTACATTTTCAACATACTTTCTGCGTTTGCATTTAATTTCTTTTTGTCGTAATGTTGTTTTTTTTTTTATTTAAATTTACAGTTATAATTGAGGGCATATTATGGTATATGTTTCACAGTTTGTCGTATTAATACATTATATTTTGTATGAATCCATTTTCAACTTACTTTCCGCGACCAGTGTTATGTTTTATCACTCATATTTATGACTCATCGTCTCGTCAATTCGTTTTGTCGAAAATTAAAGGCAAAAGGCGCATTCCACGTTTCTGTTTGCTTCATGGAACATTTCCATTTCCAAATCGCATCGATAAAAAAACTTTCACTTACAGCCTCTCGAATTAATGTCCCTAATCTAATAAGAAAATCAAAGCAAGCAAAGCGATTTCCATTGTCTTTAAGCCTTAGGGTTGTTATAGGTATATAAATTCTGATTCAATATGCCCTCCTCGCATCGAAATGCTTAATATTACTTACTGCGAAAAATCACGCTGGCAGGCTAGACTCACCTGGAAAATAAAAAAGATAAAAATTAGAAACCCTTCGAATATGTACCAGATTAAATAATTCGATTCGTTCGCTGTTGATATTAAACTGGAATATATTGTCATACGAATGGGATTCCATTCCATGGGAGCAATTCGGTTTTTAATAAACAACAGTGTTTTTTAGTTCGTTAATTATAGTTGGCTGAACAATATGAACCGCAATGAAGGATATGACTTTCAAAAGCTCTCTATACTAAATAGAGAACTTTTGAAAGACATATCCCGACTATTCGATATTACTCCATAATATTAAACACGAAGGCTTTGTCAAAAGTTGTCACACATCGTTAGGTGATTCAATTCTTTCATTTAAAAGGCCTCAGTGCAACCCTTATCAAAGTGGAGCTTCTACTCTGGAGGAGTCTGCTCCTTCGTTTACAACTTTGAAGAAAATCCACAAAATGGCATTGGAAGACCGTAGACTGAAAGTGCGCGAGCTAGCAGACATGGTAGGTAATTCAAAAAGTGTTGTACATCGCATTTTGATTGATTATTTGGACATGAGGAAGCTTGCGCAAGATGGGTGCCACGATTACTCACATCGGAACAAAAACAGTGTCGTGAGGATGTTTAAATCGAGTGTTTGGCAAACAATAAATCCGAGTCTCTGCGTCGGTTTATAACCATGAATGAAACATGGGTTCATGACTTTACACCTCAGACTAAGGAATAGTCAAAACAATGGACTGAAAGGGGAGAATTGGCTCCAAAGAAGGCGAAGACAGTTCCACTTTCAGGCAAAGTCATGGCGTCAGTTTTTTGGGATGTGCGTGGGATAATTTTCATTGATTATCTTCAAAAAGAAAAAGCAATCAACGGCCGAGTATTATGTCAACTTATTGCAGCGTTTGAGTGATGGAATCAAGGAAAAACGGTCGCACTTGTGGAAGAAGAGAGTTTTGTTTCATCAAGACAATGCACCAGTTCGCACATTCGTTATCGCGATGGCCAAAATCAACGAGTGAAAGTTCGAATTGCTTCCTCACGCGCCCTGTTCGCCAGATTTAGCCCCTTCGGATTCCTCTCCGTTTCCAAACTTGAAAAAAATGGCTCAAAATTCAACCCTGCGGTACTTCAAAATGACTAGGACAAAACTATTAGGAGCTGACGCATATTGTTCTCGATTTGGGAGGGATCTTCTGTTTGCAATCATGCATTAGTTCTCGCGTTTAGGTAGAGATACGCCGAATCTGCCAGAAAGGCTCTCCCGCGGTTGCACTACGCAAATCCGGCGAAAGCTCAAAGTTTACGCGGCAACTGAACACCGCGGGGATAGCAGATGCAAGCAGTAAATCGTGAATTATTAACCTTGCATAAGCTCATTCCGCGGTTAAGTCCGTAATTCGGTTCCCGATGTGTATTTAGCTCAGTGAGATTTCGTTCGAAGAGGTAGGTACGTAGGTGGGGCTTTTAGAACTCAAAATTGACGGTGTGGCTTCCGATAAAAGCCTCCGTGACAAAAAATCAAAGTGTAACAGGATTAAGGCCCGTAGAGCTCAATATTGGTTCCGTTTCATCGGTAAATTAATTTTCATTGCAGTTCCGCACTTAGTGCACTTATTTTACAGGCTTGTCGAATTTTGTTCGTCAGTTTTCTAAACTTATTTTGACCTATTTATTACATGGGACGGGACAAAATAAATTATGCTTGAATTACATCAGAATATATCATTTTATTAAATCAGATTATACGACGTATTAGTTTCACATCCACGTAGGGAAGTGAACGTTTTTTTTTTTTCAAAAAAAATGTACCTGTATCTTAAATGGGCTTAAGGGGTTAAACCCCTCTGGCGTGCGAAAATTCAAGGCATTCGTTGGGATTTTTTTTCTGCTCTACTAATAAATCGATCAAAAATTCGTTTTAGGACTTTTTTAAGTACATAATGAGGTATATACAGATATTTTTTTGTTGAATAAAAAATACAAAATGGCGTCATAAATACACATCGAACACTACGCTTTTTTTTTTGTTGTGGGCAACATTGCAATTTTTTAACAATTACTAGAACAAACGAAATTTTTTTTTTCATTATTAACATGAGTTTTTCTAAAGCGGTACACAAGATTATTGTAAAATATTGATTTTTCGCAAAATACCAGCAGTTTGAAAAAGAAAATTAAATTTTACGAAAAAAAAAACGACATTGATTTGTTTATAAAAACCGTAATTTTTAACCGATCGAAAAAATCGCGTGTACCGCTTTAGATAATTTATCTAAGAAGCTACGGTTAAAATTTCAAGTCGATCGGATAAAAATTGCGCGAGTTATGCTGCCCACCAGTTTGAAAAACATGTTTTCGAGGAAAACGCGTTTAAAGTTTCAAGACGTGTTTACTTCATGAAATCTATTCACTACACTAGTCTGCTATACCAGAACCATATTATAACATAATTTCCACATTATCGATCGGGCCGCAGATACTCCAAAATGCTAGGTTATATTGGGCGCGTTCCAAGTGGCTGAGCTGATGAACTGAGCAGAAAAAAAGCCCCCCCCCAAAGTTGGCGCGCGCGCGGGCACACTTTTTTTTGGGTTTTTTTTGTCGGGGGTCCGTTGGTCCCCCCCCTTTTTTTTTTTTTTTTTTTCCTCGCGCCAAATTATTTTTTTTTTTTTTTTTTTTTTTAAAATAAAAAAAAAAAAAAAAAAAAGGGGGCACTTCCCCCCGTTTTTTTTAAGGAAGGGAACCAAAAAAAAAAAAAAAACCCCCTTTTTAAAAAAAAAATTTTAAATTTTTTTTTTTTTTTGGGGGGGCCCCCCCCCCCCTCCCCCCCCCCCCCCCCCCCCCCCTTTTTTTCCACCCCCAAAATTTTTTTTTCTTCCCCGGGGGGAACCCCCCCCCCCCCCCCCCCCCCCCCATCACCCCCCCCTCCGGCCCTGGTTTTTTTTTTTTTTTTTTTTTATTTAGTGTTTTTTTTTTTCTTCCTTCTCCCCCTTCTGGCCGGCGGGGGTTTTCCTTGTCTCCCCCGGTTCCCCCCCCTCTCCCCCCGCGGGGCGGGGGGGGTTTGTTCTCCCCCGGACCCCCCCCCCCGGGGCGGGGGGGGGGGGGGGGGGGGGGGGGGGGGGGGGGGGCGCCCCCCCCCCCCCGCCCCCCCCGGGGGGGGGGGGGGGGGCCCGCATTATGATACTAAAAATACCGCAGCAGAGCGGTATTTTCGAACATTTCGGAGCGACATAGTTGTTTCACAAATTAGGTTAAAAATAATTGTCAAAAATTTTTCCCATCAATAATTCCTTTTGGATATCATTCTTGGGATGTTTTTACAACATTTAAGCAAAAAAAAAATCGAAAAAAATTTTTTTACAGAGGGGTCTAACACCTTAAAATATTCTGATACGTCGAGACTGTAAGTTTCAGCGAAAAAAAATGCCTGTCTGTCGGTCAGTTCACCTATTTTGTGTACATAATAACGCGAGAACGCTTTAAGCTTTTTTGAAGTTATTCAATTTGACATTTTTTATTTACACGTTAAATCCCAAATTTCATTTTGTCAATACGGTTTTTTAAGAGATCAACCACCACCAATCTGATAAGCATTACCTATTGTCTTGTTAATTCTTTAGATCAGGAAGAAAATGTTGACGATACATATACAAATTTGTTAAAATCCTTTGACAGGCTTGATCACGGACGTTTGTTGCAAAAGTTGTCAACGTTGGACTAACGAACTTTTTTTAAATTTCTTTGATTCATTCAAGTTTTGACCGTTCTTTCTGCCTAATCTGCCTAAATTGGATGATATTGATGTGGACGATATGTGGTTTCAACAAGATAGTGCGACATGCCATAGAGCTCGTGAAACAATCCAATTAGTGCATGAGACATTTCCTGGTCGTGTACTCTCTCGTTTCAGTGATCAGAATTGGCCCCCTAGATCATTTAACACCATTGGATTTCTTTCTATTATTATTTGAAGACAAAGGTCTACGTCACCAAGCCCGAATCCACCCGTACAGTGAAGGAGATTCAACGTTGCATCAATGAAATTCAGCCAGATCTTTTGTGAGTATTATCTTTTTGTAGACTAACAAAGTCAGTATATTTAAAAAGATAGCAAGACCAGAAAAGAAGAACCTGCATACATAATATCCTCATCATAAAAAAAACACTAACACGAGCACATATCTAAACATAAAATATTTATCTAAAAATATATGTAATCTTCACGTGACGTATTATAGTATTTACAGCAATCGAACACCCGCAAATATTCTATATAGAGATAAAATAGCAGCACGTAATAAACCCTCACATTTTATTGTTACGTATACAAACAATAACAAATATACACGAAAGAGGTAATGTTACATAATCTTGGAACTAGTTTGCATAAATACAAGCAGGTGGAACCGTGACTCAATAGGAGGAAACATGATCTAGTTTACTTTGGTACCACGCCTGGTTCCTCTCATGCCTAACATTAGCGTCATCGTTGCTTTAAATAATGATTAATAATTATAAGCGGAATGTTGAGGAGTATTCTTTGTTTTTTTTCCATCAAGGATACCAACGTATTCGTCATGATAACAATCAGAGGCGGGCATTTGGCTGTTTTTAATGCCCTTACCTAATATAATTAATATTTAGTTAGAAAATTAGTGAGCTTTAATTTTTTTATGTTATCAGCCTTATTACTAATACGAGGTGTGCAACATGCGCAAAAATGGTGCCAAAACTCCTCACTCCCGAGCAAAAGGAATGAAGTATGAACATTTGCGTTGACATTCTAAACAACATTGACACTGATCCAGGCTTGTTAGACGCGGCGATTACTTGTGATGACAAGAGTCGAAAGTGTAGAAGCGGTTAAAGCAAACGCGACGGAGGTTCTGAACCAGCTGACAGAAGCGGACTTCCAGCACTGCTTTCAACAATGGAAAAGTCGTATGGAGCGGTGTAGAGATCGCCAAGGGGAATACATTGAAGGCGAAAATGTTGGTAACTGGTCGATTATCTGATCAAATACTATTGTTAAAAATTACAAGAAATGGAGAGACGCAATCTAACCGATGTCGACGTTGATATTTGGGTGCTTGACAGGTGCTTTCCATAAAATATACACACTACCCGTACCCCAAGTATCCTTATTTGCTTTCAGTAGATTTTTCGGGTCAGTTTCTTTTTGGACAACCTCCCATCACAGAGGTACAAAAAAATCTGCGTGGACCGGTATGCAAATTGTAGCCATCTTTGTAAACTCATGGTTACATAGATTGTGGGTAGTCAACATACACGTATTGTTCCTGCTGGATCTTGTATACTTATATACCTACGTATAAAATTAGTTAGAAATATGATAATTACATAAACGTAATTGTGAAAAACTCGCACGTTATGAAAAAAAAAACACGTGTCGCTAATTGAAACCACATTCGTCAAAATACTATTCGACAAAATAATATACGAGTGATATGATCTTCTTTCTGATAAAATAAATATATGTTGGTCCAAGAGAGCAACACAGTATAGGATGTGGTCTTCATGTGTTCTCTCACTTCGCAGTATTGAAGATGAACCTCGAAAATTTGCGTCCTATTAATCGAGGCACCATTTTCAATGGAAGTCCCTCCTCCTTTTTTAATACAAATTATTCAATCAATCGACCTTGTCCTGTACATGCTTGTATTTCATAATGGCAAACTCGGTTTTCCAATTTTATCATCTGTGACAAGTTCAAGTGTTCCTCTGCTTTACAAGGATAATAAGGTCACCACGTACAGTGGGGTCGGAAAGTAAATTAACATTAAATATAAACGATATCACATACGAGGTGTGGCTATTAAAAACCGAACTGATGCTGCTACCAGCGCGCTGCGTCGAGACAAGTTTGAACTGAACTGTGTCTGGTGATATTTTCCGTACCCTGAGCTCGCTGGACATGCTAGTGGGTAGCTCAGTTTGACTGCAGCAGTCGTTTGAATTAGTCTACGCACCAGTGACGCGTCGAAATAATGATAAGTGTGCAGACGGAGCAAAGGGTTAATCTCAAGTTTCTTGTTAAACTGGGGAAAACTTTTACAGAAGCGTATGCAATGTTAATAGAAGTGTATGGGAATGAATGTTTATCTGAATGTATGACCGAAGACCATCCCCGCCCCCGAAGGCCTTCGCCCCCAAAAAAAAGGGAAACATTGAAAACATTGGTAAATTAATCCGCGAAGATCGTCGTCTAAGCATCCAAGGGCTTGCTGAAATAACAGGAATCGTTCAACAAGCGCAAAGTTTGCGCAAAAATGGTGCCAAAACTCCTCATTCTCGAGCAAAAGGAATCAAGACTGAACATTTGCGCTGATATTCTAAACAATATTGACACTGATCCAGGCTTGTTAGACACGATGACACTGAAGGGGACAAGATTCGAAAGTGTGGAAGCGGTTAAAGCAAAAGCGACGGAGGTTCTGTACCAGCTGACGGAAGAGGACTTCCAGCAGTGCTTTCAACAATGGAAAAGTCGTATGGAGCGGTGTAGAGATCGCCAAGGGGAGTACATTGAAGGCAAAAAAGATGCCTCTGTAATTAGTAAGGAATAAAAAGTGTTATGACAGCAGTTTGGTTATTTAATAGCCACACCTCGAATAAAGAAAATCTTATTTAAAGGAGCTAAATACGGTTTATTGAAGAACTGAAGAACAGACAAACAACACATGGAACCGAAAGATAATAATTATGATAAACAAGAAGACACAAATATAACTGAAGGTGGAAAAACTTGACGAACGCAAAGTACGTTGATGGCCGGTAACTTGGTCCTTAAAACAAAACTACAATAATAGGGCGTGAGTAATATTAAACCATTCGCTTTGATAACAGTTTGTAAGATTACTTTCCGCCCCCACTGTAGCTATTTTTTTTATTCTTTCAATAAATAATAAAATGACAGCATGATACTAAATTCGCTATTTTGATATGCAATTAATATGTTTAATTAATTTATTATACTTTCACATTAAAAAATGGAACACTGAGCTTTTTGTACGTGTTTTAAATTGACAAGTAAGTAGATGTACCCTATGTACGTTCTGTTTGTAAGAGAAAACGCAGTTTTCCTATTTTGTCAGATCTGTGACAAGTTTAAATCGTTCCGCTCTATAAGGATATGTAGGTAACCAGACTAGCTATAGGACGACCCGCATTTTTTAAACGTTAGCATAGTTTTTGTACACCTGTGCACGCCTCTGCACTCAAATAATAAACAACGACGACCTTCGGATTATGTTTATTAGTCAGAATTTCGATTAACTTATTCAGAATACATTATAACACGGTAGATATTATGTACGAGTTTTTT
This sequence comes from Aromia moschata, assembly GCA_029963805.1. Taxonomy (NCBI): domain Eukaryota; kingdom Metazoa; phylum Arthropoda; class Insecta; order Coleoptera; family Cerambycidae; genus Aromia; species Aromia moschata. The sequence continues at coordinate 656,574 of JAPWTK010000233.1, forward strand.
TATGATAAACCCATCTATAGGCTCTGTATTTTTTTCACATACCTGGAAGTTTTACTATACGAGGTGTGTAAATTAAGTAATGATACAATTTTTTTGTATGGTGTCCTTCATAATAACTTCCTTGGGAAGCCAAAGAGCGCTGGAGACGGTTCTTCCATTCCTTGTAGTAGTGCTGGAACTCATATACTGGAATAGCCCTCAGCTGGTCGATTACAGCCGTTTGAATGTTTTCTATGGTCCCAAAATGACGTCCCTTAAGGCGATTTTTCAATCTCGGGAAGAAAAAAATGTCACAAGGACTCAAGTCAGACGAATAAGGAGGCTGAGGAGCCACAGGAATGTTTTTACTGGCTAAAAACTCGTCTACTGAAATGGCTGTGTGACAAGGCACATTCTCGTGATGCAATGCATCCAGTTGTTCTTGATGTTTGGTCTCACACGCATGACCCTTTTTCGGAGTTCTCCAAGAACCCCCTCTGTAAAAGTGTTGATTTTCTGTTTGGCCTGGAGTCACACTCTTTGTAGACAATTCCCTGACTATCAAAAAAGCAAATCAACATGCATTTGATCTTCGACTTGCACATTCTTGTTTTTTTGGGTCTTGGAGAGCTTGAAATGTACTATTCCATACTTTTGGCGCTTGGTTTCCGGGTCGTACTCAAACACCCAAGTCTAATTACCAGTAATGACACGTTCTATAGTCAAGACACCTTTCTCTCCTGATGTCCTTTTGTCCCAGCGAAAGGTTTTTAGGAATCATTTTTGCGCAGATTTTTTTCATCCACAATTCGTTAGTCAAAATCTGATGAACAGCGGTGTGATTCAAATTTAACTTTTCCCCGATCATTCTTGTCGTCAACCGACGATCTGAACGCACAAGATCCCGTATTCTATCGACATTTTCATCGGATTACTTTTGTTCTTTAATTTTGAGTGTCTCTCCGAAACGTTGAGGAATTGATACGATTTTTCCTGCTTTTTTTTCGGTTTTTAACGGTCAAAGATTTTCGACTTGGGAGGTGAGAAATGAGAGAACCGCCCGAGTTCGAACCTCGCTTGCGGCAACAAATTGGTCGTGTGTTCCGCGTCTTTTCCATGCGTATTCTTCCTTTGCCACAACCGCAATGATTGTGTGGCGTGATCTGAGTTTAAATTTGAATTTTTATCTTGAAATTAGTCAAGAGAAAAGCCTCAAGCTCAAAGACGGCACGTAGACCTTGAAGGTTATTTATTTACCCGTTTCTGAATAGAAGAAATAACAAAAGCCAATTAACACTTCATCCTCTGTCATTAATTAGTTTATATTATCATCGCGCATTACAAATTAATATGTATTTGATTTATTGGGTGCCGGCCTCGATGCTTATTCGCAGGCGAAAATGCACAGAGTATTTCTTCAAGGTCGGGCAGCTCCTTTGTGCAAAACCCTCTCATAGTCCAGTAGGCAGGGAGCTAAAGTCATCAAAAACTGTTCCTGAAACATATAGGGCTAGTTTTGACGGATCCCTATGTATTTTTTTTTGCGTAGAACACAATGCGCGGGGTCCGTAGAGCTGAAATCGTCCGCTAATTTTTTTAATTAACAATTTGTGAAAAAAAAAACGTCTTTTTTTCACATTTTCGCTTATATCTCCGTTCCTTTGCATATTTTATATAGCATATGCATTTAAGAAGTTGTAGCCTATTTAATTTCCAAAATTGTAAGCCCAATCCCAAGTCTCCAAGTACTATTGATAACTTGCAAATGACTGCTGAAGTTGAAAGTGCTTTTTTTTTTACTATTTTTTTACTTCGAAAGTAGGGAGACTATGATCATGAAATTTGGAGGGACTACTATTTGCAGTATGAAGTTACAAAAAAAAATCAGCTCGATCCGTCAATGTATACGTCAGAAGAAGTCAAATATACTCATTGGCAACCCGGAATGTGCGGGGAAAACTAGTACGTCATCCCTAGAGTATATGTATTACCTTACTTCAGGTAATAAGGTTTTTAATTAATCAGCACAGTAACGATGATAGTTCAAAAACGAATAATCAATAATTCTAGGATAATTAATAATAACTAAAGTCAATGAGGACAGAAAGTATCCTGCATACAAGAACTACCCCAATATAAACATATAAACAAGAACTACCCTCTATAAAATATGCCAAGGAACGGATATATAAGCGGAAATGTGAAAAAAAAGACGTTTTTTTCACACAAATTGTTAATTAAAAAAATTAGCGGACGGTTTCAGCTCTACGGATCCCGCGCATTGTGTTCTACGCAAAAAAATACATAGGAAAACCGTCAAAACTAGCCCTATATGTTTCAAGAACCCATAAAAATCTCTGCCTACTGGACTGTCAGCCCACATAAAGCGAATAGCAAACTCATCATTAAATAATTTCATTAACTCATTTAAGAAAGCAAATTGTTTAATTATGCATTTTAAGAATTGCCGCTGAATAATTCATGCCTTTAATAACTATCTCGTTGCAGCCCGGAACTTTTCGATTTCCAGATTTCTAATTTGGAACATTAGCGAACGTAAATTTAATTTAACGTGTTTTTGTTGTTGGTGAATAATAATTTTATCTGCCGGCCGTCGCGTGGAAAACTGGAAATTATTTTGCGCGGCTATTTCCTTACCCTTTTAAGCAACAAAGTTAAATGGAAATGGCTTTACGAGTAATAATTTGATACATAAATTGAATATGGCTACTGATATATGAAGAATAATCGTAAATAAGTGGATACTTTAGTGAAGTTTCCTGTTGTATCACAAAGATTGTAAAAAAAAAAACAAATAAATAATTGAAGTTTGGAAATAGAGTTAATCATTCATTAATATGACAAAATATTATAAAAAGGAGGACATGAAAGGAATATGGAGAAGGACACTCAACATGCCATGTATAGCATTAAAAGTGTCAATTTGAGGCCAAGGGACATATTCCAAAAATTGTCAAAATGCGTCATGAAAAAGTGTCGCACTATTTATTTGATGGAAATGATTTTAATATTATCACCTTTGATCATAATGGTTTGATTAAAATTAAAACTCCAATGTTGCGCCTCTGGTTAGTAAAAAAAAGAGATATTGCGTTCAAAGTCAGATGTACAAAAAAAAACATAGTAGGTGTCGAATCCTTGAGTCCAATTGGCAAAGGGCATTAAGTCACGTGTTCCCATCTACAAGGCCCGGCAGGGAGGTGTAGAATCTTTGAAGAGGTGGGGCGAACCTAAAGTGTTCCGAATAGATGGTATCTGCGCGTTAACCTCAATACCGTATGGTTTCAACAAGATGAAGCAACTTGGCCTACATCCAGAGTAGCCATGGTTTAAGGGAACACTTCCCTAGACGTTTGATATTTGTGTTGGATTTGTGGAGTGGCCTCCTCGGCCCCCAGACCTGTCACCTTGTGACTGTTTTTTATAGGGCTACCTTAAATCTCGAGTATATATAAACAAACCACGTACACTTGAAGCCCTTTCAGAAACAATCACCCGAGAAATTCGTAGTGGTAGGTGCGCGAAAGACAAAAAAAAAACGAACATTGGAAAAAATACAGTACTACAATTCTAATAATAATATTCCTAGACAGTAAAAAGTCACCCTTGTTCACGAAATACCAGCTCTAATAATAATACATAGCAGAGAGGAAATTCCATTTAGTTTATAATAAATTTAGAACATTTACGAGTATCCTGTGGCTTGCTACATTTGCGAATATTATTTTCTCTCTTCTAAAAATAACTATGGGTTCAAGGATCGCACTCTTGGCAGTGACACGTAATTTAATTACCATTTCTAACATATTTCTCAACTACAGTAGCATGGGATAGTAGTAAGTATCCAACAACATACCACAGCCTGGCCGTAAAATCCAGGCAGCTGAAATTCCTTTGGCATATCATTTTCCTTACACGCAAAACTACATGTGTACATACACATGTACAGTGGCACAAGAAAGTATTTAGACTAGAGGAATATACACTTACTAAAAAAAGTATTCGTACAGGAAGGTTACTAAGAAATACATATTGTTTTTATTAAGAGAGCACATGATATTAAACACAAATAATTTATAACAGAAAGCTTTAACTCTATATGCATTATATACAAAGTTACAATAATATTATTAAACATCTACAACAATATAAAAATATTTACTGAAAACATGTACCTAAAATAGGCCTAAATGTACCTAAAAAAGCTAAAAAAAATAAAAAAAATTCGCACACTTAAGTGTTAATAATCAAAAATAACAGAAAACCTAAATTAGTAATGGGTATGGTATCCTTTTTGACGAATGACTTCTTGCAGCCTTCTGGGCATTGACTCTACTACCTTTTGAGTAAAATCAGAAGAAATATTTTCCCACTCTTTTAATAAAATTTCTTTTAAACGGATTCTGTTAGAAATTTCATGTTTCCGGATTCTTCTTCCTAACTCAGCCCAGACATTCTCGATGGGGTTGAGGTCTGGAGATTGCGGTGGAGTTGATAATACAAGGGGGAACATTGTATAAATACTCTTTAACTATCCGGACTGTATGTTTGGGATCATGTCGAGATCATGTTGAAAATAAAATGTATCTGCGATTCCCAATTTATGAGCACTAACCTGGACATTTTATTTTAATATATTCAAGTACATGAAACGATCCATTATGCCCTCTATAATATGTAGTTGACCTACCCCATTCTCCGCCATACATCCCCAAACCAGTAAAGAGCCGCATCTTCCAGTGCATTCTTTGAGTGATTTTAAGAACTTTTTATTCTTGACAATTTATGGCAAAAATGCATTGTTTTCGAGAAAACATTTCTAAAGATCAAATTAGTACCGAAATTTAGAATTTTTTTCCCGAAACCATTTTTACAATATATTGTCAAGAATAAAAAGTTCTTAAAATAATTCAAAGAATGCACTGGAATTCTTCCAGAATTTTTTAAGCAATTTTTTTAATTTTGCAAAAATTGACTATTTGCAAAATCCAAAGTTGCTCAAAATTTGAAAAAAAATCCCAGTGCATTCTTTGGGTGATTTTAAGAACTTTTATTCTTGACATTTTTTTTTGTAAAAGTGCATAATTTTCCCATAAAAAAATTCTTGAATTTTTATGCAAAAATTTTGCAGTTCAGGCGCCATTTTGAACGCATAAGGCAAAAAATCGATCTTTAAACCACGTATACATAAAGTTCAAACATTTATTCCACTGGTTAGTGAGGTTCCAGGTCCATTGCAGACCGGAAACCCCTTGAAAATGTGATTAAAAAAAAATGTGCAAAAAATGTTTTTTTTTTTTAACTGATTTTTTTCATAATTTTTTGGAGGAGTTTCACGGACACCATCGGAAAGGGCACGTCTTAAACTTCAAAAATATGTCCCTGCCAAATTTTTGTGTCGCAAATAGTATTAGTTATGAGGCGCTGAAGAGGGATGTACCGGGAGTGGCGTTTTCGGCCGAAACGGGTTAAAGCTTTTTTTCTTACTACCTCTCCTTCAATCCGAAAAAAAATCGTCAAAAAAGCGTTTAGGCTGTTACACTGGTGTTACCCCTTAGGGATGTTCACATTTACTGTTCATGATTTTGGCATTTTCCACGTTTTCACCGCTCAAAGCCAACGTGGCCGCTGGCGAGTTAGCTCAAACTCAAAACGTGCTGTCGCCGTCAACGGGGGGATGAGGGGAGACCTCGTGCCAGCCGCCGCCTCCGGCGACATGGGGGGAGCGTGGGGTCGAGGGGATCGATCGGAAGCGAATTGTATCGGAGACGAGTGCGAGTCGCAGTTTACCTCCCAATTTCCAAAATAAACAGGCGAAACGGATAGCGCAGTGAGCATCGGGCGACCTGGCAGTTTCGAACAAATACGGAGGATGGGTTAATGCAAACACAAACATAATTGATATATACAGGTAAGGTTCTCCTTCCTCTTCTTTTCCGATCCGATCCGCAACCTGAACGCAGACGCGTCGGGATCGGGCGGATTTAAATAAAGGACTCAGCGCGTTCCTCAAGGAAAACGGCACTCGGCTCGAATTAATGAAACTTTGACGTTTTGTATTTTAAGTAATAAGGCAGCCGCAGGCTTCGTTCATTTCTAGCCGATTTGTCCGTCTGGATAAAACTGTACGGGAAAATAGAAACAACGGATATACAGGATGTCCCAAAAAGCAACAGCAAGTCAACAGGGGATACAGACGAGAAAAATATAAAATTCACTTCTCTAATCCTGGAGTGGGTACTGTAACATTCGGCGTAGAAACAAAAAACTGGCATCTTCAGGAGAAGATTAACCCGTTTCGGCCGAAAACGCCACTCCCGGTACATCGCTCTTCAGCGCTTCATAACTAATACTATTTGCGACAGAAAAATTTGACAGGGACATATTTTTGAAGTTTAAGACGTGCCCTTTCCGATGGTGTCCATGAAATTCCTTCAAAAAATTATTAATCATGAAAAAAAGCAGTTTAAATAAACATAATTTTTTTTGCACATTTTTTTTTAATCAAATTTTCAAGGGATTTCCTGTCTGCAATGGACCTGGAACCTCACTAACCGATGGCAGAAATGTTTGAACTTTAAGTATACGTGGTTTAAAGATCGATTTTTTTCCCTTACGCGTTCAAAATGGCGCCTGAACTGCAAAATGTTTGCGTAAAAATTCAAGACTTTTTTTATTGGAAAATGATGCACTTTTACAAAAATGTCAAGAATAAAAAGTTCTTAAAATCACTCAAAGCATGCATTGGATTTTTTTCAAAAATTTTTGAGCAACTTTTTGGATTTTTGTAAATAGTCAATTTTTGCATAATTTAAAAAATTGCTCAAAGAATTCTTGATGATTTTAAGAATTTTTTATTCTTGACAATTTATTGTAAAAATGTATTGTTTTCGAGAAAAAAATTCTAAATTTCGATACTAATTTGTTCTTTAGAATTTTTTCTCTCAAAACAATGCATTTTTACTATAAATTGTCAAGAACAAAAAGTTCTTAAAATCATTGAAGAAATGCACTGGAATTTTCTCATTTAATCAAAAAACAATTTTTTTAATCAAAGAATTTTTTCAATCATAAAATTTTGCAAAAATTGACTATTTGCAAAATCCAAAAAATTGCTCAAACCATGTTGAAAAATTCTAGTGCATTCATTGAGTGCTTTTAAGAACTTTTAATTCTTGACAATTCATAGTAAAAATGCATTGTTTTCGAGGAAAAATTCTTGAATTTTTACGCAAAAATTTTGCAGTTCAGGCGCCATTTTGGAAAATAACGCGTATAAGGGAAAATATCGATATTTAAACTACGTATCGCAAATACTATTATGAGGCGCTGAAGAGCGATGTACCGGAAGTGACGTTTTCGGCCGAAACGGGTTAAACCGTTTAAACCATTCAAAAACTTGTCTGCGGGATAAACATTCATTCTCGTACACTTCTTTTAACATTGCGTAAGCTTCTGTAAAAGTTTTCCCCAGTCTAACAAGAAACTTGAGATTAACCCGTTGCTCCATCTGCACACTTAACATTTTTTTCGACGCGTCACTGGTGCGTGGACTAATTCAAACGACTGCTACAGTCAAACTGAGCGACCCACTGACCTGTCCAGCGAGCTTAGGGTGGGGAAAGTATCACCAGACACAGTTCTGTCCAAACTTGTCGCGACACGCTCGCAGCGCGCTGAGAGCAGTATCAGTTCGGTTATTTAATAACCACACCTCGTATATTCGTACGTAGCATAGTGGGCTGATTAAAAAAAGAAAATAAAAAGTGCTAAAATAACAAAGACGGCTGCCACAGCAGCAAAATAATTGTAGAAATAAACAAAAAAATGAAGACCAACAAAAAAAAGGTCAAACAATTTTTATTCGAAATACCTGTATATTCCTATAAAACAATGGTTAAAAAGATTAGGCATTATTACAGACTTTTGCCGCACCCTGCATAGTATAAATCTTACGTTTCACATTCAAAAACGCGCAATTCTCGACGTGTATCGTACAAAAGGGCTCTACATCCGATGACCCACATTTCTCCTTGGAGATTATCGCAAGAAGCGGGGACCCACATCAAAATCAAAGGATGAACGTTGAGTTTCAACTAATTTTCGGATATTAGGGCAGCATTTCCCGCTCACTAGAGGAGTTTATCATTGTAATGGCTGAGAACCCTAACGAGTTGATGCCTCTTCAGACAATTAATACAATAGATGGAATCGGTCGCCTTCTGCTCGTTAATAACGTTTGCGAATAGGACGAGTTCCTTTGTTTCTTCGTACAACTCGAGGCTTTGCAAAATTAGTTAATACATATTTGGCTTATAGGAAGATAACGAAACGTCACTACTCGCCAAGAGTAGTAAAGTAAATTAAATAAAAAACATAAGTTAAAATAATTCACATAAAATAATAACTACATATGAGGCATTTCACGCCAAGTGAGGTCAAAAAAATTTCTGTTTGAAACATATCACAATCGATGGTACTTGCTAAAAAACTAACTTCCCTAAAATTTTAGATTTTTTTTGAGCCACAAGGAGAGGGATGGTGAGGGTGAGAAAATACAAATTTTCGTTTCGACTCTAAAATTTCAATCTTTCTCGGTAAGAAAATGAAAAAATTAATAACAAGAAGGTTACAATGGTTTTAGATGTGTGTTTATGAGTAGAATACGATAAATTAAATTACGCAATACGATAGATTGAAAGTTTAAAATCGAAATTTCGAAAAGTATGGCACGATTTTTTTTTCAATTTTTTTTTAATTTCTTTTTTTTTGTACTTTCGATTAATTTTTAATTCATAATGGGCGTCGACCAGGAACTGGCCCAAAAAACGGCCCAAAGGTGAAAAAACGTGGTTTTAGCGTATTTTCTCATCCTGTGAGATAGTAAATGGCAATTGAATAATATGTTCCAAGGTTTTTGGGGTCGCTGCTTACGAATCTAACGTCAGATTTTCAAAAAAACAAAATGGTGGATCCAGTATGGTAGTCAACTTTTAAAAAATGGCTAAATTTTGAAATTTAAAAAATACCATCGTATTCCACGGGAAATTTTCTACGTTAGATTCGTAATCAGCGACCCCAAAAACCTTGGAATATATTATTCACTTGCCATTTACTATCTCACAGGATGAGAAAATACGCTAAAACCACGTTTTTTCACCTTTGGGCCGTTTTTTGGGCCAGATCCTGGTCGACGCCCATTTATGAATTAAAAATTAATCGAAAGTACAAAAAAAAAGAAATAAAAAAAATGAAAAAAAATCGTGTCATACTTTTCGAAATTTCGATTTTAAACTCAATCCTCAAAATAAGGGTGAAAACTACCCCCCAATAATTTTGAAAATAGTTTCATCATATTCTACGCAAAAAAAAACAGATCGAAAACCATTGCAACCTTCTTTTTAATTTTTTTTCATTTTCTTACCGTCGAAATATCGAGTCGAAACGAAAATTTGTATTTTCTCACCCTCACCATCCCTCTCCTTGTGGCTCAAAAAAATCTAAAATTTTAGGGAAGTTAGTTTTTTAGCAAGTACTATCGATTGTGATATGTTTCAAACAGAATTTTTTTTGACCTCACGGCGTGAAGTGCCCCATATGTATATAGGAGTACTTTTACTTAAATAAGGACATTTTAGGGACAAATCATTTAGAGGAAAATGTTCTTTTTTATATACTCGCAAGTAATGTACGAGGGAGTACCCAAAAATAACCGGAACAGCACTTCTGATTGCAATTCCGAGCACAAATTGAACTTCGAAATCTCGACATTTTTCGAATTTAAAATTTACAATAAAAATAGCAATTTTTGCGGTAGAAAATTTTTTCTTTCGCCATTCGTCAGAACTCTTCGGGTGCTATTCAGAACTCGTCAAAACACTTTTGTACTTTTTTTATTATAAAACGTCGGTTTTTCGAAGTTAAATTTTGCAATAGAAATTGCAATTTTTTGCGATAGAAATTTTTTTCTTTCGCCATTCGTCAGAACTCTTCGAGTGCTATTCAGAACTCCGATCAGAACACGTCAGAACTCATTTGCACTTTTTTTTTATAATAAAATGTCGATTTTTCGAAGTCAAATTTTGCAATAGAAATTGCAATTTTTACGTAAGAAAATGTTTTCTTTCGCCATTCGTCAGAACTCTTGGGGTGCTACTTAGAACTCCGCTGAAAACGTAACGAAAGTCAATACTTATAAAAATGGTGTTTTTTTTTCCAAAATCGAATTTTTTAATAACTTCAACAAATTGATAGAACTATTGTTAAAAACGGTCAGGAACTCCGGAACTATTTTTTCTCTACCGAAAAATGTCATCAGAACTCATTTTTAATAAAAAAAAGTGGTGCTGCGTGAAGTTAGCACCCTTATTTTATTTTTTTAGATTTCTGGCCTCATTTTTGTAGAACTATTGTTATTTTCAGCCAGGAACTCTAGAACTGTGCTTTTTCTACTCAGAACTCTAAGGATTTACTCAATCTTGCAAAAGAGTGGTGCTAACTTCACAGGGGTGTGTATTAGCCCGGTTCAACACCTTACCAAGGGCAAGGAATATGAGTTTACAAGCTGTCAGACGAACTTTTTCCAAACTTCGGACCCCGGGATTTAGTAACATCCGGGCCACACGGGCAACGCAACGCTCAGTTAATAATTAAAACGACTTAATTGTAAAAGATAAACCGTGCGCTATTCCCGTATTGTTTACCTGTTAATATCAGGTAACTTGATGCCTTGCGCAACGTTAATTAGTGAAGTATTCCGGGCGTTCCGGAGCTCTACCTTCCCCCCCTCCCCCCGCCCCCTCCCCTTCCTCTCTCTTTATCAGTGAGCGCGCTTTCGGCTTTCGGGACACTTCGTAAACAATATGATAAAATTTAATTTCGGATTCTGGCATTTTAGTTTCTGACGTGGATTCCTGGAGCGAGCGAAGGCAATTACAGCCGGCACGAGGGTAGGGGGCGGCAAGGTAAGCTGGGGGGTGGCAGGAGTTTACGCAGAGTCCGTGTGCCTGTTTTTCCGAGGCGAAATACGTACCGAGCGTCCACAAAAATAAAAGTATGTACGTTCAAAAATTTTTTAACGGAAATATACGCATTTCGGATCTCATCTTCATTTTTTACGTTTCCCCATAGCCAACTAGGTCTGAGAAATAAACAGGAACTTTGAATGCGTAAATGGGACACCGTATATTTTTCTAATTTTCATTTACAAGTCTGAGTAAGAAGGCATCAAATTATCATCAATATAAATCACTTTTTATTGGAGACTACTCAAAATTCCAGATTTTATTTTTGAATATTATTGGAGACGGTTCTTCCATTCCTCATAGCAGTGCTGGAACTCTTATACTGGAATAGCCCTCAGCTGGTCGGTTACAGTCGTTTGAGTGTTTCCTATGGTCCCAAAATGACGTCCCTTGAGGTGACTTTTCGAGAATAGAAAAATGTCGCAAGGACTCAAGTCAGGCGAATAAGGAGGTTGAGGAGTCACAGGAATGTTTTTACTAAAAAACTTGTTATTGAAATGGCTGCATTATCGAGATGCAACATCCATTTGTTCTTGATGTTTGGTCTCACAAGCATGACCCTTTTTCGAAGTTTTTCAAGAACCTCTTACATTTGATCTTCCACTTGCTCGTTCTTGCTTTTATCATTCCAAAAAGTCAAAACACATTTCTCTCCTGATGTCCTTTTGTTCCTGCGAAAGGGTTTTTGGAACCATTTCGCGCAGATTTTTCTCATCCCCAATTCACTAGTCAAAATCTGATGAACAGTGGTGTGATTCAAATTTAACTCTTCCCCGATCATTCTTGTCGTCAACCGACGATCTGAACGCACAAGATCCCGTATTCTATCGACATTTTCATAGGTTCTTGAAGATGAAGGACTTCCGCTGCGTGGCTCATCTTTAATCGACTATCTTCCTTCTGAGAATGCCTTAAACCGCTGAAAAACCTGATGAGCTCTTGAAAAAACACTGCCTCCGTAGGAGTGTTGAAGTTTTGCAAAAGTATCCGTGTAGAATAAATAAATCTTGTGTACCGCTGTAGAAAAACTCGTGTAGATAATGAAAAAAATTGTTGTTTGTTCTAGTAGCTGTTAAGAAATTGCTGTGCTGCTCACCGATGGTCAACAAAAAAAAAAGCGTATGTGCTCGATGTGAATTTATGATGCCATTTTCTATTTTTTTGTTGGAAAAGAAAAATCTGTATATACCTCATTATGTACTTAATAAAGTCCTAAAATGAATTTTTTGGTCGCTTTATTAGCAGAGCAGAAAAAAAATCCCAAAGAATGCCTTGATTTTTCGCACTCCAGAGGGGTCTAACCCCTAAGGGGAGTAGGGAGGGTTGAAATTTCGAAAAAAATCGATTTTTGGTTTTTTGCATATTCCGATACTGTGATCCTTTAGGAATATCTTCCCGTTTGTTTTTTTGAAAAATTCCCAAAACTGAGGTCAAGAGAGCGTAAAACGTAGTGTGGCGCGCGGCCGGCCGAACGGTCTGAGCATTAGTCTAATTTATAGGGTTCTCTATGCAATATAGAGAGTAGAATTAAGTTTTAATTTGTAACGACACACTAAAGACGACCTAATAATAACGTCGAGACGTTTCTGTTTCCGTACGACTGTTCTAACACAAATATTGTACCGAAACTTTGAATGCGATTTTCTCGAAACTACAGTTTTTGATGATTTTAGCACGATATTTCGAGAACCGCGAAAGATATCAACTTGAAATTTATACAGGAGTTGTAAAACACTATGACGCAAGAATTATATCTAAAATCAGATTGAAAAAAAATATTGCTACAATTTTATAATAACAAATAACTCGAATTTTTCCAAATTTTTCGTTTTCTGGACGCCATTTTGTTAATTTTATTTTGTTTTGTTAATTGTTTAGGTATAATCAATAGAGGGAAGCCTGAGGAGAATAAATATTTTTAGAATATGCCAAAACCTTTATCCGTTCGACTGGAATCGTGGTAAAACCGTGGATTCGACAGTTTTCCTTATTACATTGGGACGCCGATATTATTGTTCTGGGAACAACTTTCAATGAACTTTCTCATTTAGAATGTCATAATTAATACCCTTAACAATAAAAAAGTTTTATATTCATTCCCGGCCTTGTTATAATCCATTAAACACAGCCAATTTTTGCATTTTCAACCCTCCCTAGTCCCCTTAAGTATTTCTTATACTCTTCTAGACTTTTTACGGGCGCCTAATAATTATGTCAGCAGTTGGATGTGTTACTATATTTAAAACAAAACACACGACGGAGACTTGCCATTCCTCAACGCCACAAAAATTCGAGTCTCGCAAAGGTCACAGTCGCCGCGCCGATATTTCAAGAGCAAAGATAACCGGTATTTCCAGCCGCCATCGCCAGCGTATTAGGGCTATCTTCCGCAGGGTTGCCAACTTAGTAGATTTTCTACTAAATCTGGTAGATTCATGTCTTCATTTGGTGGGCAAATTTATGTTTTAGCGGGCAGTAGAAAATCTAGTAGAATCAGAATTATAATTAAATGACCTTCTCCTTCTATTTGGGCACGGGTAGCCGAGTGGGTTAAAGCGCCGTCTTTCCAGTCGCGATACCTCTGTGCGCGTTGTTCGAATCCTGGCTGGGGTGGCGATTTTTAATTGTCTCGCTTTCTCCGTCAGGGTTTGATATGCAACCACTAATACACTAGTGTATAGGTGTGGATGCATAGATGCCAATCCAACGGCACATGCCCTAGATTTGGTAATGTTCTGAGTTTTCTGGGTTTCCTCAGAACTGTAAAGCAAATGCGTTACCGAAATAATCTTAAGTCGCTCCCAGTGCGCCATGGCAAATAATAATAATAGCCACTCCTTCCCGCACAGATCCCTGAGAGGACCTCTGGGGTTACTCTTCGGAGTAATTATAGGGTGAGTATTATTATTATTATTATTTGCGTCGTACATCCGTAACTCCGAGCCTATCGATTTAAGCTACTTACTCCCTTTTTGCTTATACTTATTATTTTCATATTTAAGAGTTGTTTAATTTTCAGATATTTTTAACTTGGTTGTTTACGTTCTTTTATATTTGATCCTTTTTTTATATACCTATCTTGTCTTAAAATACTGAGTTGCAATATACCTACTTACCTAACTGTAGTTTTATTTTTAAATTTCTATATTCATGGATATTCAAAAACCAAAAAAAAAAAAAAAAAAACTTCTATTTCCACTCCGTATGTAGTGGATGTATTGTAATGGTGCCGGAAATCGAAAAAAAAAAATTGTTTATCAATAATTTATTGTGTTAGGTTTGCATCTCTATCGCATTCGCCTTTATACCAGTATTTTAATCGATTTTGGGTATCTAGCCAACAATACTTGCCATATGTCATCAGTCATTAGCATGTGATTCGTGATTCTTATTACTACAATTTTTGAAACTTAGTTGGGAGTGTAGAAAGTATAAAATAAAGCAGTGTTTTATTTTAAAGTACACTTGATCCGATTAAAGTCACCAAATCCGTGCATCATCTTCTCGCTTAAGTCGCGAAATGCATTCTCTCTTAAGTCGCAATCATAACCTCAACTTTTTCGTGTTTTTAGTTGCAAAAAAAAATTAGAGATATACCACAGCACTTGTTATAATAAAAATGAGCCAGCTGAACGAAAAAAATCAACGTAAGTATACCCAGTCGTACGTGACAAAGTTCAATTTTCCACTTGAATGAGTATTTTAAAGCTTAAATATTTTTAAAAGACACCTAACCTATTTTAAAGGTTAGGTGTCTATATTTAATGTATTACACAATCATTTTTCTCAATAAAAATTGTACATATTCATGTGAGAATCCAATTTCCAAACGTAGTTCTAAAACTTTTTACAGGCGGCGACTTAAGAGGGACAGTTTCGTGACATAATAGGGAAAAACGTGGTGAAATAAGAGGAAATGTGAATTAAGCGAAGATGACTTAAGAGGGAATCGAGTATAATAACAAATTTAAAAAAGTCATATTTCTCATCTAGTAGATTTCTAGTAGATTCGATAATCTCATTTAGTAGATATACTTTCGGAAGTGTTGGCAACCCTGATCTTCCGCCAGAAGTCGGAGTTAATATGCGTGTATTCCGCAGTACGTCGCCATTGTCTCCTTTGACGTGCACAGTCGACGAATTAATTAATAATAAGGCTCATCTCTCTTAACCGTAGGCAGAGATAAACGCTCAGGATACGGGAGAGGCCGTGGTTTACGGCCACTTCGCCGTCTCGAGGAAATAGACGCGAAATTACACACAAAAGGCCGCCTTAAAATTAACGCGAAATAGTTTCGAGAATACATTTTCCAGAAGGCTTAATTCGCTGGAATTTTGCGATACAGGGTGGTCCATTTCAACGCTGCATCCGTTGACATTCAGTTGTGGACAAAATAATAACAGTGGGAAAACTGTTTCTTACATATAGGGTCAGGCAAATGTCTCGGGACGGCTCGATTGCAACGATTGACCCGAACGGAATGTTGTATCGGGTTTTCGACACTTATTAACGAAATTTTTAAAAAGTCATGATGATTATTTTAGGTACGTGATGTCAAATTGTGCGGAGATATGACGTAAACATTGTTTTTTTTTTTTTATTTTGTAGTGTAATTTTACCATAATATCCCAAAATCAAAATAAAAATTATATTTTCATATCGTAATTGTAATTTACACGGATCAGTATCGCTATACAGTAGCGCATAAATTCGATAAAAATCAAAGGATATTATTTGTACAAAAACGCTCGGACACGTCAATTAAATTTTTCATTTGCCGACATTTTGACGTACTTCATTTGGTTTTTTATTGACAGCTGTCAAAGATATGACGTCATCGATATTTTTTTAAGGGGTTAGAACCTTCTGGAGTGCGAAAAATCAAGGCATTCTTTGGGAATTTTTTTCTGCTGGACTAAGAAAGCGATCAAAAATTCATTTTAGGAATATTAAGTACATAATGAGGTATATACAGATATTTTTTTGTTCAATGAAAAATACAAAATGGCGTCATAAATACACATCGAACACATACGCTTTTTTTTTTTAGGTGACCATCGGTGCGCAACAGCAATTTTTTAACAATTACTAGAACAAACGAATTTTTTTTTTCATTATCAACATGAGTTTTTCTAAAGCAGTACACAGGATTATTGTAAAATATTGATTTTTCGCAAAA
Organism: Aromia moschata; assembly: GCA_029963805.1. NCBI lineage: Eukaryota > Metazoa > Arthropoda > Insecta > Coleoptera > Cerambycidae > Aromia > Aromia moschata. The sequence continues at coordinate 672,778 of JAPWTK010000233.1, forward strand.
TGCCAGCAGTTTGAAAAAAAGAAAATAAAATTTTACGAAAAAAACGATATTAATTTGTTTACAAAAAACCGTAATGTTTAACCGATCGAAAAAATCGTGTGTATTGCTTTAAATAATTTATCTAAGAAGATATATTCCAAGTCGATCGGATAAAAATTGTGCGTTATACTGCCCACCAGTTTGAAAAACATGTTTTCGAAGAAAACGTGTTTAAAGTTTCAAGACGTGTTTACTTCATGAAATTTTCAAAAGACATGTTAATTATTTCACCTTTAGTCTGCTACACCAGGACCATATATCATCATTTCCAAATTATCTATCGGGCCGCAGATACTCCAAAAATGCTAGGCTATATATGATACTAAAAATACCGCAGCGGTATTTTCGAACATTTCGGAGCGACATAGTTGTTTCATAAATTAGGTTAAAAATAATTATTAAACATTTTCCCCACCAATAATTCCTTTAGGATATCATTATTGAGATGTTTTTACATTTGAACAAAAAAAAAATCGAAAAAATTTTTTTCCAGAGGGGTCTAACCCCTTAAATGACAACATATAGCTTATAATACATCATTTGAAAGCTCTTACTTCACGCAGTATGTTCCTAAGTGTATGCTCCTACGACCGATCAAAAGTTAAAATTCGATAAAAAAACGAAGGAACGTTTATTTCAAAAATCACTCAGACTCAAGATTTCATTTTGTGGCCCTGCGTTATACATAGCACCATTGTGTGAGGACATAAAAAAATTTCGTCTAGAAATTGCACGATAAACCTATATGGCTTAGTATTGACCAAACAACGGATGTTAAAGAACATAACATAGATAACGTAATGGTTGGGGGACTGGATGAAGCAAAAGCCATGGAAGCATTTGATAGCGTACGGACACGTTATAGCTTCGGTTACCGCGTGTTCGCAAATTCTGTGTCTGATTAGTTAGGCTACAACCATCACCATCACATGAATAAGGTAAGACCTTATTTTTAAGTTTAACATTTCTTAATGTTAGTGATGGTGGTGTCCTGGAGCCGTCTCTGGTAAAGTACACATCTATTATTAACCTCGGAGCTCTAGTTATCTGTTTAAATTGTTTTTAAAAAATGTTTTAGACCAAATAAAAATCGTGTAACTTTTGGACGAGAGTTTTCGTATAAATAAGATTTTTCCCCAACTTATAAGCAGAAGGCCTCGAAAATGAACCTCCCTCGACGCAATATAATCCCCCTTACGCGCCCTCGTCGCCACGAAGTGGTGGATTCGCCGAGTTTCACGTTTTTACGTTCCCGTACTTTTCCAATTTGGATAATTCGAAAAAAGGAGAACGCGTGTAGTTGTCAGGTTGCATCAAAAGCATCCGTTTCGCCGGAACAAATTGGCTCTCGTTATTCCGTAATTCGGTGTCACGGAGGGTACGGGGGTTTTTCCCTCTTTTTTTTTTTTTTTTTAGAAACTTGTTAGCGCTCAAACGCAGACCCGGCTAATCAGCATCACGTTTTTATTAAGGGCGCTAATTTTAGCCGTATCTTTTTTTTGGACCTTCTATTCTGAGGTTATCTGAGCGTTGGTAATTAACGCGTTTCGGCCGAAAACGCCACTCCCGGTACATCGCTCTTCAGCGCCTCATAACTAATACTATTTGCGACAGAAAAAAGTTAACAGGGACACATTTTTCAAGTTTAAGACGTGCCCTTTCCGATGGCGTCCATGAAATTCCTCCAAAAATTATTAATTATGAAAAAAAAGCAGTTGTTTTAAAAAAAAACACGATTTTTTTGCATATTTTTTTAAATCAAATTTTCACGGGGTTTCCGGTCTGCAATGGACCTGGAACCTCACTAACCGGTGGAATAAATGTTTGAACTTTAAGTATACGCGGTTTAAAGATCTATTTTTTCCCTTATGCATTCAAAATGGAGCCTGAACTGCAAAATTTTTTGCGTAAAAATTCAAAATTTTTTTATTGGAAAATGATGCACTTTTACAAAAAATTGCCTAGAAAAAAAATCACTCAATAAATGCACTGGAAACTCAAAATTTTTTTGAGCACCTTTTTGGATTTTGCAAATTGTCAATTTTGCAAAATTTAAAAAATCGCTTAAAAAATTCTGAAAATTCCAGTGCATTCTGTGAATGATTTTAAGAACTTTTTATTCTTGATAATTTATTGTAAAAATGCATTGTTTTGGAGAAAACATTTTCTAAATTTCGATACTAATTTGATCTTTAGAAATTTGTTTCTCGACAACTTTTTTACAACAAATTACAATTACAAATTTTTACAATAAATTATCAACAAAAAAAATAAGCGCTTGACATTTGATATATATGTGGTATCTAACCTCCGCCGTAAGAAATGGATCGTTTTACGCTTGAACAACGTTGGGAAATATTGAAAAATGATTTCCAAAGTGAATGTTGTGTTGCAGAAACAGTCAGAAAATTGAGAACAATTTTTGGTCGAAATGAAGCTCCGTCAGCGCCTGGTGTAAGAAAGTTCTTAAGGAAAGTTCCTGAAACTGGCATGCTTATGGATAACAGAAGTCATCCACGTGCTCGTCCGGTGCGCACAGCTGAAAGAATTGCTGCTGTTGCCCAAAGTGTGCGTGAAAACCCAAGCACCTCAACTCGTCACAGAGCACAACAACTTAATGTCAGTCGCACTTCTCTGAGGAGAATATTGCATAGAGACCTCGGATTGTTTGCTTACAACTTACTCAAGAGGTAAAGGAAAATGACCATCCACTTCGTTATCGCTTCTCCGTGTGGACTTTAAATGAGTTTGAAAATGAAGGATTTGGGGTTCCGAAAATCCACACGTAGTCATAGAGAAGCCAATGGATCCTGCAAGAGTGACTGTTTGGTGTGGGTTGTGGAGTGGTGGCATCATTGGTCCGTACTGCTTTCAAAATGAAGATGGTAACAACGTTACAGTAAATGGAATGCGTTACAGAGACATGTTAACTGATTTTTTGTGGTCGCGATTGGACGATTTGGATTTGGACGAGCTTTGGTTCCAGCAGGAATCGAGCAATGTATCACACAAGCCGCGAAACAATCGATCTTTTGCGCACTAAATTCGGTAACCGTGTTATCAGCTGTTTTGGAGACATTAATTGGCCATCGCGCAGCTGTGATTTAACACCGTTGGACTATTATTTATGGAGACATGTTAACGACCGTTGTTACTCCAACGATCCACATACAGTTGACGCACTGAAGGAAAATATCAATCGAGTTATTCGTGCAATAGAGCCACTAATAATCGAAAATTGGGCGAAAAGAATGGACTACTGCCAAGCCAGCCGCGGCGGCCATTTAACTGAAATTGTTTATCATAAATAATGGGAAGGCATACTTTCTTGAATAAAGCAACAATCACTTAAAAATATTCAACGATGTAGTTTTAATAGCAATTTTCAAAAGAAACCATCAGATGGTCCTCCCTATACAAGCAAGAATACATTCATCCGAGACCATAAATCAAATTGTGTCGTCCGTATTTATTTGGAAGTAAAAAAAAATACACGAGCCAATGATGCAACCGCGAGTGTATACCCGAATTAAGTAATTGTAATTAGCATCGTATACATATACAGTAATCGTGGGAACGAAGCCATCGCGTGCACAAAAAATTAATGGTAATCCGTAATAAAGTAGCTTAAAAAATTCAACAAAAGGCGAGGTCGCGCATTAAAAAATTTAAAGCCTAATGAAGCCAAAAACGCTGTTAAAAAAATTGTAAGCGGCGAGGATAGCAGCCTCGATATTTTAAATCATCGGGCGGACGAGTGGCTTGATTAATAAACGCCTGAACCCTTCTGCAAAAAAAAAAAAAAATAAAACCGGAGCAAATCGTTGTGAAATTATTCATAAACTGAAGTATTTATCAGCGCTTAGCTGATTTAAAGGGCAATATAAAAACGTGGGATGAAAACGGTGAGGAATCACGGAAATATGTAAATTATATTTACAGGTGAAATTAGAAATATAGGTAGCAATTTTTAAAATTAAAATTTATAAACGTAAAAACATTGTCATGCGAAAAGATTCCTCGTTCACTATTCTTTGGCCGTTGATCAAAAGAAAATGCCACAACGCAAATATTTAACGTAAATGACCGAAATTAGATGTTTCTGTGAAAAAAAAAGCAGCGTCTGTCAAATATGTCGTTTATTATTCAGTCACTGTTGCCAAATCACCATGGCAAAGTTACTGTTTGGTGCGGATTTTGGGCCGGCGGCGTCATTGCTCGTACTTTTTCGAAAACGACGTTTGTGAGACAATCACTGTCAACGGCGACCAGTATAGATCAATGATGGATTTTGGATCATTAAAATCGGTTGATAACTTTTTGCACAAAAACATAAAAACCGCGAAAATTAGCGATTTTTCTATGTTCAGTTATTCGGTCTGTAATTATCCTAGAAATGTGCTCAATGAAAAAGGGCTCAAATTGTAGGGTTTTCCAACACCTATCTACAGTTAAATTTTTTGTCAAAAAATATTCAGTTTTCGCGCAAATTGCGAAAAAGTAAAAACAGGTACTTTAGTAAAACGGCCCCTATTTCCACAATAATTGTCGTAGAGCAATTTTGCAGGAAGTTACGTGGTCTTGAAGACTTCCTCTACAACCATATCAAATTTGACGTCGATCCGATAATAATAAGTACCTCAAAAGCGCGTCTGAAAAACGTGCAATTTTAGAGAGCGGCCGCGGGACGCACGAGCGAAGGGGAGGTGGCGCGGTGGTGGGGGAACTCTCTCTCCCGCGGGCACAGCAAAATAAACATCAATTTTCGTTCAGTAGTTCCCGAGAAATCTCAATTGTTTCCTGCTTGTCGAATTTGAACGCGGGCGCCCGCTCCGCCCGCGGGAGAGAGAGTTCCCCCACCACCGTGCCACTTCCCCTTCGCTCGTGCGTCCACGAGGCCGTTTCCTAAAATTGCACGTTTTTCAGACGCGCTTTTGAGATAGTTATTATTATCGGATCGCAAAATTCCAATCGGCGATCAGGGTCATCGTCGTTAAGTTCTTTAACCAAGTGAATTTTATATGGGCGGTATTTTTCGTTTTTTTAGCAGACGCAATATGGACGTTTTACTAACTTAATTTACTTAATCATTATCGGCGGCAACTTGTCTTGTAGGTTTATGTGGATTATCTTTAATATCTAACGATATATACATATACATATATCCAATTTCTGTTCATCGTCTAAAATGCGTTTCCTACCAGATTTAGGAATATATGTGACATTTCCAAATTCACGAAATTTGTTTTCTATTCTACTAACCGTAGACTGGGAAATGCGGCGGTCAGGATACTTAATATTGAATATTTCGCATACCTGCTTCTGCGTTCTTGTTTTATCACCACATCCTATTAATATCAAAATTTCAATTATTTGGGTATCCGAAAGACTCATTGTTAAAATAATGGTCAACTTGACGATCAGCGATAAATAACATGATAGAATAATAAGTTTTCACAGATGTAGCAAATAAAGAAATTTAAATGTATAATTTTTTTCTGATACGTAAAAAGAATCCCTTTTTACTTCTTTCTTTTTGTTGGGTATTTTGCGCAGCGTATCAGGGAAACCGATACTACAAAATTAACTAAAAACGTCAGATTTGACAGATATTTGGTACATAGGCACTTGATTGTATACATTTCATAATAATAATTTTGAAATTATCAAATTTAATTTTCTTGATGAAAAATATACAAAATTCAAAAAAACCTTACATTGCTGAATAGATAATTAAGAACCCTTTCAAATGAGCTATCACACGCACCCTCTTTCCACACTAAAAATTTTAAAGGGGTAGCTGTCGCTCCAGGGGGGTTGGAGGGGGAGGTATACAATTATGCTCAAAAAATGTCATTCTAGAATTAAAAATTGACGTGTTTCATGATTTTACTCATATATTGTAAATTACGTAGACAATGAATTTATCCGTTACTTATGGACCTCACTGTGTAATATGGACAACCTTTTCCCAATAAGCCCGAAAACGTTTCTCCGGGTGAGGCAGATATTGCTTCCCATCCTGTTAATCAGGAGAGGTGCTCTCAGTTGACGATGCGGGACGAAGATGCGGGCAAAAAGGCGGAAAAATTTCGATTTCGCAGAGGTTTTTGTTCATTCTTTTTTTTTTGTGCCAATTAGTGATTAATTACGTCCTCGAGTTCGTTCCATTGTCGCGAGCCTTTTCCCTCACTTCTCCGAACGATTTAATGACCAAAGAAACGAGTTGAAAGGGCATCGGATGACCCCGCAGAGAGAATGGACCAGTACTCAACGCGGAAACTGCGTGAGGGATATGATGAAATGCTTAAAAAAAGTTTTCTTTGTACCGAAAAGCTATAGATTGTAATAAATTGTGTATCGTATTGTCAAAAAAAAAAAGGAGGAAGAATTTATCTTGTATTTCGGATACACAGTGCAGACGTAAAGTAGCGAATAGATTCGATGAAAACCAATCTCCGTAACCAATCTGCAGAATCGTTATCTTATGCATTTCTGTTAGGTAAACGATCTGAATTGCAACACGAAAACTAAAGCAAAAAAGTTTTAACACTGATAACTGTTAACTACTGTTACAATGACAAGCACGTTTCTAGGTAATTTCACTAAAGCTGATAATGGTCAACTATTTAAAATTGACTAATAGTGTTACTTATAAAAGTTTTATTTTAATATGACGAATTTCCTACACTGGAGAAACTTTTTTTTTTCTTGTTAATTTCTGCAATAAAATTTAAAACCTTAGCAGTTTTGAACAGAGAATGAAAAGATATTTCAAATGAAGTATCACAAGCCCCTACTTCCAATTTGAAAATTTAGGGGTTGTAGCTGTCACCTGAAGGGGCTTGAATTTAGGGACGACATTTTTACGTCGCAAGATGTCATTTTAGAATTAGAAATTGACATGTCTCAGGATTTTCTAAAAAAATGCATAATATTGGAGCCACTGAATTTATTCCATTTGGCTGTTCCACACTGTATGTACAGACTAATTGCACTAATGTTTGTCCTTTAGACTAATTAAAAAATATAGTATAAAAATAAAATTAAACATTCAAATTTGTGGGATAGGCAACTTTTCCACTGAAGCCTTCAAATGTGGAGTGAGTTTATTTTCAATTCATTGTGTCAATGTGTAAGCATTGCATTTTCTACCGCGACTTTTGCTTCAGAATGTTAACATACACGGTGTCAAAGTTTTAATTTAGTTTTCAAATTTTCTCTGTAATTCATCTCGAATCTTTAAAATTACACAACTTCATTCCGGTTTGTTCGATTTAACTATTATAAAAATCGATTCTCCTACTTATTTTACATGAAAAAGGTGTACCTCGTTGAGTCGGTAAAAGTAATCGTTTTCGAGATAACAATAAGATTTTTGCCCATTTGAAATACTGAAGAACAATTTTCAACTGTCCAGTATACAGTTTAGCATGTGTTAATAAGTAAGACAGGTTGATAATAAATATTACATTGTTTAGATGTTAATGAGTAAAGTGTTGTGTGCAACAAAGCGTTTTTATTAGCTGTTTTTAAAATAAATTAGAATATATTAACAGGTAATTTAAATTCGTCTGTGTTTGCTTTCAGAAGGTTGCCAAATATCAACTCGATGCTGGTTAACTTTTTCATAAAAAAAGTCTAGAAACTATTTTTTTCATAGCAAATATATACACATACAGAGTGTTGCATTCTCCGCGGTCTCGCCTTCGTATTTTAATTTGAGTTAGTAAATAAATTTTCAATTTTGTTTTTTGCAAATATAAAAATACATTGTTATTTTTCAAATGTTAGTCAATTGTTAGAGGGAATTTTGGATGGCTTAATTAACTTTTGTTAATTTAATTTTGATAAAATGATTATAGACATCTCAAACCTCCAATTCCAAAATTCCGTTTTATTAGCTTGTCGTTTGTCTACACATTTATCGCATCATTCATTTCACATGTCTTTTTGGTCGTCGCATCCGAATTAAGTTATTTTGGACCATAGAAAGCATTTTTTTCATGAAAGTTTTGTTTTGTTTGTTTTTATGTTTTTTGGGTTGCCAAATTCGAATTCAGCGTCTTTTCTGTTTCTATTTTTTTTTCTACCGACAAAAGAAAGACGAAAGGATGTTGCTGCTGCTTTTTACAAAACATATACTTAATTATACTTTATAATGGTTCTATTTAAAAAGTTTTTACTTGGGAGTGGGCCTGGTACCTTGTAAATAATTTATATTCTCGGTATGGGGCTTCGATCCGCCATTTTAATTATTTACTTTTAGAGTTATTTTTTAAAACACCTCTTAAAAAGTACTTTATCGAAAAAGCCATGCTATATTTAGCTCGAATGACGCAGCGATAAGATGAAAATTTTTAAACGAAAAAAATGTTTACCCAACTTCTGAGGAAAGTTCGCTAATTAATTGCGATTGATTCTCTTCAGCTCGAAAAGTCCAGCCTACCTCGATCATTCAGTTAAATAATATTATTTACGATTTGATCTTTCAGAAGTGAAAGAGAAATTGATATACTGAAACGAAATGAATTTTTCTTCGAAATAATGTATTTACATATATCATTTACAAGAGAACACTTTTATTATTCATAAGTGAATATGAATTAACATTTGAATTATTTTTGCGTTGCCAGTCTCATTACTTAATTTACACACCTCGTATATTCGAATTTATATATGTGTATATAAACAAAGTAACTGTGTATCACTGAAAGCGAACAGCGAAAAAAATCACCTTCACTCTCAGTTTCCTTCTATTTATTTGAAATGCCGCTTTTGATCGTATAATATACCCATTAATTTTATCATAATTTCGATAATATTAAAATTTTGGTCTATATTTGAACACATAACAATTCGTAGCATTTCATAAGAACATATTTTTTTAATAGTCGAAATAGCAGTCTCAGTGAAAAAAATTGGTAAATTACTGAAATAACAGGAATCGACAAAGAATGTGTTCGCCAGATTTTGCATGAATAGTTCAACATGCGCAAAGTTTGCGCAAAAATGGTACCCAAAACTGCTCATTCCAAAAGCAAAAGGAATCAAGAATAAACATTTGCGCTGACATTCTAAACAACATTGACACTGATCCAGGCTTGTTAGACACGGTGACACTGAAAGGGACAAGATTCGAAAGTGTGGAAACGGTTAAAGAAAAAGCGACGGAGGTTCTGAACCAGCTGACAGAAGCGGACTTCCAGCACTGCTTTCAACAATGGAAAAGTCGTATGGAGCGGTATAGAGATGGGAAGAATCTGAAAACTTAACATTTTTCGACGATTCAAACGACTGCTACAGTCAAACTGAGCGACCCACTGGCTTGTCCAGCGAGCTCAAGGTGGGGAAAGTATCACCAGACATAATCCTGTTCAAATTTGTCGCGACACGCTCACAGCGCGCTGGTAGCAGCATCAGTTCGGTTATTTAATAGCCACACCTCGTACAATACTGCATTGTGTATAATATGTATGTACTTACTTGCAAGAAGGAAATAAGGTTGACTTACCTGTAAAGAAGAAAAAGAAATTAGTTACATATAAACACATAATAAAAATAAAAAAATACAATAGGTAGGTACTATCTTCTCTAGTAAGATCATTTTAGATTTAGTCCAAAGCGTTTGAATTAAAATTTCACACAAAATTAGAGTTAAGGAGCTAAAATATTATTTTAATTAGCTCTTTTCAAATGAACACACTCTTCACGGAAAAGAAACTCATTGTTCATCCACATGAACAAACGAAAGCTTGTGATAGTACAGCTTTCCTTGGTTTACCTAAGGTTAATCTTGGTTTTAACATTTTAAAAGTTCACGAAACTTTACCTCTGGAAAAGTATCTCTTTAGCTAAAACCACTTTATTGAAAGTTTAAGCACTTTCCCAATTTAGTACAGCTATGTAGACTGCGGTTCAAGTAGAAAGGCAAAATTTCATGCGAAATTTAATTCTGGCTGTCGCAGCTTTGCCGGTGTCGGGTTGGAAGTTGTTCAAATATGTATTTCTCGTGGAAAATCTCTCTGAAAATGAATCTTTGAAGATTAAATTTTCCATTAGCTGTGAGACATGTTACGTACTTATTTGGTGAACTAATTCGGAAAAACAGAGTTTGATCCTAGACACCGCTGTGTGTCTAAAGAGGCGCAAAAGATAACAATTTACGAATTGAAATTGGACCTTTTGGGATCAAGTCAAAAGTCAAGTCTTGACAGGAGCAATCTTATTAGTTTATGTTTAGGTAAAGTGCCTTTTCTAAGCAAAATTCCATTATATCCTTATATCCAAATATATATATTTCCTTATATCCAAAAATTATGTTAATGAAAATTATTGTCAAAAAAATACAGCTGTGTGTCAAATTTCAAAATCATCGCTCAACTTTAATTTGTTTCTTGATTTCAACTCGAAACTTATTTGTTTTATGCACCTATTTTTTCGTTTATCCTGGAAACCACAGTATATTGTTTTTTGTTTCTATTCTGTTTTCTTTTTAATATGTTTTATGTATTTAATGTTTTTTGTTTTTTATTTTTTCAGCGGCCAACTGGGTTTGGTCTCCCAGAGCGAAATCCCAAGATCTGGCCAACATTGACGTACAAAACAGTACTATATAGGCTGTTTTCCCAAATAAATGGACGAACGAAACATTTTAATAAAAAATGTTGTTGTTTTGGCATAGTTCATATCTCTTATTTACGCTATATTACATACGTACATACATATTATGTACGTACCTATTTTTAGAGATTATTTTTTCGCAACGAGGGATCTGTTTTCATGTCGGGTCCGCGTAAGGCATCTTATTTTCATTAAGAATTATCTCTATATCGAAATGAATAACAGGAGGATCAAAACAAAAGAACGTAGGTATTATTGTACCTAAAAATAGACCGTTGTAATATACTTCAGACCGATAAAAATATTATCCGAGGACAGTTAAAACACGAATAAAAAAAAGTAAGATAAAATGGAGGGGTACTAAAAGAATTATCTTTCATCAAATCAAAACGTAGTAGAAACAACTACATGAATAGAGATAAAAAAAATTTAAAACGAGAATTACCAATGGAAGACAGAAGAAAATTCAGTAGGTAAGTACTCTACGATTATTTTTGACAATGCTTAAAATCCGCAATAACTAATGAAAAAAAAAACAAAAGCTTCTGTCCAACAAAATCTATCTCAAACATACGGAAGTTGTCTGTTTGATTTATTAATTATTATAAAAAGCTATCCAAAAAAACCGTCATCAAATCGAAATATTATGTTGTCGAAGATCAAAACGAAACTTTGTTGTCAAACTTTTGACAAGTGGCTGTCAGAATTTTAAAACAAATAATAGCTCGCACAAATGTAACAGCCTTGACTATTAAATAAGGTTATAAGTTTAAGATAGATAAAATCCAAAAGAAGGTTATCTTTATTATTATTTGGATTCAATCATTTTTTCAAAAACAAAACGAAGAAATTGTTAAGATGGACTATGACAGTGATGTATAATATTACTTATGGCCAATAAATAAGAAAAGACTTGCTTCGTATCAATTTTAAGGTTATGTTTTTCTCGAGTCAATTTTACCAAATCTCATTTCAGTCCAGTAGGATTTGGAATTGGAAGTAGGGTCTTGTGATACTTCAAAGGTCTTTTCATTCTCTATTCAAAACTGCTACGGTTTTAAATTTTATTGCAGAAATTAACAAGAAAAAAAAGTGTCTCCGGCGTAGGAAATTCGTTACATTAAAATAAAACACAAATCGTTATCAATGCAGAAAATGTTCAAAATGCTTGCCTCCAGCATGGCTTCAAGACACGTATTTAAACAAAAAATGGGAGATGGGGAAAATATTATAGTCACTAAAATAATATATGTAGGCTATACGTCGCGTCAAAAAAGGTAGTCGCGTAGAAAACGTTATAACAATGGCCCAAATTAATATTTTTCAAAATCTGAAAAAGTCTCGCAAACTAGAAGGGATTTATGATTTTTCTAGCTCAATCCGGTCAATATCGTACAATAAACAAAGAAATGGCGTCATTGTTAATTAAGGCTTGCAAAAAAATCGTTAATTACTCGAAAAGTTTATAATTTTTAAGGGATCGAGCTGAATTTTTTTTTAACTTCATACTACGAATAGCAGTCCCTCCAAGCGATTTAATTGGTGGGTGAAGCCTCTCCCGCCGCAGACGCGCTGACCGTCTGCGGCGGAGAGGCTTCCCCCACTACGCGTCCACTCGCTTACCCGAGCGCTCGAAGCAACGCGACGCTTGATTTTCAAACGCGTTTTCAGCCGATTGAAAAAACCTCTCTCACAAGTCACGATAATGGATTTGTAGGGAATTTAATGATGAGTAATTTAAGCCCACGAAAAATGCTCTACGACCATTTTTCGGTTTGTTCAAGCCGTTTTTCGAAAAATCACGACGATAGGCACGACCAAAAGCTACAATTTAAGCCAAAGCAGAAGTTTCTGCGACCATTAGAACCCTTGTAATTCGATTTCAAAAAATGGGCATTTTTCATCGGTTTTTATTTTTTTGTGCAAAAACTTGTGACCCAATTTTCATCAAAAACTCTTTTTTTTTTCGTTTTTTCAAGAGCTACAACGTGCTATTTTTTGTTTTACGAAAAAAGCTATTTTTCGTCCCTTAATCCGCAAAAAAACGGTTTTCGGCACTTTTATCGATTTTTTTTACTAAGGTTTCTACAAAACGATTTTATCCAAATCGTACACAACCAATTTCTACTATTTTTTACCTAATTATCGCGTCGAGAAACCTTATTCAGGACTCTTTTTAAAAACTGAGCACTTTTCTGCTATATTGCCTGGCGTATAGGTCTGTGTAATAGACGAGAAATACTCCTCAATAATTTAAGGCACAAAATAAACAGGATGAAGGAATTCGCCCTGAGACAATGTAGTTTCCCGCCCTCGCCCTCGTAGGGTATTTGCTGTTTGTCTTTTCGATTCGCAAGATATATTCCGGGAAACCGGAATTTCTCTCGCGACACCACATCCTACGGTTCGCTGTTGCGGTGTAACTCGCTTTAATTTCGCTAAAACGTCGCACGTCGCGTCCCAAGGCGGTTTCTTCGGCTTCAGATCGATGCTTGGGTTTAACTGCCAGATACGGATGTTTACTCGCAACGCATTTGTCTCGCGAATGCACAAGAACGGAGACTGGAGAAACCAAGATTGAATGGAATGCGTTCAGAAAAATTGAACTGTATCCGTGTCTCTGTTCAAATTAATGATTTATACAGTGAGGTCCATAAGTAACGGATAAATTCATTATCTACGTAATTTACAATTTACGAGTAAAATCCTGAAACACGTCAATTTTTAATTCTAGAATGACATATTTTGAGCATCATTTTATACCTCCCCCTCCAACCCCCTTGGAGTGACAGCTACCCCTTTAGAATTTTTAAATGGAACGAGGGTGCGTGTGATAGCTCAGTTGAAAGGGTTCTTAATTATCTATTCAGCAAAATAAGGTTTTTTGAATTTTCAACTTAAGAACTCCTTTTTAGGAAGTTTATTCCTCCATTGATATTTGGTGACACGTTGTTATAGAAATTTGAAAAAAAAAATTTCGATTAACGTGTATTTTAAATGGAAAATCTTTTCACGCTTTGGAAAAGTACTTAAAATTAATATTAAGGGCTGTAACTTTCAGGGATTTTTTTTCGACATATTCAACAAAATTTCAAGTGGGTACTGAAAAAATAAAAAATAGTTGAAAAAAACAATCACCCTAGTGTAGATATTGATATCCATGGCACATATGATACCATTTTCCGGTTGCATAATAGAATTTATGCTGAAATTCGTAATAACTTATGAAAGGTAAACAACTGACGTAAATATTTTATGCACCATTAACATGAACCTTCGAAATATAAAACCATCTGTACGCAATTCAATTATGCTAAGCAGGTGATGAAAAATTCATCTTTTCGAAGAAAAACCCGTAACCTGGATTGTGGCTTATTTATATACATACGTCGTTTTAAAATAGGTGAGACAATAATTTACGAAGTATATCCAGACTTAGTATTTTCTTTCTAGATTCGTATAATGGAATATAATCAGTGTTTTGTTTAAGTGTTATCATTAAATACTTTTTTAATTTTTAACCAAAAACGAGCGATTTTTCTATAAAAAGTATTGAATCAGAACATCCGTCATTTTGCCCCAATCATATTTCGAAAAAACATCACTCTGTTTTACTTTATAATATATGTGAAAAAACAGCATTCTGAAATTGTTTTGAAAATTTTTTTTTTGTAAATTTCAACGGTATTTGCGGAAAAAATTGTGGGTAAGCTCGAAAAAAAATTTTTTTTTCATTTTAGACATGATTACGACATGTTTAAACTCAAAAAAACCTGACCATTACATTTTTTCAAAAGATTGACCGTTTGCAACAAGAAAACGGATCGTTAGATCGTAATGTAACTTTGCATGGTTTTTGGGGGTATATTCAACTGTAAAAGGCACACGCAACATTAGTCATTTCATGAAGGTTTGAATTTCAGCCGTTGATGTTCTGAAAAACCATCAATTACCCGTTTTTTCCTGTTTTTTTAAAATTCATGTCAAGGATAAAAAAATTTCTCCTCAAAAATGGCAGCAGAACCTTGTAGGGTTTTTATTCCAGTTTTCAGAACTGCCCTTAGATTTTCTGTGCTACCGTTGGTTGCTGAGATATCGTCGATCAAAGACAAAAGGGTCCTTTTTGATTTAAAGTTCGATATCTCGGCAACAAATGGTCGTTTCGAGATTTAAAAAAAAAAAAGCAAATTGAAGCTGAATAAACAAGCTATCCGGTCCATACCATGGCTAAGTTAGAAAATTTTTTTTTCAAGCTCGTGGACTTGAAAAAAAAAAGCAAAAAAATTCGCAATTTTTTTTCTCACACTACTTCCTAAAATTGCGCGAAACATGTAGCTCAAAAAAAATTTTTTGCCGAAATATCTCAAAACTAGAAACTTGAAGCTTCAAAATGCTTTTTTTTTAGACCTCGATAAGACAATTTTTCCCTGAGATACAGTATTCTGAAAAATCACTTAAAATTCGGAAACATTTTTTGACCCTTAAACTTTTTCTATTAGTGTACCTATATGTACCTGTGCTCTTTTGTTCTGTTTTATAACATTGTACAATTACCCTGAAGCTGTCGAATTGCCTGCGGCTCGCGGAAACCCAGCTCAAAAAGGAACGTACGGATAAGTATTTCCTGGCGAAGCAGTCGGGTCACGTCTTTCTACGTGTAGGAATGTGAAAAAGTTACGTTTCAGAAACGACCTCGTGCTATACACATGTGTGCCGTCCGAAAGCTGGAAAATTGGACACAATTCTGACAGTTCTTCATTTGCAAACGTTCTTCGATGTTGTAACAACGGATTTTATATAAAAACGAAGCAACCTTTCAAAGGAAACAAGCAAATTCAAATAAGACAGTTAATAAATGCGATTCTCTTTCAAAAGGTTTTCATTCCGCGTAATTCTGCGAAGGCATTCGAGATATCTCTGGACGAGTATAATCGCGTATACCCCCTTTGTTATAGGTCTATGAGGTGTGTAAATTAACCCTTTAAAGCCCAAGTGCACTGTCAAGAGACATGAACTTAGAGGCTCATATTACTGATAGAAAAAATAACTAAAACCATGTATTCCCATGTTTTCGAGGTCTCTTCGATTTTTTCAAGATTCTTTTTTTAAATCGCAATTTCAGCAATGTCATCGTCCTTTATACCCCTCAAACACTAGATAAAAGAAGAATTGAAAAATTATTAGTACTTTGGGGGTTTTTGGGGTCGCTGATCACGATCCTGATGTTAGAATTTCAAAATTCAAGATGGCGGATCCAATATGGCCACCATCTCGAATCAAATTTCAAATTTTTCGATTATTTTCCCTCAAAATTTGTAAAATATGAGTTTTCGGGGTCGCTAATCACGATCCCGATGTCAGAATTTCATTTCTGTACTGGGATTCAAAGTACAACATTTTTCAACTCCAGAAAAATTGTCAGATAACGATCACGATTTCAGAATTTCAAAATTCAGGATTTTAGATATGACATGGCGACCATTTTGAAGCAAATTTCGATATCCTGAATTTTGAAATTCCATATTTATTATAAATATAGAATTTCTATATAACTGTAATTTATATTTTTTTGAAATATGAATTTTAAAATATTCGATGCAATACCTTTCTTTAAAAAAAAAAATTCCAAAAATCACCATTTTTTTAGGCGATCACACTAGTAATGCCCCTTAAGGCATTGTCAGAAGGAAGAGAGTCGATTGAAGATGAAACACGCAGCGGAAGGCCTTCATCTTCAAGAACCGATGAAAATGTCGATAGAATACGGGATCTTGTGCGTTCAGATCGTCGGTTGACGACAAGAATGATCGGGGAAGAGTTCAGTTCGATATGGACATTAATATTTTTTTATTCTAGAAGTATTTTGAAACAAATTGCTAAATTTGTGTTCACAGTATTTTTAAAACATAATCCAGACGAGTAATAAAACAGAAAAGAAATACGTTTCTTTTTTATTCTAGAAGAATTTTTGCCGCAAAACAAGTCCGAATATATTCGTGTAACTTTTATAACCGACAGGTGATAAATGTTCACAGTGAATCGGACGTCCATTCAGTGACATCGCTATTTTTAGTTGTACTCCAGTTTTAGATTCGTTACTCAGCAAGTAATGAACGAAATCGCCCAAACGTTATTTATAACCGAATGTACTACAGGTGTTCGACATTGTAACAGTTGACTAAGAGGTGACAATTTTGATTGTGCGTTTGCCAGGTTTATTTCTGTTCCAATTTATACACGACCCACCGCACGATTTCGAAACAGACCAATTATTTCCTAAAGTTACGATGTGCTTACAACTAAATTTGTCAAAAGTTAGAGCACGACGGAAAAATATTGTGGCACTGTACTATAATATCTGTATTCATCACTAAAACTATTATTTTATTACTGTCCCATATATGAGCCACCCGGCAGTCTAAAGGTTAAAAAGAACCTTGAGATTAACCCGTTGCACCATCTGAACACTTAACATTTTTTCGACGCGTCACTGGTGCTTAGACTAATTCAAACGACTGCTACAGTCGAACTGAGCAACCCACTGGTTTGTCCAGCGAGCTCAGGGGGAGGAAAGTATCACCAATAACAGTTCTGTTCAAACTTGTCTTTCGCCGGTAGCAGCATCAGTTCGGTTATTTAATAGCCACACATATAGCCACGCTCGTACTTATCTTATATCCTATAGTTTTTGAAATAATTATCAATTTCGATAAAAAATTAGTTGAGGACTTGATTAAGGAAGAAATTGTCATAGATAAAGACAGCACATCACTGTCAGATTTATCATACGAATGAAAAAATTTGCGAGCAAGACAAAAAAAATAGTAGCTTCAAGTATCCTAACAAATTCCATCGAGAAAACTTTCCCAACTTTATTTGACAGAACTCGATATACCTATTCGACCCAACGCAGACGTATAAGAGGAAACAAAATAGAGCCATTAAACTTTTTCATATTCACTTTACTGTGTACCGGGAGAAGTTTAGGTACCAAATATAATAAAATCCTTCGGATAAGTTTCCAACTTTTTTTGGGAACTTTATCGAGTGCGGAAAGAGAGAATACTGATGCTCCATATCGATGTGGGGACGTTTCAGAGGTCAAGGGCATTCCCAAGTGTCTCCGGAGTACGTGTGAATTTGTCTGAGTCTCAAGTCAAAAGTCGCTTCAATAATACATACGAGAAGATAAGAAAAGTAGAGAAAAATTGCTGCCTTTACAACCTCTAGGGGTGATGAGTAAACGTATCTCAGGTAGCATGGGATAGAGTGGAGTTAGTAGTAGAAGTTTTAAGTGAATAGCTGCGAGAAATATAATTGGAAAAATGCAAATTTCGGTTCCGCCACTTTGCTTGTCAGACGACAAGAATGATCGGTGAAGAGTTAATTTTGAATCACACCATTGTTCATAGGCATTGTTCAATTGGGGATGGGAAAAATCTGCGCAAAAATGGTTCCAAAAAATCTTTCGCAGGAACAAAAGGATATCAGGAGAGACAGGTGTCTGGAACATTTGGAATCGATTGAAAGTGATCCCTATTTGATGGAACGTGTCATTACTGGTGATGAGACTTGGGTGTTTGAGTACGACCCGGAAACAAAGCGCCAAAGCATGTAATGGCACACTTCAAGCTCTCCAAGCCCCAAAAAAGCAAGAATGAGCAAGACGAAGAGCAAACGCATGCTGATTTGCTTTTTGATAGCCAGGGAATTGTCCACAGTTTGTGCCTCCAGGCCAAACAGTAAATCAACACTTTTACAAAGAGGTTTTTTTAGCCTGTAAAACATTCCTGTGGCGCCTGAGCCTCCTTATTGGACTGACTTGAGTCCTTGCGACTTTTCTCTTGCCGAGATTGAAAAATCACCTCAAGGGACGTCATTTTGGGACCACAGAAAACATTCAAACGGCTGTAGGCGATATATTCCAGTAGATGAGTTCAAGCATTGCCATGAGAAACGGAAGAACCGTCTCCGGCGCTGTGTGGCTTCCCAAGGAAGTTATTTTGAAGGAGACAACTGACTGATTTGTAATTCTATTCGAATAAAACATTTAAAAAAAGTCTCATTACTTAATTTATACACTCCGTACACGTTTTAAAACAAGACACTTACGATTAAAGTGACGACTGAAGTGGGATATGGAAAACAAATCCGAACAGGGACACTATAACTAACCAGTAGCCACACACACACTCCGACTGCTGAACACAAGGCTACACTTGAACTCGAAATATTAAATGTGTGCCTATATAGTTGGAATAGTTTGTACAGTTTCACAGACAGCGTGCTGCGAGCAACGTACATAAGTGTAATCCAGTTGTAGCAGTCGTTCACATCGGCGGCGGCGTTGCCAAATCGCAGTGAGGCAATAAATAGCTGGATGACGTGTGATACGTTGTATTGCACACTTTAGAAACGAAACAAACGTTTTCACAACTTTTCTTTCGGTTATATCGCGGTTTGGAGGAATTAATTAGACCTGCTGACGAAATGTACCAACTCGTATCCGAAAGATTTCGAAAGATATATGTATATACCCGAACTTTATTTGGTTCTTTTATATGTACCTATTTTGGGCTAATGCAATTGCTGGTTCATTATATTATATTTAATCTTGTTGAAAAACTTAAAAGATTGGGTCAATTTTCTAATTCTTTCAAAAACTCCAATCGTCCAATCGCGGCCACAAAAAATCAGTTAACATATCTCTATAACGCTGTTACCATCTTCATTTTGAAAGATGTACGGACCAATGATGCCACCACTCCAAAATCCACATCAAACACTCACTCAGTCACTCTTGCAGGATGCATTGACGTGTGGATTTTCGGAACCCCAAATCCTACGGTTCTGTTTATTAACATGTCCTCCAAGATGAAAATGAGTTTCGTCCGAAAAAATGATTTTTCGATTGAAATCCGCGTCTTTTTCAAAATCATTTAAAGCACACACGGAGAAGCGATAACGAAGTGGATGGTCACTTTCCTTTACCTCTTGAGTAAGTTGCAACTTGTAAGCAAATAATCCGAGGTCTCTATGCAATATTCTCCTCAGAGAAGTGTGTCTGACATTAAGTTGTGCTCTGTGACGAGTTGAGGTTCTTGGGTTTTCACGTACACTTTGGGTAACAGCAGCAATTCTTTCAGCTGTGCGCACCGGACGAGGACGTGGATGACTTCTTCTGTTATCCATAAGCATGCCAGTTTCACGAGCTTTCCTTAAGAACTTTCTCACACCAGGCGGTGCCGGAACTTCATTTCGACCAAAAATTGTTCTCAATTTTCTCACTGTTTCTGCAACACAGCATTCAGTTTGGAAATATTTTTTTCAATATATCCCAACGTTGTTCAAGCGTAAAACGATCCATTTCTTATAGCGGAGGTTAGACACCACATATATGTCAAATGTCAAACGCGTCAGTGTCGGCAATGTAGAAATAACACTCAGTTTAAAAAGAAACCAATAGATGACCCACCCTTTAGAAGATGGTTGGTCAATAAGAATGGTGTCGCAATATTTAAATTCGAACAAAAATACGGTATTTGCGGTCAAACAAAGGTGGCAAAACGAGTGCAAAAATCTTTGCAAAGAAAGGTTGAGACTACTTAAATAAATATAAATATCAGTAGCATAATTAAATCAAATAACCGCCACTATACAATTTACAGTTGGCAAAAAACAAAATACTATTTCTTAACATATAGTCTATACTATACGATTATATGGTGGTATATGTATGTAAGTCAGGCATAATTTTCTGTATTCCATAAAAATACAAATTCGAAAAACTCGAAATTGCAAATTGCAACGAGTTGTATAGTGGAAATCCTTGGAAAAGTGGAAAAATTGCAGCAATTTTTATTGCGCGCACACGTATTTGTGTTTATTTGTTAAGAAATTGTCCAAATAGACATAAATACGCGTGCGCGCAATAAATATTGTTGCAACTTTTCTTGCCGGCAAGAAAAATTGCAAACTGTAAAGCGGACTTTAGATATTATGTATGATACAAAAAATTCTCCAATCACGGCGAATTTCCCTGCAATCTCCACAATGCGGCAACGCCGCCTAAATCAAGTCCCTCGAATGACTAACAACGTACAAATGAATTTGACGAAACCATAACGCTGGTCGGGGTCTGGATTATCTCATTTGCTCTACTTCTACCGATGTTTGCGAACTTGGAGATAAGACAAATATCCGACGATAAAGTTTCAGTTTGCGCTGCATTTCTAGAGTCAACTAACTGTAACGCCGGCTGATTGGCTTATTTGCCGATAAACCTATCATTCGCTATTCACTCGAATGCGATAGTGGATTAAGTCCGTTTGTATATTTTTTGCAGCGCAGGTGAATAATGCAAGATTTACTGGATTTATCGCTGGCAATTTATGGGACGAGAATTAACTTATCTGGCTACGATGACAACAAAGCGATACACTATTACGGAAGAAGCCTTAAATTTGAATTTCAAATGAAGTATAAGAGTGGCATTGAAGAGTGGAATAATAATCATAAATAATGTCAGGCCAACTCGTCCTGGTTTGGGCAGATAATCAAGTGTTAGTATGAATTTAAAGTGAAGGATCAGGTTTTTAGATATGTACGTATACAGGGTGTGGCAAAATACCGAATTCATAGCATCTGGATATATTAACAAAATGCTTGAGGTGTCATGCGGCATATGTATACGTATTCAGCAATAGCCTGAGGCGATGGAGAAAATATTGGAAAATGCATCCTCGACAATTATTGTGACAGTGTGAAGATGCTTTGGAGCCTACAGCAAGATCTTCTGGTCGTTCTAGGACCATACAAGAAGATAAACGTTGTTTAAAACTTTTACTGTATGAAACCAAAATCAAAACATGCCTGTGATATGTCAAAATATCAATAAAGAGGTTGCAATAGCTATAGAAGACGTGGCCTCTTGATTGGTTCACGGAAAATAAATAGACCTGTATTGAGATTGAGCCTTGACCACTACTGCCTTACGATGGACGTAGGCAAAATGGTTCTTGTCATAGGTAAGACCAAGATGGGTCCACAGCGAAAGACCTTCTAGTGTTTTATCAGAAAGCAGTTCCATTATGTTAAAAGTTTGGAAGGCAGAATTTTTCCCTTTGTATACGTACATTCAGACTGCCATATACTTTTGGGATCACAGCGTATTCATCTCTGGAATGGTTAGTCAAGTAGGCAGGGAGCTAAAATTATTAAAAACTGTTCTTGTAACATATAGGGCTAGTTTCCTTTCCTAATTTGTGAAAAAAAAAAAACGTCTTTTTTCACATTTTCGCTTATGTCTCCGTTCCTTGGCATATTTTATACAGCATATACATATAAGAAGTTGTAGCCTATTGAATTTTCAAAATTTTAAGCCCAACCCGAAGTCTCCAAGTGCTATTGTTAACTTGCAAATGACTGCTGAGTTGAAAAAGTGCTTTTTTTTTCAATATTTTTTTACTTCGAAAGTAGGGCGACTATGATCATGAAATTGGATGGGCTGCTGTTTGTAGTTTGAAGTGACAAAAGAAATTTCAGCTCGATCCATTAATAACTTTTCGAGTAATTAACGATCGAATTTTTTTTGCAAGCCTTAATTAACAATTACGCAATTTCTTTGTTTATTGTACGATAATGACCCGGTTGGGCTAGAAAAATCATAAATATCTTCAAGTTCGCGAGACTTTTTGAGATTTTGGAAAATATTAATTTGGGCCAGTTTTATAACGTTTTTTACGCGACGTATATATTGTTTTAGCGTTGCCGCTTCGAAATTCTCGGAATTGTGACTATATTGTTTTGACTCCCATTTTTTGTTTAAAATACGCGTCTTGAAGCGTACTTTCAAGATATTATAAAAAAAAGATTAAAAAAATGGTGAAAAAAAGCACTTTTTTCAACTTCAGCAGTCATTTGCAATAGCAATAGTCAACAATCGCACTTGGAGGCTTCGTATTGGGCTTAAAATTTTGGAAATTCAATAGGCTAAAACTTTTTATAGGCATATGCTATATAAAATATGCCAAGGAACGGAGATATCAGCGAAAATGTGAAAAAAATACATTTTTCTTTTACAAATTGTTAATTTGGAAAACTAGCGGACTGTTTCAGATCTACGGACCCCGCGCATTGTGTTCTACGCAAAAAATTACATAGGAAACCGCCAAAACTAGCCCTATATGTTTCAAGAACACATAAAAATCTCTGCCTACTGGACTGGGTGTAAGACAGTGAATAGACGTATGGACCACTATCAGGTTTCTATACTAGAAGCCAAACTGGTGAAGCAACCACAAACGGAGACAGAAAACAATCCAAAAAGGTATCAATGACTCAATGCACTACGAATCCAAAAAGTCTGTGTCATCTCATACTATGCGTCTAACGTAACAAAAAACTAAGCAAAAAAAACATTATCTACTGCGCTACGAAGATCTACTTCTTCTGATTGCCTTGCTAGCTCGACTACTATTTCATTGTCAATACACAAGGTAACGCAGCACTGCAAACGATAATTCCTCGCAGTCCCACGGATTATGTGTAACAAGCAGTTTCAAGCGGCGAGCAATTCAGCCTCGAGGTGAGAATAAAAATTACAATTTCATGCTCGGCGAAGTCCGCTAATAAGACATATTTATTTTCAAGATTCGCGACTCCGTCTGCCTGTTAAATCCGACCAAACGAGAGAAAATGAGAGGCGCAGAAGGTCGTTTACATCGGAGAAAATCTAATAATGTTATCGAGTATTGTTAATTTAATTGTTTTTTATTGTTAATATTATGAAATCACATCATCGATTCCATCATGCAAGCAGTGAAATACTCCATCTGCATCCTTGTAAAGTTCAGTTCACTCAAGAACTTAAGCTATCAGTCCAGCAGGCAGCGATGTTTATGTGTTCTTAAAACTGTAGGTCTAGTTTCGCTATTTTTTTAAATTAACAATTTGTGAAAAAAAAAACGTATTTTTTTTCACATTCCGCGTATATCTCCGTTCCTTGACATATTTTATATAGCATATGCATTATGCATATAAGAAGTTCTAGCCTATTGAATTTCCTAAATTTTAAGCCCAACCCGAAGTCTCCAAATGCTACTGTTAACTTGCAAATGACTGCTGAAGTTGAAAAAGTGCTATTTTTTCACTATTTTTTTTACTTCGAAAGTAGGGCGACTATGACCATGAAATTTGCCTTGGAGGGACTGCTATTTGTAGTATGAAGTTACAAAAAACATTTCAGCTCGATCCGTTAATCACTTTTCGAGTAATTAACGATCGAATTTTTTTACAAGCCTTAATTAACAATGACGCCATTTCTTTGTTTATTGTACGATATTGACCGGGTTGGGCCAGAAAAATCATAAATCTCTTCAAGTTTGCGAGACTTTTTGAGATTTTGAAAAATATTAATTTGGGCCAGTGTTATAATGTTTTCTACGCGAATTCCTTTTGTGACGCTTTTTTTATAATATCCTGAAAGTACGCTTCAAGACGCGTATTTTAAACAAAAAATGGCCGTCAAGATATTATAGTCACAATTCCGAGAATTTCGAAGCGGCAACGCTACAACAATATATACGTCGCGTCAAAAAAGGTAGTCTCGTAGAAAACGTTATAAAACTGGCCCAAATTAATATTTTTCAAAATCTGAAAAGTCTCGCAAACTTGAAGAGATTTATGATTTTTCTAGCCCAACCCGGTCAATATCGTACAATAAACAAAGAAATGGCGTCATTGTTAATTAAGGCTTGAAAAAAAATTCGATCGTTAATTACTCGAAAAGTTATGAATGGATCGAGCTGAATTTTTTTTTGTAAATTCATACTCATATAGTTGGAAATTCAGTAGGCTCCAACTTCTTATATGCATATGCCATATAAAATATTCCAAAGAAAGGTGAGATATAAGCGAAAATGTGAAAGACTTTTTTTTCACAAGTTGTTAATTTAAAAAATTAGCGGACGTCAAAACTAGAACAGTTTTTGGTGATTTTAGCTCCCTGTCTACTGGACTATATGTGATCATGCACAACGCCGTACCCTTGTCAACTGTATATGTAATAAAATACAAAAAAATATTTGCAATTTTCGAGTAAATTATGTTTTATTGAAAAATCTTATGCTCATTTTGAATCACACTTTACCATAATGTTACAACTTTTTTACAGACTTGACAAAGAAAATGTATGTTACTTTACTTCCATTTATCTCCGAATCCCCCAGCTGAAACATAAATATATTTTTGAACTTCGTTTTGTACTATAAAAGTGGCCTGTGCTATTCAAATGATTAAGTTCTCTGAAATTAAATTACAGGGAACAAAAAAAAGGGTTGGTATGAGAAAGATCTAGGTAGGAGGCTGGGGAAATCTTGAAGGAAAAAATAATTTCTCAACAGATTAGATATCTACATCTAACTATTCGCCTTTGTGACATCAAGGCCAAAGCATTGGCTTCAGGGACACTATACGAGTATTTAATTAAAATTCGTTTCCTTCTTGAAGACAGTTCTTTTATGAGTACGAGCGCGGGAGGTCTTTGAACAGTCTAACGAAATAAGGTGGGTAGAGTCTGGTAATCTAGTAGAGTAGAATTAGTCGATTTATACCTCTAAACGAAAAGTAACTGACACTTCACCAAAAAAATTTGCTTTTTTTTGAGGAGGCTGAAACTATTAAATATCGTTTTTTGGCAACAATTTAAAATTATTGCTACATTGTTTAAATAATTCGCAAAAGTGCGAAAATCAGTTTTTTTTTAAATAAAAAAGAGAACCGTAAACTATACAAAAAAATGTTTCAGATAAAAAATGTAACTAGTAAAAAAACCCTACAAAACCCATCAATATATTTTCAAATCGGTTAATTTGTTCAAAGTCACAAGGCTTACTTTATAATTAGTTATAAACAATTGAAATAAGGGGCCATTTTGACGGTTTTTTCAAATTTATTGATGGGTTTTGTAGGGTGAACACATTCTTTGTCGATTCCTGTTATTTCGGCAAGCCCTCGGATACTTAGACGACGATCTTCGCGGATTAATTTACCAATATTTTCAATGTTTTCGTCCGTTTTTGACGTTGAGAGTCGTCCGGGGAGCTTTAAACCTTTTAAACCATTCAAAAACTTGTTTGCGGGATAAACATTCATTCTCGTACACTTCTTTTAACATTGCATAAGCTTCTGTAAAAGTTTCCCGTCGCTCCATCTGAACACTTAACACTTTTTCACATTTTACAGTCAAACTGAGCGACCCCCTGACTTGTCCAGCGAGCTCAGGGTGGGGAAAGTATCACCAGACACAGTTCTGTTCAAATTTGTCGCGACACGCTCGCAGCGAGCTGGTAGCAGCATCAGTTCGGTTATTTAATGGCCACACCTCGTATATTGCCAGGGTTTCAAACTTGATTAATTTATATGTTCAGCTCTTTCTTGTTTGGAAATGTCGCACAGATAAATGATAATTTAAAAAAAAATCCATATGGCGCAGACTTGTTGGCGGACCCCGTATTTGTAAAATATAATCCAATAATATTATTGGATATCTTGTGAAGGAGCCCAGTTTATTCCTTATTTGTCAACTGAGACCTGGACTAGATGCCGTATAAACAAAGTGTTTGGCAAAGTTACGGCAAGGGCAAACAAACTACGCTCCCAAAAGTATTTAAGTCAATTTAATTAAGGCCGCTGCAGCACTAGCCTTTAATACGGTTAAGGAAAACCGTCGGAGGAAAATATCGAAAAGTTAGAAAAGCCATCACTTAATCTTATACGTCGGGACTATTAATTTTAGATCTGGCTTTTACGAGCTCGGCGAACTTCTCTGGCCCTTTTTGCGGACTAACGGATAATCATAAAGAAAAAAGGATAAGAGAAATATGTGGTACGGAGGGCGAATTTTCGTGAAAACAAAGTCATATTTTATAGGCACTTTATTAATTTCTGGTCGGCAATAAATCCATATTTGATGTGCCAAGATAGTCTCTATATTTTAATGCACCGAATAAAACTGCAATCTAGATTGCAGATAAACCTATGTGGCTTAGTACTGACGAAACGACGGACGGACAGAACAGAACTAACGTAGTGGTTGGGGGACTGGATGAGGCAAAAGACATGGAAGGGCATTTATATAACAAAACATTATTAAAATTTTGATTTGACATGTCCCATCAAAACGAGAATATTGATACCACAACACCCTGTATGTCAACTCGCTCTGTTGCAGTCACACATATCAATTTTAGAAAATATTCAGAAAACAAGAGTCAATAACAAATAATTTCATCATCTTTATTTTATTTTTTTCTCTCTCAGCTTCTACGCCCTCGAAAAATAAAAAAAGACGGTTTTCGGGAATTTTGTGCCTTTCATTCCGCGGGTCGGTTTCGCGTGACTAAAAAATGGGGTCACTCGACACACAAATGCGAAATTCGCACATCCCATAAATCAGTTAAGGGTGTTACGGGGTATACGTCTCTTTAAGGATTTTAAATTAGGGCCGCGGCGTCGTATTGACATACCGTAAAAATATAGCATGTCAAAACGAATAAAAAAGAAGATAGATACATTGAGTATTATTACGTTGTGCATTCCGATGGGATTTTTACAAATTGAAACTGATTCCCAATCCCGCACGTGTTTCCGTACACGCGAATTTTTTTATACTGTCTGGAAGCAGGGGAGAGTGGGGTGAAGTGGAATTCCATACACACTAGTAACAAAAATTAAAAAAAAGCTTTAAAGCATATTAAAAAAAAATCCAAATTTTTGGGTGATTTTCAACAAGGGATAACTCGGAGAAAAATTGTCGTACAGAAAATAAAAAAAAAGGAAATTGTAGCCTCACGTGTCTAGTTTTCAGATCTGGACTTAATTTTTTTTTAGCGGGAGCGGTTCTCACGTAATCATCCGAAAACCAACAAAAAAAAATTCCAAATTTTTGCCCGTCTTTAAAATGGTCTGTGGGCTTCAAATTTTTTTTTCATCATGCGACCATAAAGCTCCTTTAGGCAATTTAATCAGTTTTAATTTGACGTCTTAACGAGCTCCGTATGATGATTTGCCGCGGAGTTATCGTCGATCAAAGCAAAAAAGTCCTTTTCAACTTTGACAATCAATTACTCGGGAACTAATGATCGTACAGAAAATGGAGGTAGGGTTTTGGAAACTGCAAAATATTCTCTATAAGACATAATCGGGGGGATTGATAAAAAAAAATTTTTGAAGCGATAATGTGTCCCCAAAAAACGCTCAAAGTTGCAAAGCGCTGCGATTTTTTTTCTTAGTGCCCCGACGGTTTAAAGGACCCCGCACCTATCATTTGGATTTTGGTTCCCCAAATTTTTCTGGGGCTGAAATATGTTGTACTTTGAATCCCAGTACAGAAATGAAATTCTGACATAGGGATCGTGATTAGCGACCCCAAAAACCCCTAGTTTACAAAGTTTGAGGCAAAATAATCGAAAAATTTGAAATTTGATTCGGGATGGTGGCCATATTGGATCCGCCATCTTGAATTTTGAAATTCTGACATCAGGATCGTGATCAGCGACCCCAAAAACCCCGAAAGTACGAATAATTTTTCAAAATTCAACTGGTAAAAAACGAGAAATATCACCCTTTTAATTTTTCCATATCTAGTTATTCTAACCTCAAAATTAAGAAAATTAAATTGTCCTCATTGCGTTTCCTTCAAGTACACGTCTTGAATGCACGTTTCTATTTGTTTTTGAGAGGTAGAAAGGACGATAACATAGCTGAAATTGCGATTTAAAAAAAAAGAATCTTGAAAAAATCGCGTTTCTTAATAGTTTTTGTTAAAAATTAAAGGTTACATCAATTTTGCAAATCGATTCCATTCGAAAGAACGACCTCGAAAACATAGGAATACATGGTTTTAGTTATTTTTTCTTTATTTGTTTCTATCAGTAATATGAGTCTCTAAGTTCATGTCTCTTGACTTGATTACTTGGGCGTTAAAGTGTTAATGACGTCGCATATCTCTGTTGACGATGAGTCGGAGTCAGTGAGTGACTAAAAAGAGTCACTCTGCTCACCTCCAATTAAAATAATTCGACGAATCGGTCCATAATTTCGACTTGGCCACGCGTGCGGTACATTGATCCCTTCTGGCGTTCCCGTGGAAATTGAAAACAAATTATCAAGCGGTTTTCGCCGCAGAAACCGCGCCGAATCGATAGCATTAACCGCCTAACGCCTTTCCGGCGAAGACGGAACCCATAAAAATACCCCGGGGACGAATAAAACCCAGATGGATTCAACGGAAGCGTTCAACGTTAGACTAGGCCGCACCAGGGATAGTTCTGTCAGAATGCCACCGTGTATTTCGCTGTTATTTTGAGTGGGATCTATTTCACATGTACAGGGCGATTCCCTGAGAATGCTCCCGTCTGTAATAGTTAATGATACAATTTTACAACGCATTTTTCTGTGCAAAAATTAAATAAAAGCGATTTGGTTTTTTAATAGCATGAAAGTACAAGTCTTCGCGAATAAAATGAGCTCATGATCGTTTCTTTACGATCATTTTTGCCTCTGTAAAAGCTGATTTTTTGAAAACGTCTTTTTTTTATTCGTTATAACTCGAAAAAAATAACTTTTTTAAATTTTTGAAAATAGGATCATTTTCCGCTTGTCTTGGGCTATATTTGTAGTTAACAAGAAGTCTGTTCAAACAAAATTGGAATTTATACAGCAAAAATACGAAAACGCGATTTGTGACGTTTTTTTTTTATTTCTCTCAAATGTTTATGAACCGATTTTTTTTCGTTCAAATTTCATTCGACGCGCATTTTTAAGACCTACAACTTCCTAATTTAACTTTCTTGTGTAGGACTTGAAGCTTTTTTTTTTATTTGCAAAAAAACGTTTTTTTGACTTTTGCGAATTTTTTTTGGTTATGTTCGCCATTAAAACTTTAGTAGCAAAAAACGCTATCTTTCTTAGAATTTGTTTCTCTATACGACCATATTTTTTGTTTGTTGATAACAAATTAGTGACCGGTATCAACGAAATTCAGCTACAGTTATGCAAAATGGTCATGGAAAATTTCGACAAAAGAGTGCGTATGTGCCAGCAAAGTCGTGGAAGTCATTTGCACGACGTGCTATTCCATACATAACCCTATCCTATGTACTTTATGTTTCAATAAAAAAAATGCAATTGAAAAAACAAACTGTGTTTTCAATTTAATTAAAATCTTGCGTAAATTTTGGGACACCCTTTACAACTTGTATTCAGCAAAACACACATTTGGATGCTGAATAGCAGGCTTTTCATTACGCAAAAATTAACTACAGTACTAATTACAGTGACACACGATGTTGGAAAAATGCATCCCGCATGGAGTTATTAATCATACGAACTAAAAAATTAACAACACTTACCCTAGATTAAATCAGCGAGAATCGCCAATTTCCGCCCTGCTGTCGATTTTCCGCTCCCTGTAACCAGACGTAACGTTAATGCATTTTAAAATAAAATGTTTGAAGCCAATAACTACATAGGCTTGCGAGTGTCATGAAACAAAGATCAGTGTTTGAATTCTAAGATCTGATTCGATAAGAAATTCTCTTATGTAAAAGCATCACTCAATCTCGTCAGGATTCATTTTTAATGTCAAAGGAGTTCCTGCACTGTTATTTGCAACATATTAGCCCTCATAAACGACCCAGCGCCTAGTCTATCGCCGTGGTGGCAAGCCTCCGATGCCAATGTTTTCACATATGTATGTATTTATACGGAGGAAAAAAAAACCCATAGGGGGGCCACCTCGACCTCACACTGACAGCTGTAAACAAGATTTCACATACGTTGGGGTTCTGGGAGTGAGTGGTAAAGGGTAAAAATGTTGATAATTAAATGCAACAATTTTGGTCTGTTTCTAAATACGATTTCATGAACTCAAATAAAAATGAATTACTGTTAAAAATCATTTTTGACTTCAGAATTTCTGTAATTCCCACATTCCCCAAAACTCTGGAAATTAGGGGCGATATGAAGTCAAGAATAAATTTCGACTTTGTAAAGTGAAATTTAACGTGCTGACCGCTTGTCATTAAGTCGAAATTTATGCTCGACTTCAGATTAGTTATCAGCGACCCAAAAACCAAAATATTTTTTTTTAAATTTCCTCTATAAGAGTTTATGGGGGTTATATGGGGGTGGAGAAAAATTGATGCGGTAGATTTTTTTTTTGCCAAATTTGGTTTTAGTGCATCAAAATACATAGGAAATGATGGGTGTGATCGCACACAGATCTTTTTTTTTTGTAGACCTGTGTTATTTATTTGTTAAACATTTAAGAGTACCACTGCCATATCTAAGTAATACTTTAATTAATCAGGGTACGCCGGCTCGTAGTTTTGTTAATACGTGATATGATAAATGCAAATGACTAAGCGGTTATTTAATTTTAAATAAATTAATGTGTTGGCCGTCTGTATTATTTTCAAATCGTGAAGATGCTTGGACAAAGTCTGGATTTGATAAAATCTTAACACTTTACCTCGTTCAGTTGACACATTCAAAAAGTCAGGAACATATTAGTTGTGTTTGTAAATTACATATTTTAGGCAAACAAAATATTATGAAAGTGATCAATTATCAATTCAGTCCGTCAAATCTAAATTGACGTAGTCCTGGCAAAAATCCGTATTTTATTTCACTGCATCTTTTAATTGTAAAATAATTTGACGGAAACTCTACACTTTCCCGATGGTTTTGCTGAACCAATAAAATATATTAGGTACTTAATGTTATACAAATGTACTTAATATATTTTATTGACCAAGTAGAGGTCCTTCTCCTAACTATGCGGCATATTACTAACAATGTTTACCATCACAAAAATTTAGGAAACAAAAATTTTTACAAAATATGTTTGCCTCCCAAAAAAAAGTCACGAGCCGCCACTGATATAATATCGAACACAACTTTTAAACAAGTGAAATGGGTTCGTAATTTACCAGAATCTGCCGTTCGGGTTGCCCTCCTTTGTTTCTACTGCCTTGCCCACAGACCCCAACCCACCTACGCATTTCAGCAAACTTTCAGCCTCAACTCTGGTTTTGACGCATTCTAATAACAGAATAATAACAGGTCATCAAGAAAATTAAACAAACTTAATACCTTAACTCGATCTGAACGCTTAATTTCGTTAAAAGTTATTGCCTTAATTTCCACCGCTTGTTCTACGATTTAATAAGAAAATTAATTAATTCAATTTCTGATGTATTGAAAGGGTCGCTTTTAGTTTTGATTAAATTTCGTTCCAATTTTCGTAACCAGTTACGGTATGCAACGTTCGTTAGTGTAATTTGTGTGTTTTTGTGTTTATTGATTCGGCACATAGAAAGGTATCAATCAAGCTTGTGTTGAAAAAAAAAACGAAAAAGAAAAACGCTCTGTCTATCCAGCTGTACAGTAACTTCAAAATAAACGGGGAAAAATTCAGGAATCCATTCCTGCTTATGAAAGCTCGAAAGTATGATTGAAATTCCAAAGTCTCGTCATTCCTCTGGGAACCGTTTTTGATATATCGTTTTCATACGGCTTACAGGGAAATAACCCCACGATTTATCCCACTGGCTGTTACAGCGATATTTTAGGATATGATAGGGACGTACGAAATGATAAATATTTGTCAGTCAATATTTAGAAATATTTCTGAATGATGATAACTCAGCTGAAGAGAAGAAAATATTTATCCAAAGCGCTTGGAATGAATTTAGAGCTTTTTACAGCGGATTTAGTGAATATAAACAAAAAATTAAATATTTTGTACACAGTTGTGTTTTATATTCGAAGTTAAATACATTTCGTTTTTGATAACACAGGTCTACAAAAAAAAATGTTCTGTCTTTGCGATCAGACCCATCATTTCCTATGTATTTTGATGCACTGAAACCAAATTTGGCAAAACAAATCTACCGCGTCAATTTTTCTCTCCACCCCCATAAAATCTTATAGAGGGAATTTAAAACAAAAATTTATAGTAGTTTTTTGGGTCGCTGATCACGAATCTGAAGTCAAGAATAAATTTCGACTTAATGACAGCTGTCAACAAGCTGTCAAATTTCACTAAAAAGTAAAGAGTTGATATTAAATGCATATTATTAAGTTTTTTGGGTTGCTGATTACGATTCTGAAATCAAAAATGAATGTCAAAAATCATTTTTTTTAAATTCCTTCTATAAGAGTTTATGGGGGTTATTATTCCAAGATTTGTTTTTAATTCCCTCTATAAGAGTTGATGGGGGTTATATGGGGGTGGAGAGAAAAATTGACGCGGTAGAAATTTTTTTTTGCCAAATTTAGTTTCAGTGCATCAAAATACATAGGAAATGATGGGTCTGATCGCAAAGACAGAACTTTTTTTTGTAGACCTGTGTAATTGTTCTATTTTGAATATTAGTATTACGTTATAATTTATGAACTTTTATAGAGATTACGTGACTGCATTTCTTTATTAAACAACTTGTTACTGATACTGAATTAGTAGGAGCAAGGTTCTATTACTTTTTGCTTGTCTTTTTTTAGAGAACTAGAATGGTATATGGTCTTAAATGTACAGGGCGTTTGTCTTAATTTTATTAAGTACTTATATACTCAATGTGTTATTCCTGAACCAATTTTAAGTTGAAGAATGTATGAAAACATTTGCCCTAAATGTTGTTCTCGATGTACAGGGCGATAAAGCTTTTATTTATTTATTTGTTTCTATTAAAAATGTCGAAAACGGTTTGATATATTAATCTAAATTTTGGTACATGTTATCATGATGTAGCAATACATTATTTTAGTTAACCAGTGGCGTAACCATCAGCAAGCCCCAATACAATAATTTTTTTTAAAATATTTTTAAGTTTTATTATATAAAGGGAGTTTAATACTGATTGCTACTTGAATTCTAAACATAAATAGATCTCCATTTTGTCGTATAACTTATCGTTTGGAAGTCCATCTTTCCGAGGACCATTTTCATGAATTCATAAAAATAATCATTATAAAAATTACTATCACATTGATCAGTGATGGCCGGTAGAATTTGACATGCTCGTATATCCGTAAGCTTGCGAATTTTATTTCCAAAAATGGTTGCGTCCGGGCAGATCTTGGAAACGGCTTGCTAAATATTTGCGAAATATTTTTTTTTCATCACCTAAATGTCTTTTTTATTTGTGATTTTCTCGACATATTGAGATCTGTAAAAGTTATGGTAATTTCTGTTTCATCCCAACATTTCGTCTTTGAGATTTTACAATAGTTGTATCTTTTAAACAAAATAAGAATTTTACAAAAATCATAAGTATAAAAACACTTTGTATTTACTCGGTGATTGTAAAAAAAATATTTCACAAATATTTTGCAAGCCGTTTTCAAGATCTGCCCGGAGGCAACCATTTTCGTAAAAAAAATTCGCTTTCCCTGAAGATTTTTTTGCGATTATAGCCTTCTACTTAGGTCTAGTCAACCCCCTAAAATATGGTGTGGGGCCCCTGCCTCCTTACGGAAACACGAGCATGTGGAATTCCACCGGCCGCCACTGGCATTGATTTATTATTAGATGCCAAATTCTTAAATTGATATCAACAAACCAATTGCATCACTTACTTTACTGTATTTTATTTATATAAGAAAACTGCAAGCAATCGAATGAGCCGAAAAAAAAAAAATCTTTAGCACTCTGTATTCAAAAACTACATTTTTGGATATGTTTTTAAATTTTTCCGACTCAAAATTAGACCAGGAATCACACAATAAATAGTAGTACATAACATTTAATAACAGCATTGTAAAGGAACGTATTCAAAATAGTGCACTTTTAATTTGATAATACAGATTTGAAGGTGCGATACATATCTAACGGATTTGATTCCATGCAGTTTCTGAACGCTTAAAATACCACTCAAAGAGTGTGGATGGTCCAAACATCTAAGGACTGGTCTTCTAGCTACGTAGCAATCTTTTACAATGGAACCGATCATGACAAAAATGCATGAATTACACGTACCACCCACGTCGATGACCCACTTACGGAACCACGTCCGCATCGCCCAATCAAAATCAAAGAAATTCTTCCTACCTTATGTCCGGCTCCGGAGGACCAACTTCGCTACCGAACAACCACCAAAGAACTGACCCGTGGTCACTAGACTATCAACTTATCAGCCAAATCGCCTACGGGAAAATACCCACCCGGCTCAGCGGAAGGGGTAGAGGGTTACGTGGTAACAATTGATTGTAAAAACGGTCACCATGCCGACCGGCCGAAATACAAACATTCGGCGTTGTATTCCGACGGCGACTACAAAAATCGGTGAAATGGATTATTTATTGTGCGAAGAATGGAATTTCCTCGGTAATGACGACGCCAACTGTTGAACGCGTGATGTTGCCATAATTGCCTATATACGTGGCTGAAAATGATACCTGGTTTGTGGCAGAACCTGTAAGGCCATTCGTCACTACTGACGTCTCTCTTGTGTGCGTAATCTAATTTATTGTTATCTTTGCTTCTCCTGCTTGCTCTCCACCAAATCTAGAAACGTCGGAGCATCTGCAAATACCCTCAGAAGTCACTAACAACTATCTGTAGATGAACAGAAACTTGATAAGGACGATAGATAATCGTTCACATACGGTTCCAAAACCCCACAGGGAACTGGAGCTGGAGTACGTTGTAATAACTATAGAAGCAAAAACTCAGATCTGGATAATAATACAACAGTTCTTGAGGCAGAATATTGAATAATATTATAGATAGCATTAATTATGAGTAGAAAATCTGTTAAAAGAAGTGTATGGGAATGAATGTTTATCCCGAACACAAGTTTTTGATTGGTTTAAACGGTTTAAAGAGGGACGTGAAACGACCGAAAA
Source organism: Aromia moschata (assembly GCA_029963805.1). Taxonomy (NCBI): domain Eukaryota; kingdom Metazoa; phylum Arthropoda; class Insecta; order Coleoptera; family Cerambycidae; genus Aromia; species Aromia moschata. The sequence continues at coordinate 708,349 of JAPWTK010000233.1, forward strand.
AACGACCAAAAACGGACGAAAACATTGAACATATTGGTAAATTAATCCGCGAAGATCGTCGTCTAAACATTCGAGGGGCTTGCTGAAACAACATAAATCGACAAAGAATGTGTTCGACAAAGAGACCGCCAAGGGGAGTACATTGAAGGCGAAACAATTGCTACTCTAATTGGTACCGAATAAAAAGTGTTATGACAGCAGTTCAGTTATTTAACAGCCACACCTCGTATGTCGTCGTAAATTAGTTTCGTCGTAATATCTGATGTCGTTATAAACGATAGGTTTCATATATAAAAATAAAGATTTCATTATTTTATCAGATCAGTTATATCAGAGATCGGTATACAATATCTACTATAGGTACTTTACTGTAGGTACTATTTTTTTTGTTTTGAGTCCCCACTTGAAATTTTGTTGAATATGTCGAAAAAAAAATCCCTGAAAGTTACAGCCCTTAATATTAATTTTAAGTACTTTTCTAAAGTGTCAAGATTTTCAATTTAAAACACATGTAAATCGTTTTTTTTTTTCACATTTCTATAACTCAATCACATTTTATGCTATTATATTGGTCTTGGTCTCGATTTACTCAGAATTAAACACTCTACAAAAATGCCCATTGCAGTGAAAATGTAATTTGTACTGGTAAGTTGGTACGAGTCGCTGAAGTTGATTTTTACCCAAAATTCTCGTTTTTTTGCTGTTATCTCTGAAATTATTAATTTTACCAAAAAAATGTAAATGAAAAATTTGTTAGAAATTTAATTTACTACAAAAAAGGTCCTATAGACTAAATTTCTGAGATTAATATTTCTTAAGATATTAGACTTTGACTTATGAGTAGTACAAAATCATCGAAGCAGTTTGCTTCGATAAACTGTAAAAAATTTGTACTATTCATAAGTTAAAGTCTAATATCTCAAGAGATATTAATCTCAGTAATTTGGTATATAGGACCTTTTTTGTAGTAAATTAAATTTCCAACAAATTTTTCATTTACATTTTTTTGGTAAAATTAATAATTTCGGAGATAACAGCAAAAAAAACGAGAATTTTGGGTAAAAATCAACTTCAGCGACCCGTACCAACTCACCAGTACAAGTTACATTTTCGCTGCAATGGACACTTTTGTAGAATGTTTTATTCTAAATAAATCGAGACCAAGACCAATGTAATAGCATAAAATGCGACTGAGTTATAGAAATTTGAAAAAAAATCGATTTACGTGTATTTTAAATGGAAAATCTTTTTCACGCTTTGGGAAAGTATTTAAAATTAATATTAAGGGCTGTAACTTTCATGGATTTTTTTTTTCGACATATTCAACAAAATTTCAAGTGGGGACTGAAAAAAAACCAAAAAAATAGTTGAACAAAAATCACCCTAGAAGGTACCTACTTATAGTAATATAAACAAAACTAAAAATAACATGTAGCATATCTTCCTGATCACCATACAATTCTATTGTAATAGCTAAAAATATACAGGATGTTCCATCACAAAAGAAGTGATGTTAATAAATCTGATATTTGAGAGTTTGAAAAATTTTTGATGGTATAAAACTACAAAAAACCATACAAGATGATTTTTAGCTGAATTTTGTAGCTCAAAAAGATAACATTTCTACAGCCATTTAAAAGTAGGACAAAACAAAATGAACGCGCTGTACAGGTGATGACAAACTCCAAAGATGCCAAATAAGAGAAAAACATTAAAACTGATTCATTCGTTTAGACAGTGAATTAGATCAAAATTAACCCAAATTTTTTCGTGATTCATTTCAAATTTCCGGCAGTGTAGTTTCCGGGACAACTACGTCAACGTGCATTTTGAAAATTCTGATTTTACACGCGCCAGCAGAGCACCCCTTCGCAACCCCCTCGGGAAAGAATTCGCCGTTTGGCGATTTGCCCCGCGAAACCGGGAAGTTGTCACATAAATTCGAAAGTTACTGCTTTCAGGTACGCCGTGGCTTCTTAAAAAAAGTATAAATAAACGGCCAGGACAAACTCGTTATGTTTTATTATGTGTATTTCGGCGGCCATAAATATAGCGCCTGTCCCGAAATTTACGACTCCTGGAACGAAAATAACACGACGAAAACATCCTCGCTAATAGACGTCGATGAGTAACTCGCAGAGTGGACTAAGTGCACGACAATGTTCCGAATTGAAACCGATTAATATCTTTTGTTTTCATTGGCGATGGGTTTAGTATATTTTAGACGGTCGTTTTTAAAGTTCTCTTTATTGTAAGAGGTCGTTTTAACAACTCATCAAAAATAAACGCTGCGAAAGTGTACGAGGTGTGACTATTAAATAACCGAACTGACGCTGCTGCCAGTGCGCTGGGAGCGTGTCGCCACAAGTTTGAACAGAACTGTGTCTGGTGATACTTTCCCCACCCTGAAATCGCCGGACAAGCCGGTGGGTCGTTCAGTTTGACTGTAGCGGTCGTTTGAATTAGTCTAAGCACCAGTGACGTGTCGAAAAAATGTTAACTGTTCAGATGGAGCAACAACGGGTTAATCTCAAATTTCTTGTTAAACTGGGGAAAACCTTTACAGAAGCTTATGCAATGTTAAAAGGAATGTATGGGAATGAATGTTTATCCCGCACACACGTTTTTGAATGGTTTAAACGGTTTAAAGGGGGACGTGAAACTACCGAAGACGATCCGCGTCCCGGACGGCCCTCAACGTCAAAAACGGACCAAAAACATTGAAAAAATTGGTAAATTAATCCGCGAAGATCGTCGTCTAAGCATCCGAGGGCTTGCTGAAATAACATGAATCGACAAAGAATGCGTTCGCCAGATTTTGCATGAATCGTTCAACATGCGCAAAGTTTGCGCAAAAATGGTGCCAAAACTCCTCAATCCCGAGCAAAAGGAATCAAGAATGAACATTTGCGCTGACATTCCAAACAAATTAACACTGATCCAGGCTTGTTAGACACGGTGACACTGAAGGGGATAAGATTCGAAAATGTGGAAGCGGTTAAAGCGAAATCGACGGAGGTTCTGAACCAGCTGAGAGAAGCGGACTTCCAGCACTGTTTTCAACAATGGAAAAGTCGTATGGAGCGGTATAGAGATCGCCAGGGGAATACGTTGAAGGCGAAAAAGTTGCTACTGTAATTGGTAACGAATAAAAAGCGTTATGACAGCAGTTCGGTTATTTAATAGCCACACCTCGTATTCGAAAATAAATTGTAAATGTAACGAAAAGTAATAACGCCCTAATAAAATTTTAAGACATATTCGATGCCCCTAAAAGCCGAAAGAGACCGGCTCACAGCCATAATGCGGTAATATGATCATATAGAGAATGGAATAAGTGAAAAAAGAAATCCAATATCCCAAATTCTGCTCAACTGTAGGACCCTTCTCCGATAAATTTAGAAACCTTCAATTCAATAGACCACTTGAATCATCCTGTCACAATGCCAACTTAATTACGAGGAGAACATTCAAAAAGTTCAAAAACATTCAGGAGTTTCCGCCGAATGCGTTACTTTTCCCCTTCTTTTGAGAAACAGTCAATACGACTACAAAGGTTACTTACGTCGCGAGTTTTAAGGAGAGTTATTTAGTTTGTGCGGAAATTTGGAGTCTTGGGGAAAGGAATCGCCTTGAAAACGCTGTGGAGGTGACGGTATCTTTTTACTTCGAGAGTAGGACGACCATGATCATGAAATTTCTTGGAGAGACTGCTATTTGTAGTATGAAGTTACAAAAAAAAATGTCAGCTCGATCCTTTATCGACTTTTCGAGTAAAGTTCGAGCTGAAATTGTTTTTTTTTTGACTCCATACTACAAAGAGCAGTCCCTCCAAGAAATTTCATGATCATAGTAGCCCTACTTTCGTAGTAAAAAAATGGTGAAAAAAATATTTTTTTTCAACTTCAGCAGTCATTTGCAAGTTAACAATAGCACTTGGAAACTTCGGATTGGGCTTAAAATTTTGGAAATGCAATAAGCTACAAGTTCTTATATGCATATGATATATAAAATATGCCAAGGAACGGAGATGTAAGCGGAAATGTGAAAAAAAGCAGTTTTTTTTTCACAAATTATTAATTTAAAAAAATTAGCGGACGGTTTCAGCTATACGGACCCCGCGCATTGTGTTCTACACAAAAAAAATACATAGGAAACCGTCAAAACTAGCCCTATTTGTTTCAAGAACAGTTTTTGATGATTTTAGCTCCCTGCCTACTGGACTATGAAGTCAGTCTTCTGAAGAAGCCGATAGTATGAATGGAAATTCATCATACACGGCAATATCCGGAAATCAACGAGTCATTTAACAATTTTTCTTAAACGTTACTATCAAACTAGCCACGAATGTATACAGTAAACCTACTTAACTACTTACTATACAAATTTAATAACTTAACCACTTGTTATTCATTGGTTTTGTGTACTTATTCGCATG